>CM024957.1:38155447-38600447 GCA_014282245.1 Rhododendron simsii | reverse complement strand
GCAAGCTCTATCCAAGTAAACTCAATAGCTTTAACTCAGACAACCCTAAAAACGAACTCTGTTTCGGCAGCCACATTAGCATCACACTCTCAGTCAGAGAGGTTTCTAGCACAGACATGTTCATGTATACAACCTCTAAGGCTCTGTTTGAACTAGCAGAAAAATGCTATCCCTTTATGCTATAAAAAAAGAAAAAAAAACTACCTTTAACCCACTTATTTGGCCCAGCCAAAAAAATTGTTCTTTTTTGGGGCAAGTGCTGAAAAATCCATTTAACCCTGAACAATATTTTGCCCCACAAAGCCGCTTTTACCCAAACATGGAAAGCCAAAAGCTAGCCCAAAACACTCGACTGTCAAGACATCCCAAGCGGATTATGAAATTTAGCAAGTGAACTGGCTGAGAAATTATGAACAGGCTGAGAAATTTAGCAAGTGAAAGGACAACAATAAGGAAACAGAAACCCCCCAGGATTGGCCTGGTGCTACTAACTACTTCGGGGCCAGTCCATACGGGGCTCTATTGGCCCCGTCAGAGACGTCGGATTGGTCTCCAGATTAGATGAAGTGTGCGTAAGCTAGTCCAGAAACCAGAGTGATGAAAAAAAAAACCCATTTAACTTCAGAAAACTATAAACAGTATATTGTTGAGGGTTTAAGGTGCGTGTGCTGCTCTGTTCACACATATTATTGTTGGAGTTGGTTTACGTGTAAGAGTGTCCTTGTTTCCTATTTTTCAACTCAAACGCAGCTTAAAACACTGAATAAACAAAGCAAGTACTATTGAACACAGAAATAACAGCATACCTCATGAAAACTGAAAACCCCAGAGCTCTCACGCCTAACCGGGTCCTGAGAATTCTTGATGTCCCTGGAGACATTAGGCACGACCAAATTATCATACAACCATAGATCCTTAGTGTTGTTACTATCGATTTCAACAACCCTAGAACCTCCAACTCCTTTACAGTAGAGCAATCTGGTGTCGAAATTCACATCGAATCCCCTACCCAACGCCTGTACCGAATTGATAGCTGTGTGCACAGCCGCTGCATTTTCTTCCATTTCATAACCCCCAATCTCATTCCAAAGGAACCAAGTCAGAATACATATTCAACGTACGCAAATACTTGCAATTAGGGTTGAGAGTTGACTTTCATAGACTTTATATACTTGGAAAAAGGTATTTCCAGAAGCGCAAAAACGAGGCGGCGTCCCGTTACCGTGTGTATATGCTCTCTAGATCTTGGAATCCAACAGAGATTTTCCGATCCACTCTCTCTCCCTCTCTCTCTAAATTATACACGCACTCTCTGTAAAAAATAGCTTTTTGTATCGGACGGCTTTTCTCTTGGTAAATCTCTCTCTCTCTCTCTCTCTCTCTCTCTCTCTCTGTGTATACTCGCGTACTAGTCTACTGCTGCTGTATTCTTCGCAGGGACATTGACTCATTTGTCACGTGGAGACGCCTATCTACACCATGAAAGTTTCCTCCAATTGATCATGTAGTTCATCGTACGGTTGAAAAGAGACCCAGGGGCTCTGCTGCCCAGGGGCACAGCAACCCCTGCCCACTAAACAAAACGTTGCGTTTTGTTGGGAAAAAAAATTCCAACCACTCATTTGCAATCCTATGAAACAGAAACGTGATTATGAGAGTTTTAAAAACAAAATTTGATTATGTCTCTTTAAAATAATATTATTAGAATAATAAGATCTTCACATCCATTCAAACGGATTAAAAATTAGAGTACTTAATTTTTTAACCATATTTTTTAATATATAAACCGTCTAAAAAATTAAGTGCTCAAATTTTCACTCCGTTTGAATTGGTGCAAAAATCTTTTTATTTTGATCATATTATTCTAAATCCAATTTTTAATCCGTTTGAATGGGTGTGAAGATCTTATTATTCTGATCATATTATTCTAAAGAAACATAATCAAATTTTGTCTTTAAAGCTCTCGTAATCACGTTTCTGTTTCATGGGATTGCAAATAGTTGGTTGGAATTTTTTTTCCCAATAAACGGCAACATTTTGTTTAGTGGGTAGGGGCTGCTGTGCCCCCTGGGCAGCAGAGCCCCCGAGTCCGTTGAAAATACGCTTTCATACTAACACTTGTGTGCTGCTGGTTGCCTCGTTATGTGATTAGAATAGAACTTGCGCATTGCTCAAGCTAAGTTATAATGCCAACGAGAGCGAAAACGTCTCGAAATTATCCGGAATTGCCAAAACTTGTGAAAACAAAGATTAAAATGGGAATTAGAATAAGGATTGAAAGGAAGAACGGAGATTTATACTCAAGGACAAGGATACAATTTATGTGACCTAGGGCTTAGAAGAACCCAGCAAAGGTAGAAAAGAATTATTTGATTCTCCCAGCGCACCGCCATGCCCCCAATCCTTCTTATAACTAATACTACTACAATCATATGGGATTCCGTATGAACATAAATGTGTGGTGGTTTTTCTGATAAACAGAGTTCAAATATTACATGGTAATACGCCAAAAGTCACTGAATAATTTTAGTTGGAGAGAGTCCACAAACTACATCCCACGACAAAGTGTGTACGAATATAGAATATGATTCAATCACCCCAAAAGTGACCATGCCCCCATATCTTCATTATAACATAATAGCATATTCGAAACATATGGATTCATGAACATAAAGCTGTACAATTCGTAACATTTTCATTATGATTCATAACATTTTGGTGTATATCGTAACCTTTATACGATTCGTAACTTTTTAGCAATACGATTCGTAACATTTTCTCTATAATTCATAACATTTTGGGGGGTGCATATGATACACACCCAAATAAGGGGTGTGTATTGTAGCATTTCCCGAGAGAATATATGACTACATCTTATTGATAATTAACAATAAATTGATCTAAATTAATTTCACATTAATATGTTGAGTAAATTGTTCATAAATTGTCATGTTCGTAAGACTTTTTTTAAGATTCTCAATATTCCTTCTTTTTCCTCCCTATAATCTACACGTGAGAGAAAGAGAAAATGGGAATATTGTTCAAAAAGTCTTAAGCGTAATATCTTTGTTCAAAAATTAATTTTCTAGTAGTAATTGTCTTTTGCAGTGACAATGGGAATATTGTTCATACCAAATAAATTACAGTAACAGCAACACCAGCTCGAAGACTTGGATTATTGAATCACTAACCCTGTTTTGCTTTCATTAGTATTGATCTTCCACTATTTTCATTTTTGCTGGACAGACTATCAGAATTTTTTTTTTTGATCAGCAAATTTTTTAAATAAATCATTGAAAGAGATTACAAAAATTTAATGGATCAAGGGCAACAAACGCTACCCGAGAACCAAATCCAAAAGAAGACAATGAGCCAACCAAAACGCTACAAAGAAGAAGCACAACCAAAACAACTATCGGATTTTCTTCCTACCACTATTTCCAAAGGATGATTATATTTTTTATAGGGTAATTTAGACTTATACCCCTTGTACTATCACCGATTTGAAACTATTCTTGTACTTCAAATTTAAGCATTTACATCCCTGTACTTTGAAGTGAAAGAAAGGAAATTTGCACTTACACCCCCTATATTTTTACGTATAAGAGGTGTAAGTGCTTAAATTTGAAATACAAGAGATGTATCTTCAAATTGATGATAGTACAGGGGGTATAAGTACAAATACTCCCTTTTTATATCATAATTCACCAACTCCTCCACACCCTAAATCAGTTGAGGTGCGTATAAATTTACTCGGACATTTGAGTTATCAAATAAAAAAAGGCACACTTCCTCACATCCCCACGTAGCTTGAAAATGAAACCCATCTTGTGATTATATAGTAGTACTACAGATTTCCTTACAATCTTTATCCAAACGACCTTCTGGCTATACTCCTGAAAATTCACGTTTGCAAGTTATGGGCAGAAAAGAAAGTTATGGGATATTGGGATCCACATGACTTTTTCCTATCTTGCTGTCCCGGGCGAGCGAGACCCGCTACAGTTTTGCTCCAATGATCAACTCTATTGAAGCAACTACTTATCCAACTCTTGAATAACAGTAGACCTCTCAAATCAAGATTACGTGGCTAATTGTACCATATCAACCCCATGATGTCATTGGTCGTTATTAAAGGGTTTTATTTTTATTTTTCTAATATTTTAGTTTACTCTCCTGTTGGTCCCATGGACGCTTCGGTAATTTTGATGAGGTTTTAATTTGTTTCGACCCAAAAAAAAAAACCTGATGGTAGAGATTGCACCACTCATTTCACAATACAGCGTCTCCTACCAGCAGAAAGAGAATCCTGAAGTGTGAAATTGGCCATGTTTGATAAAGAGAGAGAACGGGAATGAAAACACAAGCAGAAAGTGAAATGAAGAAGACAAACTCGTCTGCTTGATAATACAATCTCCTTGTTTTCTGGGGTAAATCCTTCAAATTAAACCATGGCCCAAAAATCTAAAAACAACCTTCCTGCAAGCTGCAACAACATCCAAGTTATCCCCAGTCGGGCGGGTATGAGCAAGGGAGGAGTGGAGACAGACGTAATATTTGATAATATACACACAAAGTGGTTGCTTTTTAAAGTTTTGCCACAGAAATCACAGCCCCCCTATACCTCCAGAAATCATGAACTCAAGGTACTATGATGTGAAACCATGCCCCTAAGTCAAAACTGGAAGGCAACGGAGGGCAGGCTCATTACCTTGTTTCCTTCATTCAAAATCCAGAGCATAAGTAATGCATAAAACCTCGTTGCTAGCTAATTTTAAGAAAGTGTCCAGCCAAAGTGACACAACAAAGAGAATCAAGATATGAAATCAATTAACTGCAGCATTAGAGCTCCAGAACTGGATAACTTCACTACTTAAGTATCTCCTTTACAACTAGGTCACCCATTGATGTTAAGCCTTTGTATCGTTATTTATTAGCAACAAGTCCATCGAGTTGCATGTTCTTTTTGACGGTTTCATCCTTTGTACTAATCACTGTGATTAAGGTCATCAATCACTACTTCATTTACATAAATAAATATCTCCTATTGCCAGCTTTCCACAGAACATGCACAAAAACTTTTCAAAATGTGCAAAGCTCATTGTGAATCCCTAGCCCTCTTCGCAGCGAAAAGCTGGCGAAGGAAACCAAATTTACCTCTAGACCGCGCAGATAACGCGCTCATGGTACCATTACTTGTGACAGAAGCCTCGGTGACATCAGATTCAGCTGAGGATGGTGAGGGTGGGGCCAACGTGAAGAGAAACGTGTTGAGCAGGCGTATGATCTGGCTGAAACTGGGCCGCATATTGGAATCCTCAACCCAACATGATTGTATGATGAATGCAAGATCGGGGGATATATCCTCTGGCAGACCAGGCCTCTCTTGCTGCATTATCCGATGACAATGAAAAGCAGGTTAGCAATGAAAAAGGTTTGGTCATGATACCGTTCAACACAGTTTATTTTTTATTTTTTAATGTTTTCCATCTGCAATGGACAAACATGTTGGCAACAAGCAACCCAAACTGAGGTCAATGGACACCAGATGGATTTCCTTCCTCATAAAGCAATTTTTTTTTTTATGCTTAGTAGAGTCTAGTTGCGATAGATCGTAGAATTGACTCTAAAGGCAATAGTTCGAAAGCATCTAGGTTTGTTAGATCGTAGAATTGACTCTTAAGGCTCAGTTTGGTTTGGTTTAGTGCAGTCTGGATATAAAATTTAAGTGCAAGGTGCAATCATATGGATTAAACTGACTTTCGAGTGCTGGGAAGAAAACATGAGGAACCACCAAGATCATATAAGCGGTCACACATTAAGAAGTGAAGTGATACTCAGAAGTCAGAACACATGAATGTATATGCATCAAATGCGCCTATCAAAAAAAAATTATATGCATCAAATGCATTCGGCCAATAACTGACACAAGAGTATAAAGGAGTCATTGGCATAACTACAGCAAACACCCAGGTGAGATCATCTCTTTTACAAAACCAACAGAAAGAAAGTTATTGCTGATCAAAAAAACAGAAAGTTCTCGATGCTATGCATTTGAACATGACCTGCGAAGAGATACCACATTAGGGATGTATCCTTTGCTTTGAGGACAAGTGAGGGATTGAAGCTATTTAATTGCACTATGAATGTCTTGCATGGGTAGAATTTTCTGCATGGTATGGTAGGCGTTCATTAATTTAGTTTGACCTTATTAACTCTCATTATCAGTCGCAAGTTATACAAGCATAGACAAATAGAAACAGCCCAATCCAAAAAGAATAAGATAATTGATGGATTTCAGACCTTAAAGGCAGCAGCATAAGCAGCCTGCAAGTTGGACATGCCTTCAAATGGCATTCGGTTGGTTAACA
The DNA here is from genome assembly GCA_014282245.1 of Rhododendron simsii. Classification (NCBI taxonomy): domain Eukaryota; kingdom Viridiplantae; phylum Streptophyta; class Magnoliopsida; order Ericales; family Ericaceae; genus Rhododendron; species Rhododendron simsii. The sequence continues at coordinate 38,594,076 of CM024957.1, read as the reverse complement.
ATTCCCATAAGACAATGCCAAAGCTATAAACATCAACCTTGTTGTTGTAATGCTTCTTTTCCCCCTGGCGCAATGTCACAGTGCTATACAACTGCAAGGTTACAGTCAAGCTAATGGTGAAAAGAGTGAACAGTAAGCAGAAAACCTCATAATGCTTCTCATCAGTAAAGTTAATTTTTTTTTGATAAGTAAATAATTATGTAGATGAAGGCATTAAGGGAATGCCGCCCGTATACAAATAGGCCACAAGACAAAAAGGCCCTATACACTTCCAAGAGAAAAGAAAAGCTCAAACCAATCTAAAAATTGGTGAAGAGAAGGATCACATTCTCTCTTGTCCCAACTAAACAAACTAGTCACCAAAATACTTTTGATTCTATATAAAGGTTTTTCCACCCCATCAAAGCATCTTAAATTTCTTTCCGGCAAAATGATCCACATTAGACAGAGGGATCAAAAACCAAACTTGCTTCCGCCTCTTTCCAACTGTAAAGTTAATGAAATCTCTAATGCAGGAGATAACAAAATAAAGGCATCCATCGTCAAGGGCGGGAGGGTTGCTGTTGTGAATTACCAATCAACTTGGTGATATACCGATTCAATCCGAGCTCTTGGAATTGGAACAAGTTTGGCAACGTCTCTCTCTCTCTCTCTCTCTCTCAAATTTTGATTCGCTTGATCTTCCCCAACGGGGAGCCTTCCTCGCCCCAGTTCATGCTTGACAACGGGGGAATGGATCCACCATCAACTACCAAATTGAAAATAATCAAACCTTGAATTCTTGGCCATTTCGAAAATATTTGGCCCATCCACACGATAGTACAAAGTTGAACGACAAACAATGTAAATATCGGGCCTTGATCAAGCCATTTCACTAAAGGCTTCCTTTTAACTTCAACTTAAGCTGGAAAATATAGTGGTGTTAGATTTTGTACGTCAGTACCAGCTATGAAGTACCACAAATACGAACATACCACATGTGATGTTCCCAACTTAACCCATTTTCAGTTCCTAAAACGTAATCTAGACATTTAACATTTTGACAATCTAATTATTCCAACTACCAATTGCCCGTTTGGCTTCGGCCTTTAAGCTTTTCGGCTTTTCAGCCTAAAAGCCCAGAAATCAAAAAGGTCATCCAGAAACCGGCTTATACCCCTCACCAAATACTCAAAGCTTGCTCTTTTTTCCTCCTGCAAACAACTATTGAAAAACTAGCTGAAAAGCTCTTATGAAGTGAAGACGGGCTTCCTTTACTTTAGGATTTTCTTTGTGGCTGATTTAGCAAAATAAAAAAGCCAGCATTATGCCTCGACACCAACCAATACTTTGTAGAGGTTTAGAAACATTAACAGATGGAGCAACACTGATCAATAAGACTAATTAACAAGTCGTAGCAGTTCTACCCCAACTACTTATCCATTTAGTTATAGAAAAAAGCACAAACCTCAGGAGCCATCCAACGGTATGTTCCAGTTTCTGCAGTCATCATCTCAGCTACAGATTCTTCCCTTGCAAGACCAAAATCTGCGAGTTTCACAGACTTCTGATCGGCCGTAAGCAGCAAATTGTCTGCATTATTATGTTCCCAATATGTTTGTAATTAATGCAAGGAATGTACAATGAATGTTTTTTCTTACATAGTAGAGGCAATATTAACCTGCTATAACTTCTTGATTTCAAAATTAAACAGAAACTCTATCAGCATCTATGTAGCACGGACACGGATACGGACACGGGACACGGGACACGGCAATTCTAAAAAAATGGGGACACGGACACGGCAGGGGACACGCCACGTGTATATATAAATATATATAAATACATACATACATATATTTTTTCTTTTCTTCCACTGTTGATGAAGACATGTCCTATATGAATGTATAAGATTAACATGGTCCAAATAAAGGCATAATTACAGTTTAACCCAAATATTTTTGAATAATTTCATATTAACCCCTTAAAATTAAAAATATATATTACATTTTGACCCCTAGCCATGTCCCAAGCATGTCTCCAGCCGTGTCCCCCATCAAAAAAAAAAAAAAATTATTGGACACGCCACGTGGCGTTTCCAATACGTATTTGGGCGTGTCCCCGCGTCCAATACATGGACATGGCGCCCTTTTGGAGTGTCGGTGCTACATAGATCAGCATCAACCTCCAAACTCCCAAAAGAAAATGGAAAATCTGTATCTCGGTAATGCTGTTATCTTTGCCTATCATTTTCCTTGTCAATAGTTTCGTCGGAACTAAATGTGGAAAACCACAGTTCTAATCGTAGAAGAAGTTAAAATGAAGGAACTCAACTCCCAATGAACTAGATGTTCAAAGCATGGTTAATTTTTATTGGAGAGGAAGAAAAGATACAACTGAGCCGCAATTATTATAGGATATATTTTATCACATTGAGTCCTAGATCATCAGCATTACTACATTGTTTCACAATTCCTCTATTAAATCAAATGGATAAGGACAAAGAGGAAGATAGAGAAGAATAGGACACATGGTTGTCTTTTTATGAAAGAGGTGAAAGATAACCCAGAAGCAAAATGGTTAAATAGATGCACTCAAATTGGTTCATTCTACATCACAAAATCCAATCATTGTTCAGAACAAGCAAACTATGCAGCTTGAAAAGACATGATGTACCAGGTTTTAGATCTCTGTGGATAATCCCATTGGCATGTAGACAATCCATGGCTCGAGCAATGTCAAGAGCAAACTTAATTGCCACGTGGAGGTCAAGTTGCTTAGGACGAATGCTGGCCAAGTACTTCCGAAGCGACATTCCAGGTAAAAGCTCTGTAACTATCACCATCAAAGGCTCCTTACAAGCCCCAATAAACTGCATATGAAACATGTGTATTACGCTCAGCAACATTAACACGACAAATAACACAAACACCTCCTTTTGCAATAGGCTATCAAAATTCACAAGCTGAACTAGCTACAGAAAATAGAAATGTCTAAGCTGATAACCCTTAAAATAGTACTTCAGAATGGGGAAAAAAAATAGAAACACCTCCTTTTGTAGAGATGCTCACCATGACTAGGTTCTCATGCTTCACCCTTGCCATCATCATAACTTCCCTGGCAAATCGACTTTCAAGGGCAGCTCTTTCTTCTGAAGTATCACCACGATGGAGAACTTTTATGGCAACAATTCTGTCACCATACCTGGTAGGATAACATGGTACTAGGTGAAAAGGAGCATAAAATTAAGGATAACAAACTTATCAATCATCACTGCAGTTCAAGTGGTAAATCCAAAATAAGGAGTAGCATGCAAGACATATAACCCAAACTTCATAAGTGCATAGGAAAACCAATGTGAGGGAATAAACAAGAAATGTAAAAGTTTAAACTAAACATCTAGAATTATCAAGAAGCCAAATACTAAATGATTGAACCTCAATTCGAAAAGCTTCATAAAGGGCAGTAACTTCACAAACTGCAATAACTGGAATTGCAAAGACAACCATAACAGGTGATGGAATCCAGCTGTTACCCACAGTAGCCTTTGAAGTTTATTACTAGTTACATAACAAAACATGATAGAGTATTTCCATACGGCAGAGGAGCATTTCATGAGATGTAACAGTAGAATTTGAGAAAACACATACGATGAAACTATTCCAATATCGTAAAACTGTGAATCAAGACATCAGAATACCAACTACATGAATTTTAAAGATTCATCCCAAATCACTGCAATATTGGCCAAGTTTGCTCTTACCTTCCTTCGTAAACTTTCCCATGTGCTCCCTCGCCGATTTTGGATCCAATAAACAGTAACTTGGGGTCAACCAGCAAACTCTCATCAATCACAAATTGTTGGTCTGCGATCGATCCATTCGTCGAAACCGAACTAGCTTTACCCCCAACCGACTTGTTTACACCCCGCTTCTCATATTCCCCATCTTCACTTCCTCTGTTCTTTTCACTACAACTCATGTTGCAACCCTCAAATTACAACCAAACACCTCATTTCAACCTCCCTAAAGTCCCCACAAAAACATCCATACCCAGATACCAATTACGAGGCAACCGCGATTCAAGAACTCAATACTACCCTCTCAAATTAGAACCGGGTGCCTTATTTCAACCCCACATCACCAACTCAATATCCATACCCAGATGAATTCACAACGCAACCGCGATTCACGAATTCAATTCTACCTCCTCAAATTACCTCGGGAAAAAACCCAGCAGCACCACCTCTCAGTATCTATAACCAGATACTACCCTTCTCCAATTAAAACGCGGAAAACCCAATTCCCACCACTTCATTTAATTCCATATTGAAAAAGCTATGACTCAGAGCTCAGATAACAAAAAAAAAAGGTTTCTTTACCAGACTTGGCCAATCACTATACCTTGCTCCCCGATTACTTAACAAAAGTCAATCGCTTGCTTCGTCCTTGGAAAGTAGTAATAACTTCAGTAACAAAATTCCTGATTGATCAAACTTGAGCTCGAAGCCTCGAAATCCCAACAGATAAAAGAAAGAAAAAAAAAATTGAGAACCCTAGGAAACAAGAGAGAGAGAGGCACTAATCCTTTGCATATACAGATACACATATAAATTAAGATGCGTTTCTGGGGTCAGGGTTTTAAAAAAGCAAGGGGTGGAAAAAAGGAAAGTGAGGAGGAAATGGAAGTGCCAGGAGTATTTTTGTGCTGGGTTAAGCCTATGGAAGAAGAACACGTGGGGGGAGTATGAGCAAGAGAGGAGATTGTGGTTCTGAGTCGTATCACGAGTGATTTGGACGTTGTTGGTGGTGGAGGATGGATGCTGAAGGAAGAGAGGGAGTACTCGAGGTTTGGTACTGACAAGCTAAATAAATCATTCTATTTTAGTAGTTGGATTGGATGTACAAACCAATTACTGCTAATTTATTATGATGAAAGATAAGTAAATATCCACACCAACCAAGATGAAATAGTCCACGGGCATAAGCATGAGCGCAATCAGGAGCGAGTGAAAGCATCTTTCAAAAGCTTGAAATAATTAAAACTTGTAAGAATGTGAATTTGAGAGCAGAATTACGAAACAAGAATTGAGAGTAGAAAAGAGAATTCTAACGAATGATTTTGTGACATAGATCCACGCAATACACTCCATTTTAGTATTTAGAAGAAAGCATATGCCAATTTATTTATCTCAATTTTTTTTAAGTTTATTAATCTATTATTAACGACCACGCTATAATCACTTATTCGTCATGTACTTTTTTATTTTATTTTATTCGTTATGTACTTCTTTGAGATAAACTAAATTATATGAAACAATGATTTTTTTGTTTGTTTGTTTGTTTGTTATATGTCCCTGTTATATATAGTGAATTATTTTTAATTAAAGCTCACAGTTCTAATTATTTGTGATCGCTTATCAAATTATGAGGCCACATATTTTGTTAAAGAACTAAGGTTTGAATAAGACATACGAAATTGAAAAAGAAAAATAGACAACTCTTGGCTATGATTGGTCGTGATTTCTTATTCCTGTAAACTTCTAAACAAAACTTTTTCGTGGTTAAATGTTACTCAAATTCATGATCCAATGTTGGTTCACAATTAAAGCCAAATTGTTATATTCATCTCCTATAAAAATCCTTTAATCAATTAGCTATCGAACATCCTTCCCACAACGGGAAGGTCAGTACTCAAAAGAGAAAATTCCAATACAATGCTAGATAACGATCAGCCGTTTGTAAAAGAATGTAGCATCTCTCATTCACGTAAAATTTATTTTTAGTGGGTTTCTTACATACTCCATTACTTAAAATGTTCCGAACACCTTTCACCTTTGACAAGGAAAAAAAAGGATTGTCGTGACTTTGTTAAAGCGGGCACCGAAAATCTTTCGGGGAGGAACACAAAAATCCCCTTCTCGCCCATTATAGACTAATTATCGGGGACAATACATAAGCAAAAATGCAAAATAATAGTAGAAACTTGAATTCCACAAAAGAAAAATGATTTTCACACTCCCCTTTTAATCATCCACACTCCTTTTTTTTATTTTTATCCACGTGAATTTACAATATTAATTGTCCTTGAATATGTAGAAAAATGTATTGAATAAGAGACAAGATAGTAAATTCAAGTTGATAGAAACCAAAATGGGAGTGTAAATGGTTAAAAGGAGAGTGTGAAAATCAATTCCTCAAAAGGGAAAAAGGAGTAATATATATACTTTAATTTCTAAGTTAACTAAAAATTTTTTTTGCCACGTACAACCATTAGATTAAACTTGTCGAAATTCAATTGTTTGGTGAATATCATTTAATTATAAGCTGAAGGGATTCAAAGTTCAAAATTGTTTGGTGAATTAGGTTAGAATGTGCAGACAACTTAATTTGTTAGCTAGGATCAATAATACTCTCTCAACATCTTAATTTTAGTTCTTCAAAACTATATATCAAGTTCACTTCAAGCCAATTAAGCAAATTAATACCCATATATGTGCAGTAGTTGATTTTCATCTACCCAGCAGTGGCTCCTTAAACTACACATTTACAGATTCTCCACATGCAAAACGAATAGTTCTGCGTCTCATCAACAATTGTTTTAGTATTAAGTATGAAAACGACTCAGCAAACAAATCAACGCTCGAGCGATTGAAACCCCATTTTCAAATGCACGTGTACGTAAAGCAATAATGGTACTATTTTACTAGTAGTGTAAGAGTTCACCGACGACGGGATTCCCAGCCCATCCCTAGCAAAAAATAAAATCTACGGGTACATCATTCGGTGTACACCAAATACATAAAATGATATTATACGCATACGATTGTGTGACCGTGACGTGGGACTCACATTGAGATTCTACACAAATGATCGGAGCTGTTTAATTTGTTTGAAACATGCTTTTAAGGGTGCTTATAGAAAAATCATTTCATTTGGATATTGATAGATGCTTGTCGATTTTTGTCCCTCAATTTGCAGAAACAAAATAAGACTAAATTGAATTAAGCCCTTAACGATATCCGAATGAGTTGATTTTATACAAGAACCGTTTTAAAAATAATTTAAAAAGATCAAACGGGGGGATCAATAGAGTGGGACCCCCGCAAAGGACAAAGAGGCAAGGGCGTACGTAGAAGACAGCACCACCCGGCAGGTGCAGAGACAGGAGCAAGAGCAGCACAAAAAGCAGATAGGGTAGGAGCAGAGCTAGTTGGGAGTTTAGCTCCATCCGAACAAAGGGGTATTTCGATCATAGTATATACATGTTGTACCCATATTTGTGCTTAGAGAGTAGTAATTTTACTTTTTTCCTTTGATCTCCACGATCAATGATTCATATTCTGTTCCACAATTCAAAAAAGTACTTATTTTTAAATAAGTAATTTTTTTGCAATTTTCAAACTTAAAGATAATGGTTTATCGAAATCTAAACATATGTAATATGGATTTTGTTTGAACACAATGCAAAAAAATTGAAAAATTATTTTTGTAAGCATATTATTTTTAAGTAGAGATTATTGAGTGTTCTATTGAAAAACTTTCATGTGATGCCCGTGATACGGTCTATTCACCTTGTCTTGAACATCATCGCAAAGTGGGATGGAAAAGTGTTAAGCACCATGTCACTATACCAAGGGGCAACCAATGAATAATTTTTCTTGCCGTGATGTGACGAAAGAGGGCCCATCTAATTATTGGACGACTTGTAAGACCTACTCCTTCCGTCTCATTTTCATTGTTTATTTTTGAATTGCGTGTCATTTTTAAATTGTTTATATTTTTCAATTTATATTGCTTTTCATAATTTTAAAAATTTTGTATTGTAGAACCAATCGAAATCTATCAAACAAAATTCATATTGCATCTTTTTCAAGATCCACACTAATAGATATAGACAAAAGACATAAAACAGAATAATAGACAATGAAAATGGGACGGAGGGAGTAACATTTTTGGTTGGCCAATTGGTGACTATCTTTGGAGAGCAAGAAAAACGTGTGACCCCTTGCATTTTTTAAATTCCAGAATAGCATACAAGCAAGATAAATAAATAAAAAATCTTGTCAAAGAAAATGATTTATAAATAGTTTGGGACCTATCTCAGTCAAATACAATTATGAAACTGGTCAGGATGTTTGGCTACGGACCAATCCAATTCGAGTTTGATTTGTCGGTTGGTTAGCTTGACTTGTCTCAGACAATGAAGTTTCAAAAAGTGAACACATTTGATGGCAATAGTTGTATATGGAGTTCACCTCATACTCCATTTTTTTTCACTGTTTTCGAAATTATAATGAGAGGCAACTTCACTAACCGGGCTTTAATTAAAAATCCCAGGAGGTCGGCCTGTTGATTAGGGCTTGGGACGGATGAATTTGCCGAATCAACATCACTAACCGGGCTTTATCTGCATGTTAATTCACTTGTGATACGAGAGAGAGATATTAAAAATCGCAGGAGGTCAGCCTTTTGATTAGGGCTTGAGACGGATGAATTTGCCGAATCAACATCACTAACCGGGCTTTATCTGCATGTTAATTCACTTGTGATACGAGAGAGAGAGAGAGAGAGAGAGAGAGAGAGAGAGAGAGATCATGTGTAATGATTTTAAACTTAGAAATAATGTAAATAAAAAATATTTTTTTAATTTTTTTTGCATCGTAAAAAAAAAAATCTTGTCTTTCAAATAAAATCCATATTGCATAATTTTAGATTTCAATAAGTCTATAATTTTTGAATTTGAAATTACCTTGTTAAGAAATAAGAGCTTTTTTTCGGTTCTGGAATGGGTTCTAATTGAAACTGGTAAATGGAAAGGTAATTTAGTTTGTTTTTGATAACTAACGTGTCCAGCTTTGCTTATGCACACCTCCACCAATCTTCGGAGACCAATTCCACCACGCGCCTACTTGCAGGGGTCCCAATTAAAGTCATAGACTAACCTAAAAAAGTTGATAGCACTTAAGATGTTTCGAACTTAAGACATTAAAAAAGAGTAAATCCTTTAAGTCTTAGACTCTCAAACCTTGATCATTAGGCGGTTGAAATGTCTGTTTCGTTGATGGTGCCATACCTACATCTCTCAGCCTCATGAAAATTGCATGCATTAATTTACTTTAACATGAGCACATGTTTGGTTTTGCCGACTTGAGACATCAACTTGATTTTCAAGCGTGGAGATGAAAGGCAACTTTTAGGTTGAGATAAAAAAATTCTATACGGTGATCAGAGATAGTTCGGCGAACTGGATCCTAGGTTATTATGGCAAAGCAACTTGCACTAGCAGCTTGGAAGTAGAGATGTGGGCTATTTACAGAGGCCTTAGAGCATCCACAGTGGAATAAGCAAAAGTGAATAATCAAAACATGCCACATCAGATTTTGATTATCCATTGAGAGGTTGCTAAAGTTAGCAATATCGAGTCTCACATTGGTTATTTTTTGCTCATAATCAAAACTAATGAGATCATTGCTTCCTTCCATGAGTTTGCTACCCGGACAAATTTTCCATCGTCCACATTCTATCGGCAAGCTTGAACCAAACTGCCGATTGCCTTGATAAACTAGTGGATCGTTAAAAACAGTTTATCAAAAAAAGTAGTCTCTAGCTCCATTCCTTCTGAAAAAAGAGTTAATTAAACAGTTTTTGGAAGAAAAAAAATGCCATGGGTATTAAGTTAAAAATAGTTAGGATAAAAAAATAGTCTACGACTCTTGAAAAAGAATGTTGTGAACCTTTATAAATGCCGTCTATCTGGCTTGTAAATGACAATTTGTTCGTTAAAAAAAAATAGTTTTAAAAAATTGAAGAAACAGTCTTTATAAAAAAAAAGAGTTCATAGAAAGACAGTTTTTTTTTTTTAGAAAAAGTTTCTGAAAAGAATAGTAAGAATAGTTTTTTATAATTATTTTTTGAAAACATTGTTGAGAGAGAGAGAGAGAGAGAGAGAGAGAGAGAGAGAGAGAGATTTTTGTGTAATGATAGGTGTACTTGATTGAGAAAATATGGGGATCACTAAATTTGGTTATTGGCTAAAGGTTGCTAGTTTTGATTATTCAAAAGCCAAAATTTGATGAGTTGCTAAGAGGTTGTTAAGTTTGGTTATTCCAATGTGAGCACTTTTTTGAACAAATATTGTTAATTTTAACAACTTTTTATTTTGCTTATTCCACTGTGGATGCTCTTACAATCATTTTGGAAAAAAGCATGTCAAATGTTACCATAGAGTTATTCGAGCATGGCAGTTGATTTTTGCAATGAAGGGTCACCTGTTGATCACCCCCACCATCACATAGTGGAAGATGCTCGAAGAATTGCTACCCGGACAAATTCATCCATCGTCCACATCTATCGGCAAGCCAACCAAACTGCCGATTGCCTGGCTAGACTTGGATCGCAGCAGGATCAAAATTTAGTAGTCTCTAGCTCCATTCCTTCTGCAGCTAGGGAATTCGCCATGGCCGATGCCATGGGTATTGGTCATCTTAGGATCTAGTCTACGACTCTTGTAGTCTTTTTGAACCTTTATAAATGCCGTCTATCTGGCTTGTTGACTTTGTTCGTCTAAGTTAATGCACATTTTTCCGCTTGACCAAAAAAAAAAAAAAAAAATTCTATACATTGTATCAAAGTGGGACTTTATTCCATTTCACATTTCAAAATTATAACATTCAAATTCCGCGATGAAAAACTTAAAAAAGTTACACGATGGTAGATTCAAAGAGAAAATACAGACCTTAAAAGCGGCACTGCATTCCTTCCCTTTCTCTAACTTCTCCGAAGTATAACCCCTGCAATTCCTGTGAACAAAAATTGATGTTTTTTTACGTTGAATTGGCCGTGGTACTGATAAACCCTGGAGGCTGGAGCAGGAAGACTTGAGAATTCAGGCAACCAAATTGGTTCCCACATCCTCCTCTCCAGCACCAGCAGCCAGAGTCAGCTCCTCAGCCCTCCTAGTTTGATGCTTCCAATCCGTTTGATACAACGTACCCAACATCATCACCACACACGAATACTGCGACGCCACCAACCCCCACCACAGCCCCCAAAACCCGAAATTCAATTTAAACGCCAACAAAACCGCAACTGGCAATCCGATGAGGTAGAACGACGCGAGGTTCACGAGGACTCCCACCTTGGGCCGAGCCGACCCCACTAGAGCTCCGCAAGCAGCCGTCTGAGGAGCGTTCCCAACTTCCGCTAGCCCTATTAGTGGGAGCGCGGTTGCAATCAAGGCAAGAGTTTCGGGGTTGTTTGTATATATTTTCCCCCAAACAGACCTTAACACGAAAGTCGAACAAAAGGCTGTGAGTCCGTATGCAAGGCCGAGGGTTATGCCTATTATGGCAGCCCTTTGGGCACGGAGGGCTGCCCCGGCCCCAAGCTCGTGCCCAACGCGTTGCGATATGCTTACGTTGAGAGAATACGGAACTACGTAGATGGCGCCTATTGTTTGAATGAGGACTCCCACGGCGCCTACTGTTGATTGTGGATTGCTCAATAAGCCGCCTAGAAACAGAATTATTTCGTACCACCACCATTCCAAACACACGAAACATAGGCTAGGAATCGCAAGGCTTAGCAATGGACCCCAGTCTTGGAAAGTTGAGATTACTGTCGCCCCATCCCACGGTTTTAGGGCCACTTTCGACATTGCGATGTAAATCAACAAGCCAGCGTTCATGTTGAATGCGTAACAAACAGAGGTCAGGGCAATGCCTTTGACTCCTAATCTCAAGTATGTGACGAAAAGGTACGTAATGGGAAGGTGTAGTATCGTAGCGCATGTGGCGACTATGGTAGCCGGTGAGGTAAGGCTTTGGGTCCTCAAAAATGACCGTAACGGGTGAAGATGGGCTTGGGCTAGTAACTCCGGAAGCGAAAACACGAGGTAATCTTTGGCGACTTCGGTTATGATGCGGTCTTGGCCTAGCCGGGCAAAGACATGTTCGACATTTAGCCATAGGAGGGAGATGGGAACGGATGCGAATACGAGGAGGAGGAAAGTTTTTAGGTACGTTTGGCCGAGAACGGACCATCTCTTGGCTCCATAGGCTTGGGAACAAATTGGGTCCATAGCCACTGCAAGGCCTTTCATGACGGAAAAACCAGTGATATTTGCAAATGCGATTGCGAGTGAGCCTCCGGCTAGCTCAATGTTTCCCATACGGCCCAATAAAAGCAGGGAGATGATTGATTTCGAGGCTATTAGCAAGGTTGTCATTAGTATGGGGAATGCTGTCTTTCCGAGAAGTAGTAGCTCTTCTACCACCTGCGTCGTACGAGGGAAAAACGGTCAATAACAAACATCATTTCAATCCAGTCTCTGATTAGTCTCATTGACAAACATGATCATCAACGGATCAATTTTAAGAGACGGTTTGGAGGCATGGTGGTACTATTTAAAAAGGGCAAACCCAGTATACGAGACTTCTGCTATTGAGGTGGCACGGAGGTATTGTTTATATTAACTTTTTGATGCGGATTACAGTATGTATCCAGAATCAGTTTCTCTACGGAAATCACGAATATTTCAAGATTCTTCACGAATTCAAGAAAGTCTTTATTGGAGTGATTGTGACTATGAGATTGATTGGTATCCGACTTTCCCTTGAAAGGAGACACTCGTCTTGTATTCGAGCCCTCATATACGAGGTGCTCTACTCCCATTGTACCCGCTAAGTCTCCAAAGTCCAACCCAGCGAACATCTTACTAATGACGATCCTATTGTGTGAAGGCCAGAATACAATAGTTAAGTAACAATGTAACCAGTGGAAAGGCTACCATGGTACCACGCAGGCAACATAATTAGGAGCAAAAGCAGGACCACCGTAAGTAGAATATATAATTAGCACTCCAAATTCTGTACGTGGGTACTTAATTACTACTAATTTAGTGAACATCTAAGTATATATTTTTAAGGTGCAAATGGTACCATTTAAGGGCATAAACAACGGTTTAAAAGGCATCACTAGCACAAAGGGGTGTGCTTAGGAAGAAATTAAAAATTACTATTAAAGTTTATGGTCCCAGCTTTATCTTTCATTTGGAGCCGTTGCTAGTTCCAGTCTTCCAGCACTAGAATCAAAACCAGTGCTGGCCCTAGGCTAAAGTGCATAGAATCAAAACTAGTGCCGGCCCTTTCCTAATGCCAAAGGTGCATAGAATCAAATCAGTGTCAGCCTTTGGCTAAAGTGGAAAGTGCAGCTGCTTTTAACCCTCAAACATTGCAAATTTTAGGGGCCTCTTTTAAAGGTACTCATTATAAAAGACTAAAGAAAAATTATGCATAATGAGATATATACATGCTTGAATGTTTTGTTTTATTTTTTTTTTATGTAAACAAGTGAATTCTATGTGCAATAAATAATAGAAAATACTATACAAAGCTACAAAATGCTTCGAAACATGAGGAGCTTCTGACAAATTTATTGTGCGGGCGTAGTTAAAACTTTTACTGCAAAAATAACTGCAAGTGATATTTAAGTTATGCTTTTGAAATCTTGTATTTTTCTTTTATGGTTTGGGATTTCTTCTTGTTGATGAATACTTGTATTTATTTTTGGAGAGGTAATTTAGTTACTTTATATTTTGTACATAAAAATACACAAAGGGTGTTACAAAAGAAAAAAAAAATAGTACAGAAAACTCCACCAGAATTAGGACAGAGACAGGAGTTTATTTTCAGGTAGTAAATAGAACTTAATATGAGTTGTAACCAAATGATGCAATGTGATAAAATGTTGAGTTAGACATTAAAAGTTCCACTAACTATAAACGCTTAATTTCTATTTCTATGGACTATTATTGGGTAGGACAACTAAAGAAGAGGAATATGAATTATGAACCCGGCCTTGTGTTTTTTTTTTTGATGTTTTTTGGTTCTTTCTATTTTCTCCCCCGTTGAGGGGGTTTTCCTAACCTTTACGTGGATTTTTTTTTGGTTGTTTGGCTTGTGTTGCGCTGATTGGAGATGTTCTCCATCTATTTTGTGCATTAGGTTGTGTAAGATCCTGAATGTTCGGCGTGGTGTTTAGGCCGGCCTCCATTGTGGTTGCTATATTCCCTCTTTTGGGATGGCTGCCCTTTCGTTGTTATCCCTTTGTTATTAATGAATATCATCCTATCAATTGACAAAAAAAAAAAGTTGTATCGAAATCATTGGATTGGAGATATGATAAATTCTAGTAGTATAAATTACGGGAGGGGCGATGATACAATTTTTATTTGAATTGTATGAGAATATACATAGATATATGGGTATCCAATGCAATTATTAAAAACCCTGGCACCCCAACCTCTACAGGTTTACATCCATCCCTCAACAGAATGGAGGGACGGTGATATGGTAGTAAATGCAAAATATTTTTGGTAGTAAATGTAGAATAATTTTTTTATGGTAAATAAAAACATGCTGGGAACTGATTTTCGCACCCCACTTTTTACTGATAGTGCTCCAATTTCAACGTGAAATTACTAGTGACTTTATAAACAAAGTGGAGCACCATTAGTAAAAAGTGGAGCTCGAATATCAATTCTTAAAAATATTACGAATTTAAGATTGATATTATGTATTTATATTAGAATATCAACTTGAGAGGTACATATTGTACACACCCAACCATATGGTACTGCTATGTATTCCTCGTAGCATTTTTTTTTTCTATAAGTAAATCAATATGGGAGTATTTTTTTTTACCAATATTGTATACATCAATGGAGGCTAGCGAAAAATTAATGAGCTAACAATTAGAGGGTTCGACGTCTCTCTATAGACTCAAACCCCATACCTTCCTTTTGAAACTTAAAGAGGTACAATCAGATGGGTTAAGAGCCACATCTAATATGGGAGTTAGCACAAGTTTACATTATCATTTCAATTTTTATTTTTTGTTACACGGAAATTGACAAGTTTACTTTCTCTTTCATTTGCCAATAAAAAAAAAAAACCTCAAATGTCGCACTCATAAGCTTTAGTAGTATTTCTATGGAATGTTTTTTTGCATGAACAGATATTCTCGGATACTAACTCAGAGCACCTGGGTGACAAAGTCTGGTAGGAGAAGAAAATATAAAACTGTACGTTGTCTGCATTAATTAGAGAGAGAGAGAGAGAGAGAGAGAGAGAGAGAGAGAGAGAGAGAGAGAGAGAGAGAGAATTGAACCTCGCTCAAAGGCAAACGCTGCTTAAAATGATGGAAGAATTTGTAAACATCCCTTCTCTTTCGTTGTTCATTGTTTCCAGCATCCCGCGACGCTACTTCGTTGAGACTTTCGATTTCCATAGATCCCGTCATCGCGCACATCTTCTATATATATTTTGCAAAACAGAGAGAGCTAGCGAGAGATGGAAAAACAAGACTTTAGAAGTGAAGTACTAGGTAGAGGAGTGTACTGTAGTTGGTGTTGAACGAGGGAGGATCAATGACATGACCAAATTATTGGATGGCAAAAGAAGAAGAAACGAAGAATGCATTAGCAACTGAAGTAGTACTTTATAAGCATAGTATATATGGAGTACTATATCAAATAAAATAAAATAAAAGCAGGGGAAGGTATATAAAAGCAGTGGAATTTATGAGAATATATAGTAAAACAAAAACAACCCTTAAAAATCTTGAAGTTGAAAACAAAAAAACAAACCAAAAATCTCCAAACAAGTGACCGTACTCTTCGTCGTCTACTATGGGAGGTTAAAAATCTGTCTCAATGACTGAAGTCATTAGCCATGGATCGAATTGGAAATTTATTGATGGGAACAAGGAGGACCAGAGAGAGAGAGAGACAGAGAGAGAGAGAGAGAGACAGATTGAGACAGAGAGAGAAGAACACATTATCAAAGGTGGCATTGGAAAATGGAAAACAATTCGGCAATAAGTCTATTAGTAGCTTATTATTGTCTGCGCACTTTACTGAGTGCTCCAATCTAAGACTGTGTTTGGGTTTGAGTTTGTCACCCCGAGATGGATGTCCCGACATAGGGTTCGGAACCATTAGATACACGGGAATTGCACACGAGGCATGTGGAACCACAATACATTGAACGACTCCAGATGTGTTTGAGATGTATCTGGACATATATGTCGAAGGAATTAATTTCCTTACCGTATTAGCTAGAAACGCCATTTCGATCAGGAAAATATATTCTTGTACTAGTTGTTGATATTTGTGTTTGATGTTGTGAAACCCACATATATCGAATGAGTCTCAATACAACATGTGTCCGAAAACATTTTTCCTCGCCGTATAAGCTGGAAATGCCATTTTGGAAAATTCTAGTAGCACATGATTTTTTAAGAACCATGATTTTCTACACCACATCTCTCTTTCTTAAACCCATAATTACGTTCATTGAATTTGTTCATTCCCAAAGATAAAATAATAAGTAATATGATTGATTACCATAACCAACATATATGGTTTTCAGCATCTGGGCGTACGAATCTTAGCCACCTTTTTTAATTCCCAATTTCATTAATTCCAGAACCCATTAATCTTTCATTCCAAATTCTCAACCATCCTTCTTTATTGCCAAATTCTTCAAAATGTGTTTAATTAATGGGGGTCCTCCTTACTAGGTAGTCCACTCAATAATTTCTAAATTTCTTATAACCGGATGTCTGGACCTTGACTAATTCTATAGCCATAAAGTTAACAGTCGAATAATCCCTCTAGCAGTCTTAAGGTTTGGAATATTTGGCCTCCATAGAATTCGTACATGCAAACTCATGGACGACAAACACTTATTGTTTTTCCTATTCCTACTCGGCCAAGCCCCTTGAAATTCTCAATAATTTTTGTGTTCCAGAATGCAAAGTAAGTACTTATTTTTTAAGAAGGTAATTTCAAACTAATGTGTTTACGTAAATAATTTTTCTAACAAAAGGATCTAGCTTGTTTGATAGATCTCATTGAGATTTTTTGAATAGTGCAAAAAAAATCAAAAAATTAATTTCATTTGCATTATTTTTGAGTTTGAAAATGTGAATTAAACTGTTTATTTTTTAAGAAGATCTGTGAAACAGGGCGAATTTTAGAGGCAACCCAAAAGGCAATTTTTTATTGCTAGTTGCACAATAATTTATTAACTAGCTAGAGATATGGAGCGATAAGCCTGTGCAGTATGGGAGAAGAACGCAATATCGCACATTGATAGCGTATATGGGTGACATCTTGAGGTGTACGTCGGGTGATTCACGACAGACTTGTACATTCTTTTTGGAAATGCAAATTTCAACCCTCCGCTACATATAAAATTCATTCTCTCTACTGTGGTGCTGGTCTTTCTCCAGTTGAACCATCTTGAAAGGTGACTAGGTTGATGTATCTTAAGCGTGGTTGAGACCTGCACACTTAGCACCCGCATTAGTGCCCAAAATCGGATAGTGGGGAGTCCGGGATAGGCACTCCGACGGTCGAGTTAGAAGGAGGGAAAGAAGCTTTTTAGGTTGTATTTAGGATTTCGGAGAGAGAATCAATTACGTTATTCTGAAGGTGGAATACTCTTTTTATAGGCAAAGGTAACTTGGAGCCCAACCTACGCGTGTACGCCACGCGCTCGGTGGATGGAGCCAGCACGATGTCCTCTGCCATGTTTTCAGGGAGTTCTGCCCTCCGTTCATTTGCCAAGGTGGGTGGTGTCACGCCATTTTCCAACCACTTGTTAGTTCTCAGCTGGCACGACACCTAGCCTTCCTACTTGCCCACCTCTACTTGACTTCCCCTACAAGTCAGGGGGCACGGGGTTGGCTCGACACCAGCACATACCCAGGCAATAGTGCTCGGCAGATTCTCACTGGGATATGCCTTGCATCAAGTAACCTTGGCTCGGCAAGATCCTGCCTTGCCGAACGGTTGAAGAGAAGAAGCCTAGCGCCAATAACCGCCAGACCAGCTCTGATCGATATACGCCGAGCCAAACCAATGCGGCAAAGCTCCAGGATCACCGGTCCTTGTGTTAGTGGACACAGTGCACCCGGCAACCGCCATCGGAGGCATACCCGCCATGCCTCTTGAGAGATTGTTTAGTCCAGCATCCTCTGGCTTCCTCATGCTAGCCGATTGAGCAGGACGGAATCATGTAAGTTCAAGTTGACCTTTGCTGTTAGCCGAATGCGTTCATCTCGAAAATGAGGGTACGAAGGAGATATGCCGAGCGTTCAGTCGCCGGCCAGTCCATGGATCCTTGGCCTTTGTTTTGCTTTTGCTAGCCGAGCATCACATGCTCGGCGGCCCTCTCAGCAGAAAACGCTTGACGAAAAGATGTTTCATTCAGAACCCACATGAGTCAACGATCAACCTGTGGACCCCCTTGGTGTCGATTTGAAGGCCTCACCCTCTGGCCCTTTGTCTAAACCCGGCCACCACATCTACTTTACCATATATGTATCCCTCTACTATCCATCTCGGGCTGTTAATTTGTTCGACAGGATTAATAGTGAAGTAATATGTAATTTCACCGAATAAACAATTCGACAGGATTAATAGTGAAGTAATATGTAATTTCACCGAATAAACAATTCATCGGATCAATAGTGATTGAGAATTAATAATAACACCCTCATGGTATTGTATATATCACCCTTTGTGGAATCGTATATCCAAGACATGCATGCATGTTTAATCCAAATCACAAGCTTTTTAACCAAACACCTATTTAGCTTATATATATATATATATACACACACACACACACACACACACACACAATTAATCCAATACTAGTATATATCTCGTCACACAAACAGCTCATAGGATATAATGGAGATATCACGCAGCAGAACCACTCACTAATGATAAATTAATCGCACAATATTACATTGGTGATCGAAAACTACATATATAGTTACCGCATGAGTAGCTAGACTAAGAATATATCAGTCGTACGTTTACTTATACTTCAAAACCTAAAAATATGCCTGCCTACCTCTAAGCCATTGAGTTATATATTACTGGAAGACAAGGGATATATTCATGCCCGGCCGTTTGATGTCGTTTGTGCATGTATGTTCTTTCATTTTTCAATTAGCTGTTGAATGATACCGTACGTAAGATATGGTCATCTCTTGCTGTGCTCGATCAATTTATGTTCTCAAAGGGTATATATATATCCAAGACAATTTGTTCTACATGTCTAGCTAGCTTGCAGTATTAACCTGCATGTTTTCAAAACCCATATTCCGAAAAGCATGAGCTAAGATATTGGAGCTGTGACATATACTTATGAATACCTTGACCGGCTCCGTTTGTTTCGATGTAAAATATTTTCATCATTTTCTGTTGTTTGGTTGGACAAAAGTAGTGTAAAATATTTTTCAAAGTACAATGTGTCACCCTATATGACTGATAATATTGTTTTCCTCTCAAGTTACCCGTAAGTCATTTCTTATGTCTTTAGACTCTGACCTTCTCTCTCGGTTTCTTCGCCCTTACACTTGAAAATTAAACTCTACAGAGGTTATGCATATACTCATGATCATCAATGAAAGGATAAAAACAAAAGGAAAATCATATTTAGAAAAGAGAAGATCGATCATGGTCATGGATACTGTGAAGAAAAGCGAAAGATATATTATTGATTGTATTATCAAACATAACCCTAGCATGCCTTTATATAGGCTACATTGTTCTTGGTCACTAAGAAATCTAAATCAAATAGGAAACATGCATTATAAATAAATTGGCCCGACTAGTATAGATGAATAATAGAACCTACAAAACATGGTAACATAATATTCAAAAATATTATGTTAACATCCCCCTTCAAACTCAAGTGGATCTATCAACTTGAGTTTGAAAAAGCCAAGAGAAACCAGGAGCAGCCATGCCATGCCATGCCAAGATGAGCCAAGCCAAACCAAACCAGGAGAAGCCGAAAAAGAGAAATGGCTAGGAGAGCCAAAAACAACCATGAGCGAGAAAAGTCATGACAGTAGAGATTTGAGGTGAAATCCAAGTGCACGAGTCGATTACATATTACTATATATGAGTGCTCATATATGAGTGCTCGGCGGACAGTGATAAAGTTTAGGCCGCCCGCCGAGAGTGAAAATTTCACAGGGCTTAGATCTTATAGCTCTGATACCATGTGAAGAAAAGCGAAAGATGTATTATTGATTGTATTATCAAATATAACCCTAGTATGCCTTTATATAGGCTACATTGTTCTTGGTCACTAAGAAATCTAAACCAAATAGGAAACATGCATTATAAAGAAATCGGCCCAACTAGAAAAGATGCATAATAGAACCTACAAAACATGGTCACATAATATTTCTGAATATTATGTTAACAGATACAACCAGGAACATACATCTGAAGTGTGTAGCTGTAGATCATTGGCTATTTTCTCCCTTATTATTTCTTATCCTATTTCTCATATTATGTTTTGTTATAGTAAATTTATTTGTGAACCAAATACTGAAAATTAAATACTTTACACAAAAATTATTTGTTCCAGAATTATTTTACTACATTGAAACAAACGAAGCCTACATTTAAAACGTCAATCCAAATAAGAATGCTTGAAGCATAGATGAAGTACCCAATATCTTTAATTAATATAAAAGGACTTTTAGCACATGCTTCTAATTAATACTAGTAATTAGTCCCATTGACAGTAATTACTCCCTCCATTCCTAAATTCTTTGTCCGGTTCGCAAAACGGAGTGTTAAAAGTAATACAATTTTTGCAAGAAAAAATCAAAAGTTTTTCAACAACTTACTAGATATCAATGACTATTTTTAATTTGTGAAAAAAGTTTGAATTTTTTCTTGAAAAAATTGCATTATTTTTAGCACTCTGTTTTGCGAGCTGAACAAAGAATTTAGGACGGAGGGAGTAGTTCACTAGCACCCTTGTGCAAGTTGTGCCAAAATGTCTTCATCACGAACTAAAATGTTCGATTAAATTACTATTAATACTCTTTGTCAATTAATGAAATAATATTAATGTCGATCAATCATGTAGTCCATTCTAATTAAGTAGGAGTACCTAACTTAAGTACAAGTGTTGATGGACTTTAACCTGGCACAAAACCAGAAAAAGCTCAAAAGCTAAAAATTAACCATGTAAAAAAAGTCATAATTAATCACCTTTTTAGTTCTCAAAACCAGATGAAGCTAGCTATCATTATTTCCCCAATTGGAATCTTTCAATTTTTATTCGTTTCCATTCCTTTTGTTTTTAATTTTCCTTTTGCCCCTTCGTGTATGCTTAGGGTATGAGAGGCACTCTCTCTCTCTCCAAGGTGGTCCTTATGATTTGGAGCACTGCTTCGTTACTGTCTCAAACAGTTTAACAATTAATATTTCCAGCTGTTGAAGAGGATCCATGTACAACTTACATGTACAACTTACGTGCTTGCACTCTTCGACAAATCATTCCGAATTTGAAAGTTAATCGCAAGACAAACTTGTATAGCTCTTTTTTTTTGTTATGTAGACAATGGAAGTCAAACCCGCAAATTTGACATGAGGGCCAATGTACCGTTTATTTTTTGCAATTCTCCAATGCGCAAATTAACTAAAAATTATGCCAATTAAACATGGGGAAAGTCTACAATAGAACTTGTGCATTCTAATGAAATCTTCGAATTTTAATCCTTCTATACTTTCTGCGACTTCTAAAAATTTCCTTTGTTAAGGAAGTAAGGTTTTCATTATTATTTTGCGAAACATTATTTGAGGTGGTAATTTAAAGGGTTACTCTCTCTCTCTCTCTCTCTCTCTCTCTCTCTCTCTATCTCTCTCTCATTATTATTTTGCGAAACATTATTCGAGGTGGTAATTTAAAGGGTTACTCTCTCTCTCTCTCGTTAAATGTTTATGACATGGATCGTAATAGGAAAAATGAGCCCAATGAAAAAATAAGATTCATGTAGTCGACCCCAATTAATAAGACATAAGACTCGATTCGATTTGATTTGGTTTAGAACAAAGGTTATTCTCTTTGTTCAAACAGAAAGAAAGAGAAATTTAAACCTACATATATGTGTAACTTTCGTTGAAGCAATTTGGATGATTCAGCTGACCCTAACTGGAAAAAAAAAAACCTTTGTATCCAATATTTGACTTTAATTTATTACACGTATGTGTTTCCCACACACATTTTTTTAATTCCCATGTTGTTCTTTACAAATTACTAATACTAATAAATGTGAAGTGGGTGGAGGAGGTATATTTTTTTTGGGTACAAAGGTGGAGCCTTGGAGGACGTATATAGAGCGCCATATGGGAGTAATTAATTATTATGTCACAACTGATACAATTTTTCTTTTAGAAATTCGTATCATTTTAAGCATTTGTAATTAACTAAGTCCCATCACTCTATTGCAGGGTTGTACTGTTGATTACTAATATCATAATTAAGTAATCCTTTGGGGATCAATAAAATTTGCTATTGCTTCCGTCTAAGAATGGTTTTCCATTTGATCTTCTTATTAAAAGTGCTTCTTTATTTTTGTTTTTTTCGGTACTTAAAAGTGCTTCTTTGTTGACATGACATATTGATGTCAATTATAGGTAGGTTCTTAGCGCACCCATTGAAATGTTTGACCATGTCTCTTTTTGCCAATTTTATTAGTTCCAGAATCATATTTTGAAATTCATGTACTAGGACCATATGGCAAGTGAGGTCATTTAACCCATAAAATATAATATCCTGCAATGAAATATGTGGGGTTTCTTATATTTTACAACCTTGTCCAAAATTTTGGAGTCCACTAGAGTAAAAATGGATTTTGTGGTTTGTTTTTCATTAGCAAAGAGTGCAATAACCCCTTTAATGGGGTGGAAGTGTCCAAAATGAAACAACCTAATTAACTTTGTTCATAACACATGGTGTTCCGATTGACTAATGCGCACCTCGACTAATTTCTGTAATACTTATCAATCATATTGTCTACTACGAAGGGTTTAATTACAACGGAGGCAAAGCCGATGTAAACCAAACTATTACTCATCCACTTCTCTTGGCGTTTCCCACGATTTCTTGAATTCCCCATGAGTATTTCAGCTACTCAGCTCATTATCAGCCCACAACACTTGAAATAACGGATACTATAGCTACTCATTATCACAGTCAACTTTTGGAAGCAAATGTTCGATTTTAGTGATTAGTTTTGAATGTGTATTTTTTGATGACTAAGTTATCCAGATCAGCTTACAGCTTCCGTGAACCTCAACTATTCATGGGAGAACAATTCTACTATCCACTAGCAAGGATCCCAAATAAAACCAGAGCAGAGAGCAATGCTCCATCTGAACTGGTCCCTAAAAGAGTTAATAGCATCTAAGAAGTTTCGAACCGAAAACTTTTGGAAGGAGCAAACAATACCAAATGTACTGTAGCTTAATCTACTAACACCCCGTTGATGTATAGCCTCTGAAACTCCGTGTGGACCTACTAAAACCTCGCTAACCCCGCTGCAATTAATCTCACTAGTAACTATATATATATATATATATATATATATATATATATACATACACATACACACACACACATACGGGGCGGTTCTATGGACAACTATTTAGACACCTAAAAAAACACCTCATAGTTCCCGATCAAATTTTAATGATCCGAGCCGCTCAATGTGATCAGAACGTGATTTTAAAACATAATTAAAGCATAATTAAAGCTGTAATCTAAAATCTGTTCCCACTTCTATTGGAAACACCCCCAAAGCCAAGAGCTTAGAAGGGAAAAAAAATCAGTTTACAGTCACGGGGTACATGCCCACATATGCAAGATTTGCACCATGATACCTATGATCCTCCACATCAGCCTGAAATTCTTTCTAGAAAATTACTAGTATTTTGGTTTTGCATCGGAAGTTCTTTCACGGACGAACAGAGGTCAAGTCTCACTGTCTTCAGCTATTACACAAGTCACAAAACACTTTCTCGCTACCTCCAAGCGGAAATTGGAGGAAAAAAAAAATGGTCGCTAGACTCTCCTTTTTTGGAGCAAACAAAAAAATGTTGCTGAAACATGTCTTCGAACCTCCTCTAAGCAATTTCATCAAATTCTTTTGTCTCTGAGAGCCCTGAACATACAGATATCGGTTCTAGAACTTTATAGAGCTTTATCACTCAACCTTCGCCACTCCCTCAGCAGGCATACTCGTTTCTGCAACAGTTTCCATCACAAACCTGGGAAGTAATGCAGAACTCCATCATTCTCAATCAAGGACGCTAAGAAAGATCCGACATCTCTTTCATTGTTGTGTGGAAGTAAAACGAAAAGATGAGCGGATAAAAGCCCTAGTATCGGCCTTTTGGAAGCATGGACATCCACCATGTAATAGAAAAAAGAGATCATACCTTGCAAATTTATCACGAGAGGATTCCAAGATGTATATCGAGAGAATAAATGTCATCAGAAGCCCTGTTTAACAAGCAAAAAAGAAACCAGATGGGTGAGGAATGATGTCGTCAATTTGTCAAAGCATATCATGCAGGTGATAACGAATATAAGGGTCAAGGATGAACTTAGAACCAAACCTTCTCCATTTTTTTTTTTAAAAGGCAAGACTGAAGGCCGCTAAAAATGAATGACTCAGCATCCCTCCAATAGAGGGGATTAATAGCTTGAATTTCAGGCAGGTGCTGCTTCTTGATCATTCACTAATACTACGTTTGGATAGTGAATTTGTTAAGGGAAACAAAATTTACACGGAATGGATGCCTTTATGTTCAAATTTGCTCCCCTTTTTGTGAAATATCCGTTCACCTTTGTAACATTCTCATAGCCTAACCAGAAAGACAGAAAGTTCTGCTTGCTTAACCTCGTTTTCTTTTCCTGTCCTTTCCTTCTTTTCCTTCTCTTTTTCTTTCTTTCTTTCTTTCTTTCTTTCTTTTTTTTTTCTTTTCATTTCTACTCCACCAATCCAAGATCCAAAACATAGCATCAAAGTCAAATAGCAAATGGGTGCCAACACCTCTCTCTCTCTCTCTCTCTAGCTTTGTTAATAGTTGCCCCATGTCAACTCCAGAGAGAGAGAGAGAGAGAGACCTTTTGTCTGCTCAGCATGTGAGTATATGGTTAGATGATGTAAAATGCAAATATGAAGCTAGATGAAAGAACATACTTCGGTAACTCAACCATTTTAGCTAAGAGAAGGATTTTCATATTCAAGAAACAAGATATAGTGCATATTTGTTATCCAGGGTACAAAGTTATTTGATTTTCTATGGCTGAGTTTGGATCAAGGATTTGTGCATGGATTGGTTAAAAAAATAAAAATAAAAATAAAAATAAAAATAAAAATAAAAATAAAAATAAAAATAAAAAAGCATAATGGAAACACACCTTGAATTTGTCAAGGGAAACCCCTCAAGAGTGTCTTTCCCTCGACAAAACCCTTCACAAATCTTTGATCCAAGTATAGCAGCAATTAACAACGAAAACAGATATTTTTTCATTGAGCTTTCTTACCTGATCCAAACAGAACATAAAATCCAGAAGTCACATCTATCTCTGACTGTTCTTTCCTGCATACACCAGAACCATGACTCAACTCTACAGAATAGAAAAGGAATAAGGAAGCCGCTCATTTTTTAAAAGAACAAGAATGCAGAATCTATTGAACACATTCCACCAGAAGGCAAGCACTCACATCTGCAGATGTTACTTTATTCTACCCTAAGAAGAAAATATACAAAGGTGGGATACAGAGACAACATGACAAGGACATGTGAACATGTCATCTCCAAAAACTAGGCCACGTCGAATATAGAATACACTAACATCATAGATGTATCATAGGAAATTGTGTAAAAGCCAAAAATATCATTTCTATCAAAATAAGAAGAGAAAAATACAAAATGAATCAGTTAGGAGATACAAGTCAACTCTGTGTTGGTATTCATGAACTTAAAATCGATGAAAATTTTGACTCTGGGCTCACTTTTGAGAACTGCATTTTACCCTACTAATGTTCCACAACGTGTCTCAAGAGTGACTGCAACGTGTCCTAAGTGTCAGACAAAACAAAAGATAATAAAATATAGGACAAGTATTAAGGTGAGTCCGACACATGTCCATATGTGTTGTTTTGGGTCGTGTCTATAGGACAAGTATTAAGGTCAGTCCAACACATGTCCATATGTGTTGTTTTGGGTCGTGTCTTGTTTGTGACTGACACGGATACGTGAGGCATGTCGACGTGTCAGTGCTTCTTAGATTATACCGCATGTGAAGCGACATCATGTTTCGGATTATGAATTCCTTGTATGTAGCTATATCAGCATTTCAACATGCTGCTCTCATGCATACAGCAGACCCAGAAGAACATATATGACATATAGCTTCAGTCAAACCCATCAATATAGATTAGAGTGGAATGAAGACAACGTGATCCAATCCCAAACATTGAGCTGCTGTGAGTAGTTTGGCTAGATTGATCACCAACCCCAGGGGTTCGTGATCTTATAACCAAACAGACCCTCACACTTAAGTCAAATGCAGAGCATGCAAATGCAAGTTTCTGATAATGCCCCATCAAGATGAACTAAAAGGTAGAAGGGAAACAAATCTTAAAGATTCAATCATACAGAAACGTCCACTACCTGCCACTAATTTCCAAAGCATTACCTTCATGGGTAAGCACAGATTTGGGGTAACCAGAGGCATTAAAACCAAAGGTTCAAAAGTCCATCGTGTTTGAGCATGAGCTAGGACAAAAGGTTCTGATTGCATAATGGTATGCCAACAATACAAATTAAACAACTAAAAAAGAATGAAAATTTCACATGCATAAACATGGTACTGAACAGAAACAAGGCAAAATAAGTTGTAAGACCAGGTAGTTAACTCCACCAAAATCCTTTTAATCATTCCAAGATAGTCACCTCTAAAGTCCATTCAATGACTTCAGGTCACCAATGTCATTAGTTTCCACAAAATTAAACAGCGAAACAATCAACCAGTAACCAGAAAGTTTGCAAGACACAGAGTCTATAAACAGTATCACTAACCATGTGTATCTGACAAGCACGTGCTTCGGCCAATGTTGTGGATTCCAAAATTGGCTACGGATGTCTGGATGTATTTCAAGATCTGCTCAAGAGGGAGATGAATTCATTATAACTTGATCCATCCTAAAAATGTACAAGGGATTCACGTAGAGCGTTTTAATTATTCTGATCGTAATAAGGATGAGTTGTCCACAGAACAAGGAAAGGATTGAGGCACAAAATATAACATTGCATGCAACAGAACTGGAACTAGCGACAACCCAAAGTCATAGAATTTAATTGCAGAACGTGGAAAAATTCACTGGACTCTGGTAGGAGACTTGAAACTATTAACTTTCCCTACGATAGCATTATGAGCAAATTTTCAATTGGCAGGAGGGAACACCAGCACCTTCACCGTGCTTGAAGAGTCGTAATGAAATTCTAATCATCAGAGAATAAGTGAGGAATCACCAAACTCTGCAGAAGTTGATCTCTATGCATTTTTGTGCGATCACAATGGTGAGGAAACCACCTGAGGTGAAGGAGAGAGCCACACACCGTAAGAGAGAAAGAGGGTGGCAGTGAAAGGCTTCACAGACTAATGGACTTACACTATCCTACACCCTCTGATATTCTCATCTCTTTCGTTGCCTATTTTACCCTTTGTAGTAAGTTTCAAGAATATCTACAAGTATTTTTTTACTTCACTTCTCCCAACCTTGCACTCAACTTTTTTCGCAACATGTATTTAAGAAACTAATTTACCATACTTTAGAAGACCCATCCATCTTATATTACATCAGCGATAAACTTCACTCCATTTCTGAATTCTATTTTTCAACTGAACACCTTTGGCAAGAAATTCTTGCCGTCCATATCCGCAAGATGTGACTGTAAGTTACTTTGTTGACCACAAAGTAAAAGAACCCTTCCATGTCTAGTCTTGTAAGCAATCACATGAAAGATAACAAAATAAGAAGCACTCAAACACAAGGCTTGGCAAGCAATAGACTTCTAGCAGGTGGTTGTAATATCATAACATTGTCCACAAAGTTAATGGAGCAAAGTAAATATCAACTTCCAGGTGATTTTAATGTAATACGACTTCCAAGCAAGAAGTTAGTCACGGAGCTACATACAGTGATGTGGCATATCTACAACTTTGGCAGTGACACCAAGCAAATCGCTCCCAGAGTACCTCTGCATAACATTGGAACAAAAACATCTCCCTAACTTTAGAATATTAAAAACTTATTACTACAAAACGATTACGAGACTATTACAAACTTAAAAAGTACTTCATACTTTGTAGTATTTCACAGCATCTTTAAAGATGCCACAAATATGAAATTTAATGATGTAAAAAAGTTTCCCACATTGTGACCCTTACCAAAAGAACGTCAATCATGGGAACCTCAGGGCCCTTTCGATTTATCACCAAAAGCCATGGAATCAAATACTTCTCTCTTCCAACTTGAAATGATCTGCAAAAGAAGAGTTCTAAGAATATCTTTGGATAACGGTGCAACATACAAACAAAAACATGCACATTGAAAGCATCACTTCTCCACACTTGTGATAGAATTTGAAGCATGTTGAGTGACTATTAGGGCATTTTACTTAAATTGATAGAACTAACTTCTTCAGGGCACTTTATAAATAGCGAACAAAGCCAAATGTTACTAGCTTCCAAGAAAATTAAGACCCAGACCCCTTGTGCCATCGGACTCTCTATAAGCATTCCACGTAGTTATAAGGCACAACGTAACAGATAATTCCTATTTTGAAACGAACTTCATGCACGAATTTTAAACAATAAGAAATCTAGTTCAAGAGCTCCCACAAATGATTAAAGAAGATGCCTTCGTCGAGAACCTCATGCTCATCATCTAAACACAACTACTGATAGAAGATGGAATATATTGCCACGAATCCTTCGTTCATTGACTCCAGATGGGTGATTTGATTCAGACTGCTTCCATTGTTCACCAATAAATATACATCCTAACACGGCTACCAACCTACATTATCGCAAATTGGAATGATGCACCCACTAGGTTAACAAAGGAACAATAACAACCTTGTCACAAAGTTGGAAGATATTTCAACCTTTGAAGTGATGCTAAGTTCCTAAACATATATCCATGAAGTGATCCACTGAATCAGCTAAAAATGTTAACAAATGGAAGTGGAGAAAAGAAAAACTTTCAGAGGCAAATACCCAGATCTAAAACTGGAATGATGCACCCACTAGGTCAACAAAGTGAAAGCTTTGTTCTAAATGGCGGCCGCCCAGGCCAACTAGGCGCTTGGAGGTGCCCTGCCGCCACGCCAATAGCCCTTGGCGTTTGATTTGGCACTCAGGGAGGTTTGGCGGCGGCGGCGTCTTTGGAGGCCTTTGGCGGCCTAAAAAAATATATATAAAAAATAATACGACGGAGGTGAGGGAAACTCTACTACTTATTGTCTTATTCAACTTATTTGCTTGTCTTATTCAACTTATTTGCTAGTTGCTACTACTTAATTTCATTTGAGTTTGTACTTTGAAGTTTGAAGTTGCATTATGAATACATGGAATATACTCAATATAGTTTGATTGGATACTGGTTTGCTAAAAAAAAAAAATCCGCCGAAGCTTGGCGCCGCCTAGGTGGCCTTGCGCTTGGAGGTGGGTCTCCCCCCGACTACCGCCGAGCGCCATTTAAAACATTGAGTGAAAGTAACAACCTTTTCCCAATTTTAGAGGATATTTGCGACATATGAAGTGATGCTAAGTTCCTTAACATAAATCAATGAAGTAATCAAATCAACCAGCTATATGCCACCAAATGGAATTACCAAAAAACTGTATAAGAGGCTCGAAGAAAGGTGTCTCACATCTTATACGGATCAGCACCAGTGTAGCCAGTTGGTTTCGGTATAGGAATTAAAGCCTACAAGAAGTTAGCACCAAGTTCAAATACAGAAATATTGAATTCACGCAACAAAAAAACAAAACTTCAAAAAAAAAAAAAAACCCCCAATTAGCACATCGTAATAGAAGGGGCACCTCACGATTTACAGCAAAGATTGGGCAGTGGCGACCAATCATGTCATGCAAAACTGTTCTCGACTGATGCACACAATACACAACACGGCAAATACCCAGATCAGTAATAAAATCAATACGGAGAGAGAGAGAGAGAGAGAGAGAGAGAGAGAGAGAGAGAGAGAGAGAGGGGTTTGGACAACTGACAGAGTGGTATTGGCCGCTCTTGCTCATGGGTACGATGTCTCCAGGTCTGTAAGCGAGAGAATTGGAAGCAAGGGACATCAACAGCAATAATAAAATAGAAAGAGTTGAACTGATGGGTGCTGCTCCAACATTTCTGCCGATTCTCCCAATTCTCGCCATCGGAAAAAGGGGTTCTGATTATAGGTGACGAATAAGCAAGAGATCACCGTATAATCTACTCCTACTGGGTAATGGTTTGTGAATTTTTTCCAGGGATCGGTGGAAGGTTTTGCGGATTACCTGATTAGAACAGTTGGATTCGAACAGTTGAATTGGAAAGGAAGCATGTCAAAGTTGGATGAAACTGATAGTTGGATTGGGCTTTTTTACAGTAGACCCCCACAATGGACCTCTCCAGCTTTCCATTATGGGCCCAACATAATGTCCAGTTTGAGTTATTCATTGAGGGGTTTTTTTTAGTCATAATTTTTTAGGATGGAAGAATTAAATTTCTCGTAATTTTCAGTATGTTTAGTTATCAGAAAATTTCGGGACTCGTAGCTTCAATTTTCTCACTAAAAGGCACTTTCTTGCGAAATAAACCCTGCCAAAAAGAACAAATTTTAGTTTTCCTGGCTTCCTGCAAGATTTCTTATCAATAAACCACACAAGTGAAAATGAATTTCACTCTCCTTTATTTCACCTCATGTTACTTTTATCGGGAATCGATTTCCACACAACATTCTGGAAAATTGACCGGAGCCTAGGCAATTAATAAAAGCACCATAAGCAAAAGATTACAGAGTCGCATTTTATAGCTAGTAGGCATTCTATATCCCATCTATTCAGCAGGGGAACTTTTCTTGAACTTGAAACTACTCAAACAATTTCTAGCGCATCTTTGTTGCAAAACCAATTTCTAGTGTTACAAGTAACTCTAACAAGCTTATTTTTATGCCATTGTCATCTAGGGTGTAACCTAAAGTATGTTGCATGTGCTCAATAGAGAACACATATGTAGGTTCATATTCCTGATATTGGCATGCTATTGAGCAAGTCAAATTAATTTCGTTTTCATGGATATGAAGGCTGAACCAATTGATATTAAGGTTTCATTTAGAATTTTCTTTTGCTATTTTAGCATATTCAATTGGCCGGGAGACTGCATTAGTTTAACTTGTTCAGTTTGAGGTTGTGTTTGGTTGGGAGTTTAGTTTAGTTTAGTTTAGTTTTGGTAGTGGGTGGAGAGAGAAATAGAGTAATGATTGAAAATAGGGGTAATGATTGGAGAGAGATAGAGAGAGATGAGAAAATAATAATTGAAAAAATAGGGTAATGATTGGGAAAAGAAGTAGGGTAATGATTGGTTTTCAAAACTAAAACTAAACGGAAATGGCAACCGAACAAAGCCATCATTATAATTTGGTATCTAGTTTATTTGACTGACTAAATACACCAATAGGAGGAGCTTTATGATAATACCCGTATGGATTGACCCGCGCAAGTGAAAGTTGAATCTCATACCAAAGACATACTAAGAATTTTTGTTGCGAGGTGATTACCATTGCGCCAACTTCAATCCGTGAGAGGTTTATAATATGTAGATAGATTGGAGGTACTTATAATACTTATATTCTATTTAGATGTAGGTTTGTCCACAATTCTGGATAAATTCGATACGACTTTGCATGAGTTGACTTTCGCGAGTACTGTTTCGAGGCTTTATATATATATATATATATATATATATATATATATATATATATATATATATATATATATATATATATATATATAGTCCAACTGGCTCTTTGGTATATATTCATTGTGTCTCCGCATAATTTTCTTGAGATAACTCGGTATTCGGTTCAAATGCCCCGGATTTGGAGATCAATCACATTATACATTAATAGAGGACACAATTCATGTCAACGGAAAGTTTCCAATGGTTACCATCCCATCATGTTCCTCCGCAAAGATAAGAAAACAACGATACTTCATGCGATGCACGTGATGCGACCCATGAAAATAGAAAGAAGAATGATTTAAGGAGAAGTAATATTAACATTAAATGAGGTCCATTACCAAAACAAACGTTAAATGAGGTGGATTTTTTCTTGCCTTTTAATTTGATTATTTACGAAAAAAAGAAAGCTTGACACATGGACTACACCTCTGGTAAGAAGTAAGATAACTAGATAAGATAAGCTGGGAAGTAAGATTACTTTCCCATTACAGTGTCCAAAATGAAGACCTCTTTCCATTAAGAGTTTTAGATTTTGAATTCTAATTATTATCTTATTTTTTAATTTTTTTTCCTGTCCTCTCCAATTATTAATTATATTTTCAATCATTACTCTATTTCTCTCTACACTCATTATCTACAAATCTAAATCCAAAATCTCAAAATGAACGGGGTCGAAATGTCCGAATACGTACGCTAGACTTGATAAGCGTTGTTTCTCTTTCATTACTTGAACCCGTACCGCCAGAGGCGGCCACAGGGGTGCAAACGGGGGTTGGGTCCCCGCAAACCCTTCGATTATTGCAATATTTCTACTATATTTTAGGTTTTATATGTAAAAATTATGAAAAAAGATCCCCCAAAATTGTGTTATTGCTATATGAGGATGATATTTTGTTGTTAATTTATGAATACGTGTGATTCGGTCCCTCCACATCAAGAATCCTGCGTCCACCACTACGTGCCGCAGTTTCTAGCCTTCTTATGTATTAGGATCACATCTCCTTTGATGCGTTTTTCCGTAACTTCATCGTTTATAAAAAAAAAAAAAAAAAACATTTACCACTTGGATCAAGTCAAGTTTTTCTTCCTCTCTATAACCGAAGTCACAATTACTGTGAGCCGAGCTTTCATTATTTTCACTTTTCATACTTAGCATTGATAGTATGTGATTTTTTCTTTGTTTAGTTATTCAGAAGGAGTTACAAGATTTAGCCATTTGTGGTTAAATGGTTTTTGCACTAAACAACTTTTCGCGGAAGATGCCACGAAGCTTCCTGTTCGGAGTGCTTCTCTTTAAATAAGATTTACAGCTATAACCTTCCCTAAAATCACTATTAGAGTGATGCTATGACATTATTAATTATTGTACATTACATATGGTACGCTTCAATTTCCGAATGATTTGGTTCACAAATTTTACCACCACAGCATTATTATAAGTAACTTTTAGTATTTGATTAATTCAAAGCTGATGATCTCACTAGGGACTTCCACCACAAGTTCAAACTCAATGGTCAGATAAGGAAAACAATTATATAAAAAATATACAATTTTGGTGACCCAACAAACGCGTAGGAGAATGACTTTTGGGTCATTTATATAAAATTTGAAGTAGACACCACACATTGGATGGAATCCGTAGAGTTTATGTACGTACTGACAGACTATACCCCTAGAATTATTGAGAATCTCATTATTGTATCAAGATGAAGAAGTTGCCCGAGATGTGCAAGCTAGAGTCAACTAGAACATAATAGTATGCCATACTTTATATTGTCATTTCATTTGTCTTCATCATGGAGATTATTCCATCCATCCCTGCAACTTGTGCCAGCCAACATATTGGTGACAAATTCATTGGTTCGCCTATATATGGACCACCGCAATGTAAACTCAAAGATCATCATGGTTTTGTATCCCACTTGCACTCAAAAATAAATATATCTCCGTTTCGGCTTGAGTATTGTGTTAGTTGGAGTGAAAGGAATTTTATTGATACATATATTACATGTATATATTTTTAAGGGTTAACTGACAACAAAGTTATAAACATGCCCGGCCTTGAGTTTTTGGAAGCACTAGGCGGTATTAAAAAATGGGGCCTCTTTATATGTTTGTGTATATATATTTTTTGTTCAAAAATGAAGCAAGGATTGGATTGTTGTTCAGTGGCAAGATGGCCGTACCCCTTTAGTACCTTACGTCGCAAGTTTCGAGCCCCTAAACTGACGTTTGGAAACAATTTTTCGTACGAGATACAAAACTATTTGTGTTAAAAATTAGAGAGGGTGCGGGAATCAAACTCACGATACTCCGCTTTCGCACAAGCGTCTTACCGCTGAGCTAAATTAACCTACTTAACAATATTTAATATATTCTAAAATTTTGAAGCCCAATTATTGGGCTCAAAAGAAAAGACCCTAGGCGGTCGCCCGATCGGTCTATGCGTGGGGCTGACCCTGATTTGTAAAGAGGACATCTAAGCATATTGCTAATCAATATTTTCTAATGACATCAACAAAAACCAGTTGCAAGTAGAGCGTGAGCCAGTGGAACGATTCTTACTCCCATGAAATTGGGGCGAGGTTCAAGTTTCACTCATGCCATTCCCTTCCCTTCTAATCTAACGCTAACAACTAACCCACTAACCAAGTTCTGAGATTTGAAAAAAACAATAAATGCATTTTAGAGCTCATAGTAAGTATTTGTGAAAATTTATTTTTCTTCTACTATAGCTTTTAAAAATCAGTCTAGAATGTTTGCCCAAAATTTCACGCAATTGTTAACATTCCGAGGACTTGAAAAGAGATTCTCAAAATTTCCAAGCTAAATTTGAGTAGCTTTTGGGATTTTGCAACATAAATTCTCAAAAAAGAAATGAAATTCTCAGAATCTCGCAATTGCAACAAACATGTTTCTCAATTTCTACTAAAATATGAAATCTAAAATCTGTAACTAAATCTGAAACTAAAATCGAAAAATGTATCCACAGCTATCACAAATGTCCATAACACCGTTGGTTGTTTGGGTCGGCATATTATGACTTGTGTAATTTAAGGGAAATGATTTTGCCACACCTTTTTTTTAGTAATGCCACACCCTGATACACTTGTAGGGTGTGATATTATCAAAAAAAGAGTGTGACAATATCATTTCCCTAATTTAAAGGGGTGCTTCTTGTATTTACGTCACCTCTACATTGCCCCTTTTTCCTTGAACTGATTGACTATCTTCCCAAATTCCGCCAGCCGTCTCTTTCATTCTCTATCAAAATCTTCTAAAAACCCTACCTTTTTCCCGCCCCTTAGATTCCCTCTCTCTTAAAATCTTTAGGAATTTCTCCAACCACAGAAATTCTAGCCTAGCCCAACCTAGAATGGGAGATGCGGACAAGCACTCCGTGCTGCCACTAGCGGCATCGAGCGGCCGATCTGACATGGACGGCATGGATCTATTCTGAGTGGATAAAAAATCGAGTTGTCCATTGCTCGGATTAAGATCTGAGCTGTTGATTGTCGAGATAAATGACTAGATCGATTGTTCGGCAGCATCCTTGGGTTCGCCAAACCGAGCTTTATTGTGTTCGAGTTCGGCTCGAGCCCGATTCATTTAGTTTTCTAGCCGAGCCAAGCTTTGGAGTGTTAAGAACGAGCCAAGCCCCATTAATTTACTAAATGAGCTGAGCCCGATTAATTTACTAAACAAACCGAGCCCGATTAACTCAAAGATCATCATGTTTTGTATCCCACTTGCACTCAAAGATAAATATATCCCCGTTTCGGCTTAAGTATTGTGTTAGTTGGAGTGAAAGGAATTTTATTGATACATATATTACATGTATATATTTTTAAGGGTTAACTGACAACAAAGTTATAAACATGCCCGGCCTTGAGTTTTTGGAAGCACTAGGCGGTATTAAAAAATGGGGCCTCTTTATATGTTTGTGTATATATATTTTTTGTTCAAAAATGAAGCAAGGATTGGATTGTTGTTCAGTGGCAAGATGGCTGTACCCATTTAGTACCTTACGTTGCAAGTTCGAGCCTCTAATCTGACGTTTTGAAACAATTTTTCGTACAAGATACAAAACTATGTGTTAAAAATTAGAGAGGGTGTGGGAATCAAACTCGCAATACTCTACTTTTCGCACAAGCATCTTACCGCTGAGCTAAATTAACCTACTTGTCAATATTTAATATATTCTAAAATTTTGAAGCCCAATTATTGGGCTCAAAAGAAAAGACCCTAGGCGGTCGCCCGATCGGTCTATGCGTGGGGCTGACCCTGGTTTGTAAAGAGGACATCTAAGCATATTGCTAATCAATATTTTCTAATGACATCAACAAAAACCAGTTGCAAGTAGAGCGTGAGCCAGTGGAACGATCTATACTCCCATGAAATTGGGGGCGAGGTTCAAGTTTCACCCATGCCATTCCCTTCCCTTCTAATCTAACGCTAACAACTAACCCACTAACCGATTTCTGAGATTTGAAAAAAACAATAAATGCATTTTAGATCTCATAGTAAGTATTTGTGAAAAATTATTTTTCTTAGACTATAGCTTTTAAAAATCAGTTTAGAATGTTTGCCCAAAATTTCACACAATTGTTAACATTCCGAGGACTTGAAAAGAGAAAAGAGATTCTCAAAATTTCCAAGCTAAATTTGAGTAGCTTTTGGGATTCTGCAACATAAATTCTCAAAAAAGAAATGAAATTCTCAGAATCTCGCAATTGCAACAAACATGTTTCTCAATTTCTACTAAAATATGAAATCTAAAATCTGTAACTAAATTTGAAATTAAAATCGAAAAATGTATCCACAGCTATCATAAATGTCCATAACACCGTTGGTTGTTTGGGTAGGCATTTTTATGACTTGTGTAATTTAATGGAAGTGATTTTGCCACACCCTTTTTTGATAATGCCACACTCTGTAAGTGTATTTTTTGGTGCAAAAATACACTTACAGGGTGTGACATTATCAAAAAAAAAGAGTGTGGCAATATTATTTCTCAAACTTAAAGGGGTGCTTCTTGTATTTACGTCACCTCTACATTGCCTCTTTTTCCTTGAACTGATTGACCATCTTCCCAAATTCCGCCAGCCGTCTCTTTCATTCTCTATCAAAATCTTCTAAAATCGTACTTTTTTCCCGGCCCTTAGATTCCCTCTCTCTTAAAATCTGTCGAAATTTCTCCAACCACAGAAATTCTAGCCTAGCCCAACCTAGAATGGGAGATGCGGACAAGCACTCCGTGCTGCCACTAGCGGTGTCGAGCGGCCGATCTGGTATGGACGGCATGGATCTATTTCGAGTGGATAAAGATTCGAGTTGTCCATTGCTTGGATTAAGATCTGAATTGTCGATTGTCGAAATGAATGACCAGATCGATTGCTCGGCAGCATCCCTAGGTTTGCCAAACCGAGCTTTATTGTGTTCGAGTTCGGCTCGAGCCCGATTCATTTAGTTTTCTAGCCGAGCCGAGCCAAGCTTTCGACTGTTAAGAACGAGCCAAGCCCCATTAATTTACTAAACAAATCTAGCATACTTTTTGAGCTAAGCCGAGCTTTGGAGTGTTAAATTCGTCTCGCTCACTAAACAAACTCATAACTTAAGCTTGAATTCCACTCGGTTACCAAACGAGCCGAACCAAGTCTCG
Organism: Rhododendron simsii; assembly: GCA_014282245.1. Classification (NCBI taxonomy): domain Eukaryota; kingdom Viridiplantae; phylum Streptophyta; class Magnoliopsida; order Ericales; family Ericaceae; genus Rhododendron; species Rhododendron simsii. Next base: position 38,556,507 of record CM024957.1, on the reverse strand, counting down.
AACTGCTCGCAAACAACTAAGTTCATTTGCGGCCTTAGTGGTATGGTGTAACACCGCTAGCGAGCATCATATGACTCTTTTAAATGGCAACGGCAGTTCTTGTATTTACGTCAAACATGAAGGGGTATTCTGAGATTTAGCCCGTTGTACGTTCTTCCTCTGCATTGTCCCTTTGTGCTTGTACTGATTGACCGACCTTCTTCCCAAAGTTCCTCCAGCCATCTGTTTCATTCTCTATTAAAATCTTCTAAAAACCCAACCTTTTTGCCAGCCATTAGATTCCCTATCTCTCAAATCTTTCTTTTTTCTCTCACCACAAATGACACTACCAAAACGTGGCCACAGGTTTTTCAAATTCAGGAGCCCCGTCAATTTCTTGCTACGACTGATCATGTCAATTTCCAAACTTTCTTGAAATAAACCCACCTCCACTACTAGCTAATTTAGAGTCCACTTTCTACAGAAAACCATACCAGCACGACAAGTTTGTTGTTTGATTGCCAAAAGGGAAGATATTATTCCCATCCCGAACTATACCCACCTCTCAAATCAATACCCACCTCTCAAATTCTATCAATCTTATCTGTAGAGGAAATTCTACAGGTATTTCCTTCTTTTTGTCTACGATTATATAACCCCTTCTTTTTCAACCAAATGAAATATCAGGCCTACGAGTTGTCACACAAGGTTCTGGGCATGGCCTGGATTACGCTGAGGATTGATTATTCAAGACTCTTCTGGTTGTTGTTTGGTGTTTTCTCCTACGAAAATCGCGAAGGAAAGCCTCGGATTTTTTAGCATCAGGTTAATCTTTCAAGTACTTTAGAGCCAATTTCTTCTGTAGCATTTTAAATATAGATAGTAGAAACATACCTGTAGAAAGAAATCAAGAAATTTGGAAGAACCTTGAGTCATGAACGAAGGGGGGTTTGGAGAACCGATTGATGGAGCAAAGTTGCAGCTGGAGTACATTGAAATGGACCCATCTGGTCGTTATGGGCGTGTAAGTTCTCAGAATATTTGTATGCGATTATTTTTCTCAAATTTTGATGCTTGAAATGTGGTAATTTGCCGAGATTAGTTGTTTTTTTGGAACTAGCCTTCAGATTTGAGTTTGTTGCAGAGTTGACTTTCAATAATTGAATGAGAAAAAAACATGAACACATGTTGTCAATATGTAAATTGTTTTTGTTTTCTTGTTCTTGTGATCAATTACATCACTAAACTAATAGAACTAGCATCCGTAGGTACGGAGTTCAGAGTTTGTATGTTTTCCCATGATTCTGTAGTTCTTTTGGGATAGGTAGAAACTGTTCAGATGTTGTTTTAATTGTTGTTTCCAAACATTCTAGTGCACATAGACTGGTCCAAAGTTTCTCTAGATCAGTACAATCAGGTTTACTTCATGACCTTGTTATGGCATCGTTTACCTTTCAATTTCCTTCTTAAATCCTCCACAACCCTATGGCAGACAATCTAATTCCTTTGTTGCTAATGAACTGATTACTGGCCTTTTTGGTTGGTGTATTTTGACCTCTTTATATGAATGATGTAGTGGAACTATATTACTACAAACTAAGTACTTCCTCCCGTTGAGTTAAGAGTCCAAATAAATTCAGAAGCAATTCAAATCACAGTATAGATCTTACACTCATAAACCAAACTAAGTATTGTGTAACAATCAATTGGGGTCTGTCAGCCTAGCGGTCACTGATTGAAGATTCGAGTAAGCATAGGGTCTAAGTTTGTCGATTGATCAAATGGTGTCTAAATTTGTTTGATCTACATGCAGTATAGGGAAGTTCTGGGCAGAGGAGCAATGAAAACAGTGTACAAAGCATTTGATGACGTTCTTGGGATGGAGGTGGCTTGGAACCAGGTCAATCTCGATGATGTCTTTCGATCACCTGATGAATTGCAACGGCTTTATTCAGAGGTCCACCTCCTAAAGAGGCTCCATCATGACTCCATAATCCAGTTCTATGCCTCCTGGATCAACGCCGAACGCAGAACTTTCAACTTCATCACCGAACTGTTCACTTCTGGCAACCTTAGAGAGTAATTGCTGCAAGCTCTCTACACCTAGCATAAACAAATAGCTTGTTATTAAAACTTTTGTTTTGGTTGACTTTGATCGTCTTATATCTTGGCCTTTATTCATCATTTCGTGATTTCTCAATCTTCACCTAGTCAAACAGTGAAGTTTCCAATTACAACAGCACGAAGAAAAAGCTAATGCACATAATTGCGTCACAGATGCTGCACACAATACTTGCAAACATATGATCTACACAAACTCTTGGTCTTGGCGCAGATGATATAAAAGTTGAAGCAAACTCAATACAAATATGTGGAATGAGATTATAAATCCTAATATGGTTTTTTGGGATACAGGTACAGACAGAGGCACAAGAGAGTAGATATTCGAGCTGTTAAGAACTGGGCTCGCCAAATCTTAAGAGGTCTTGCTTATCTGCATGGCCTTGATCCTCCAGTTATACACCGAGACCTCAAGTGTGATAACATCTTTGTCAATGGCCATCTTGGGCAAGTCAAGATTGGTGATTTAGGTTTAGCTGCCATACTTCGCGGGTCACAACATGCCCACAGCGTCATAGGCAATCATCTCTTTCCTTTCCTTTCCTTTCCTTTCCTTCCCTTCATCTTTTGTTTTGAATCGATCATTTATAGGAAAGGATTAGCATCTCATGAGTCATGAGGATACATAGTGGAGCCGATTATCTATCATGAATTCTGATGGAGAATGATGCACCAAATTTTCTTAAAAACAATACTGCTGGAGGCATACAGAAATTACAGAAAAGTGTAAAGAATGAAGTGTTATCATTGACGGGTAAACTGTTGGTTTTCATTCAGAATACATGCAGTGCTATCAACATAACATTCTTGACAATTTCAAGAATATTCTTTTTGGGTTTTTGATGTTTCTTTTTCGGATAAAATTATGCTAGAGACTCGGTAACATCGCATTGGGAGATGTCAAGAATATTGCGTTGCAGCACTATATTCATTTTAGTATTGTGCAGGGCCTTATTTAATCTGATGAAAAAATTGTTGCCTTGTCACACTTTTAGCAAAGTCATTGTGAATATAATGTGGCTGGATACAAATTGAGCATTCTAAATCAGCGTGTTTTTCATTAATTATTGATATTGTTCTGTTTGCGTGATCCTAAGGTACACCTGAATTCATGGCACCGGAATTATATGAAGAGGATTATGACGAGCTTGTGGATATATATTCATTTGGGATGTGTGTGTTAGAAATGCTTACATCTGAGTACCCCTACTGTGAGTGCTCCAATCCTGCTCAAATTTACAAGAAAGTGACTTCGGTAAGCTCCGGCTTCAGCATTCTGTTTTTCTTGGTACCTGGTAACTAGGTTCTGACCAACTTTCTCATTTTCTGATCCGTTAGGGGAAGCTGCCAGAAGCATTTTATCGGATTCAAGATGCCGAAGCCCAGCGCTTTGTTGGAAAATGCTTAGAAACAGCTGGAAAGAGGCCGTCGGCCCAGGAGCTGCTTCGAGACCCATTTCTTGCTGCTGCTGAAGGGAAGGCACTGCCCGTCAGCTCAATGACTCCATATCAAAGTTCAAGTATTCCAACTGGACCATCGGTTAATATGCCGGTTTTGTTGGCTACTTCAAAGAGGATTACCAAAATGACTATCACAGGGACAATGGATCCGCAAGAGGAGAGCATATTTCTCAGAGTCAAGATCACCGAGAAGGATGGTATGCCTCATAATCTTTTAGTGCTAGAGGCAAGAGGGTTAGGGGTCTTGCACTAATTCACTTGTCTATGTCTCATGGTACTCCCAAGTTTACGATTCTCGAGGCAACATTGTTCGAGCTGGAGTACTTTGGGAGGGCGAGACACTTATTCTATAGGAAAAGGGTTTGGCTCGGGCAATGACCTATCTTTGCCTTGCAGGCTTGCGGCAAAAGAATGGATCCTCTGTCTAACATAATATGTCCTAATACATTGTTATCCACATGCAACAATTGAAATCTAAAAACAACATGAATCTCAGTACTCGACGGTGTGGAGGATAATACATTACGATAGGAGGACTGAAAGATTTAGAGACAAAGGACTGGGCTCAGGCATTCAAACAGACCCTAAACTATAGCAAGCATTAAGTGACATCGTTTAATACAAATCACATGTTTTTTTTTGCCATTAGTTAATCCTAATCTACTCTATCCTAGGGGACTTAGGGAGGGGGATGGGTGCTTACGGGAGTCAAACCCTGCCCATGTGCATAGGAGTATAAGGGAGGCACCAACTGCACTCCACTCCACTTGCATACCAAATCACATGTCAGGGAACAAAATTTAGGTGCTCTTGCCTCCACTTCTTTGTTTTTTGATTCTAACTCTCTTGCTACCACCGTAGGGCAAGCCAGAAATGTTTATTTCCCATTCGACATCCATAGTGACACAGCCACCGATGTTGCCACGGAGATGGTGAAGGAATTGGAGATCACTGATTGGGAGCCATGGGAGATAGCAGAGATGATTGATGAGGAGATTTCTGCTCTGGTTCCAAGTTGGAAGGAGGGTGAGTGTGACGTGCCTCTATACCAGAACCAGCACAGCTTCAACTATGAGGAAGATGATGGTGACGACCACAGAACCCAACACCCTTTCTACTCTCTCTCCTCCGGTTCTTCCTCCCATTCATCTCTTCCGGGCCTAAACAACTCACCCAAGACCCAGTTTCCTTGCTCAAACAATATGATGACTTACAGCCATGATTGGGTTCAAGGTACGTTTCTTATCTGGTGATTTACTAACACAGGAAATATGTTCAAAGATAAGTGTTAAAAGTAATGGACAGTGTACGATTTTGATTTTTCCGGTATATACGAGATTGCTAGAGATTTCTCTCGCATTACCTATCTAAACCACTGAGGTTTGGTCCATAAAGGCTGCTTACGTATTGCCAATGGAATTTTGATTCAATGCCTACAAAATTCTAACACCTACGATGACTCTCGGCTACACATTGGTTTTTCTGTGTACTGTCGTTATATACTTTCTTTGGAACTTCTCAAAGCTCACCAAGGCGGGTGGTCCAAAATGTGATTGTATGGCCTTAATTTTTGATGCAGAAAATTTCATCCCTGATGATGATGCAAGTTCTCAAAGCTCCCTAAATTCCCACAAGTACTCCGACTTCAATTATTTCTTGGGGAACGAAAATGCCTTGGATTTGAGTCCCAAAACAAGGGATTCTCACTTCAATGCTAAGGCACAGAATTGTACGAGATTCTTTCCCAACGAATGCAAGAGTACAACAAATTGTCACAACCGATGTAATGCACTGTTTAATGCTGGGAGAACTTATGGCTCCAATGATCACCGGGAGAAAATAACTCCTATGATGATGGACATGCGTAGCCAGTTGTTGCACCGGTCTTTGGTGGAGATGATAAACAGGCGGCGCTTGTGTAAGACCGTCGGTGCCGTGGAGGACATTGGGTACAAGGAGCCAGGGGAGTTTTCTGGGGACATGTCTTATGTATGGTGACTTTTCCGCGAGATCTTCTGAAAATCGTGAAGGAAAAGAATTTGGACGTTGTTGAGCTACTTTCCTTTTGAACTTTTGGTGAGGTGCTTTAAGGTGTAAAATGAGGCCAACAACTGTATATATTTATGTTGTAAGGTGTGTGGTGTGCTTTTTGTTCTTCGAATCAATAATAAGGTTTTCTGGTCCAGTTTTATGTACTTCTTAGGTCATGCATCGATCGGAAGGATGTTTCTTGTTATGCCAAAAAGTAGTCTTTCTTTCCATCTTCTAAGATTATAACCTAATACAGGTTGTATTGTGGTTGTGACTGTACACACACAGGACCAGATTTGGGTTATGTTGAAGCCACAATTATATATATGGCATTTTTGGGCTTGGATTGATACGTTAGCCGAAACAGTGACTTGTTCAAGTTTGGTTTTGAAGTTTTAACGAGTTTTTAAATATGTTTTTGCTTGGTTTATTTATCATGTGAACTTATCTTAAATGAGCAAACATAGTTGATTTTGTGTGACTTTGAATTTTCACACGTCATAAGTTAGAACGAGTTGAGTAGTAGCCTGTTAAAGCATAGTTTTCAAACTTAACAAGTTTTAAACAAATAATCAAGTCGGGTTTGTGAAGATAACAAACTAATCTTGACGGAGCTCTTAACAAGACGAACATAAAATTGAACTTTAGTAACTCGTTCTCTTGGGGTCTCAAACCTTTCTCCCTCTTTGTGAAATGGCCTCCAATCCGTTTCTCTTCACTTATCACCCACATCTTTCTATCCATCAAAAAAGGGTTTTTTATAGGCCTTTCTTTGAACCTACTGGATAATATTCCTCTACAGATGTTTGTATGTGCGTCCTTTGTTTTTTAGATGAGTGACACATATATAATATTTCATTTTCTATAAATTAAACCAAATGATAAAAAGAATATAATGATAAGTTCTTTACAATCATGAATCATGAAGACACATCACGAAACCTGGAAGTCCTAGTAAACAACCCACAAAGTAAGCTCATTGTCCAAATTAACATGTCTGTTTTAAAAAAACCTAATGATAAATTAAAAAAGCATATGAAGACAAATAAAAAAGCAAGAATTATTGCTATTGGAAAAATATTTTGCTAAACTAATTCATCTGTTTGAAAACCAAACACCACTTTTAAGTGATCAGTTGTGGTGTTAAGCTGCCTACTGATCAGGTGTCGTGTGGAGCTCCTAATTAATGGAAAAATGCTTTGGATTCTGATACAAATGTCCAGAGTCATTCGATGTGTGTGACTCCTACATTTATTCTATAAAGTCCACGTGTATCAAACGAACGACTTTCTGTAAAGTTCACGTGTATCAAACGAATGACTTTGAAATATCTAAATGTTATCTACAATATTATTTCACTCCTAATGACAAATGACACATGGGATGTTGTCTAACTTGCTATTAGATGTGATTAGGGGTGTAAATAAACTGAGTTGCTAATTACTCTAAAGCTCGACTCGATTTGAAAAGCTTGGCTCGTTTGTATAGACTCGGCTAATTTAAGAGGCTTGTTTATTAAATGAATCGGGCTCGGCTCGCTTGGCATTTACTGATTTAGGTTCGTTAAGTAAATGAACCGAGTTCAAATACTACAAAACTCGGCTCAACTCAAATAATTCGGCTCCAGATCTGATGCATCCAAATATGGAGAGGGGGACTAGTAGGAGTTGTCGCCCCCCTATAATTTTAAAAAATCCTTGTATTACATTGGAAAAAAATATATCATCAAACTATATAGTCCCGCCTCCCTCCATCTTTTTTTGTTTAAAAAATTAAAAGTAACAGCTTTAATATTTTTCGAGCTATGAAACAGCTTTATGCTCAAATTGGTCTTAATGAGGTTCAATTACAATCATTTTAAACAAATTAAGGATACCAACAATAATTACTTCGCTATGGCCTAAAATAAAATAAAGAGTAAGTAATACGGTAATATTGTCCTTCATTCAAATATATAGTAACATTGTTCTAACATTATTGTCTCTCTTTAATTTAATTTTTTTTTGCTTCTTGCGCAAAAATCTTGGCTCCGTCCCGTAAATGTGATGAGTCTATTCTAAATGAGCCGAGCTAAATACTCTAAAGCTCGACTTGTTTGTATAGACTGGGCTCCTTCCCATAAATGCATGGTCACCGTAACCATCTAGGTGGTAGTCCAGTTGGTGGGAGTCACCACCTTTCTTTAACACTTGCGTTGGTTCAAGCCTCGGAAGTCACATTTGTGCTGGTATCTGGTGGTGCTACTAATAGGCTTTATTTGCACGCGTATGTGGACCGAAGAGGGGGATTTCTTGCCGCTGTGCACCAGGTGGTGCCGTGGTGTCGGTGGTGATGACTTGTTCTCGCGGACGGTAGCTATGGCTTGAACCAGACATTCCATTGGCGTGTAGAGAGCCCCTATGGTCATGTTCAAGGACGAGTTACTACGTTGGTCACCCCTCCCATCCTTTTGATGATAAAAATAAAATAAAAATGCATGGTCAAGAAAGCAAACATGCAATGCGTGCCAAACGATTACTAAAACTGCCTTCCTACGTACCCCCTTCTATTTGCCAAACGCCCATCAAAACCTTCACCGTCTCTAATGGCTATCATGCGCACGAGGAGTCTCTTAACCTCACCATCCGAAGCACCGCCTCCGTCTCCGATCCCCACCGGAAAAGGTTCGCGCTCTGCCGCCAATTCGATCTTCTCCGAAAACCTCACCCGATCGCTCAAAATCCCCAAACTGTCCCTCCCCGAGTACGTTCACCGTTCGGTTCCGGCTGATATCGATCGCGAATCACTTGCTTCAAGAGAACCCGATTCTGTGAAGCGCATTCTGAGATGTGCTGCCGAGTTTGGAGTTTTTCGGATTAGCAGGCACGGGATTTGCGTTGAGGAGTTGCGATCGGCTTTGGGTGAATCGGATGCGGTTTTTCGGATTCCGGATTGCAAAAGCAAGGGTTGTCGCCAAGATTACGGCGGTCGTGAGGAGTTTGTGTGGCGGCGTTTCGAAAAGGAGGTGGAGGAACGGGCGCGGAAAGTGATCGGAGCTGGGAAGTATCGGAGGTTAAGGTAAATCTGAGGCCGAAACTTTTATTCTTTTGGAAATATCGGTCCGGTCCGGTACGATGTTATTGGTTTATTAACTGAAAGCGTTGGAATAGTTCCGCTAGTAATTGTCTGTAGCAACAAAGGCCCAAGCTTTAATTTGTTTCTTGTGAAGAACCCAAAGACACTACTGTTGTCAAGGCTCACCAATTTGTACCATAAAATCCAACCAATTAGTACTAAGTCCTGGTCCAAATAATTGGTCTGATTAGTTGGCTGAGGCCCATAAAGATTGAGTTCCTCATTTTGTTTCCGAGTGTAGGCCCACTTACATGGGAAAATGACCCATGGGACAAGGTAAGAAAAGCGGCTGAAGGATCAGGTTCGAGTAGATGAAACTACGTTAGGCTGAAGGATCAGGTTCGAGGTGGGCCAAAACTGGCCAGGACGCTCTGCATTGCCAAAAATAGATCATTTAGTTGTCAATTGTTTTTGCTCCAATTAAAATGATAAATAAATTTGTGATTCAAAATACTAGCTACTTTACCTAAGTGTTTTTTCGCAAAGAAACATATGCTTTATCAAGAGCAGCATAGTAGAAATATTGGATTCAATTGGTTCAAGAGACTATTTTCAATTGATTATACAGTACATGGTAAAAATAGTGATTCAATTAGAAATTGATTCAAACCTTGGATGGTGGTAGGGGGCGATCCGCAAAAGAGTCTTGCTTATTGGCAAGAGAATGTGATTGTGATTGGCTAGATAATGTGATCAAGTAGAAATTGGTTTGCTTATTGCTAATAGTGCAAGGAGAGGTTTACAGTAACGAATTTTCTACTCATTTGCAGCCAAATGATTGACAGTGTTGCCAAACAACTTGAAGCCATTGCAGGAGAATTGGCCGAGGTCATATCACAGGGTGCAAATAAGCAACTGATCCACAAGGGAATTCAACCAAGAGAATCAACTCTCAGCTTATATAGATACGATCATGATGCTTTCATGGGCGAGCCTCCACCTCTGTCCAGTGACAGACACCGTGAATCACGTTATGAACATGCCATAAGCCTCCATCTTCTTGTTGATCAATGCGAGTTTCACGTCCAATCAGAACGAGGACCTTTGTCATTCAATGCAGGCCCAGACAGTATTGTTGTCACAATAGGAACACAACTTGAGGTAACCACTTTTTATTTTGTTGCTCATTTCGAAATTCATATACTATTATATGGGAAATCGCTATGTTCATAAGTAAGCAAAAGGTTGCTGACACAGATTTTGTGACTAGGGCTTTGTTTAGCATGTCTGAAAAAGTTTGTTTTTCTGAAATAGTTGAGCTTAAAAAACTAAACTGGTCTGGAATATTTTTGTTTTTGCGGCAGTTTTGTATTTGGGATACAATGGATGGAAGTAGAGAAACAGACTTCTCTTTCGCTGTTTGGGCTATCTTTTAGCCTTCTTTTAGAGATGCCTATTGATGCAATCATTCAAAACAAGTTGATTTTTTTTAGCAAACAGAAGAAAAAGAACTGCTTTAGAGTTGCCAAACGAAGACCATATAGATTAACGCGAACCTTTATTTTATCTAAAAGGTAGCTAAGGTAAAACCGTCCTCAACTAATTATCTTGGACAGGGCCAACTAAGTAGTTTCTTTTTTCATGTCACGGGGTAATCCTAATTTAGAAGGTTTAGACTTCATGTTTGGGGTTCTTGATTACATACGTTGAAGAAATAAACACTTGTTCAAGGCTTCAAGCTGGCATACTTACAAATACTTGATTTTGCGCTTGTGGCAATAGGAATGGAGCCTTGGAGAGTTTAAATCTGCTCATGGCCATGGGGAACTTACCTTTGAGCCAAACCTTTCTAGTACCGGAGCATCATTCTCAATCGAGCTCAACTGTTTGCCTTCAAGGTTCAGTCATGGTTTTGGCAAGATTAATAAGACAATCCTAATAGCAGACCAAATCTTATTCGTCATCATCATTGTGCTCGTATATAATATTTTTAAGTTTATATTTTATTGATTGCCAAGAACAAACTTGTATTTCGGATGTCGTACACTGTGTCACAATGAGTGTGAGCCCTTGACATGTTGGTGCTTAATTAGGCATCAAGATTTGTTCGATATGATATTTTTTGGGGACAAAATTTGATGTACAGTTAGATGTTGTTTGAACTTTTGACTCTGTGAGAGTGAGCAAAAGAAAAGGAAAAGAGAGATGCTTGATTTGATTTTGCAATAAATATTGCTGATATATCCATATTGTTGTCCTACTACTAGCTTTAAACTTCTATTTATTTTGATTGAAATAACGTACACTCTGTCCTTGACTCAACTTCTTGTGTTAGATTTAACGACTAATGAAGGAGTTTCATTCATGGAATGAACAAAATAAGGCTTTTAATCTAATGATAAAAAAGGATGTTATTCTAGTCGTTTTGTGGTTCAGCAGTCCATACAGAGATTTGCTCTGGCTTTTATTGGGTTTCTTGCAAGTGGGCGATAGGATTGGGTCCCCAGAATTATTTGAGGTGTGCGTAAACTGGCTTGAGTTATTAAAAAAAAAAAAAACAGTTTTGTAGTTCAGGACCTAACAGGTGTCTAGAATCGTGCCATAGACACAGAGTTGATCAGATGCCAAAAATTCCATGAGTAGTGCTGGAAGTGAGAGTTCATTTGTCATTATCCTGATCTGTTAGTTCGAATCAACAAATATTAGCAGTTGGAGTCTGGGGTAAGGTAACATAAGGGTTGCGTTCGTTTGTTTTGTGGTAACTTGTCATTCACAATATGTTACTGAGCAAGTCTACCTGTTGGTGTCAAAATGACTTTGGTAAAATTATACAGTACTATTTTGGTAAAAAGTAAAAATGTTGCTATCCCTGTGTGGTGCTATTTTGCCATTTTAGCGCAACTGTGTTTGTGACAACCATAGTTGAGTTGAGGGAGGCGACAAAGTTTGGCCAAACTTGCTGCAAATTAGGCACCGCCAAATTAGCAGCAAATTTGATTACTTGGTGAAGATCCTTTTGTTGTTTTTTTAAGAAAATAGATTCATTTAGGTGAAAGGTCCTCTTCAAATCTAATGGTAGGGCGACCAAGTTTTCTTACCTGATTGAGATCACACTTGTATAATTATATCTCCTGTTGGGGGGCAAAACCCAAATATGGATGGCCCAAAACTTTTGGCTAATTATTCTGACTCATCGGGAATATCGTTTGTTATTTTCACGTATATTACTATCAACCAATGATGTAGTGATTAATATTGCAAATAAGATATCAACAATCAATGTTGTTTATCGTTGAGGACAATGAATGACACGTACGCATGTAATATCACACGATATTCAGAGAATACAATAATTTGATCATACTTGTGAGGGAATCCTGTTGATCGGATGTTTTGTCGATTATAATAACTGATAGAACACCGAACAACTTTTGATTATTAAAGATCCCAACTTCGGAAAAATTGAATCGTAAGTACTTACTAATCAACATACGTCATGTTTAATAGGGAACCATGCCTATATATATGCAGGCTATGCTCGATAACTTGACTTCGTTTTTAATAATTAGTAATAAAAACGAATTATTTGTTAACTGTTGCCATTTGGCCAAATATATAATGATGGTTACCTAAACCGACGTTAGGTAAGTGTTACAATATTACTTGAATGAATTTGCCGTAATATGAAAGTTAACCAATTTGATATTATTATTACTTACATTCAAAACAAGTGGCGTTTTGTGCAAGGCACTAAAATCCAAGAATTACTAGAGATAGATAATCTTGGAGCTAACTCTTTATTTAATAAAACACTTCTTGTGTACAGATCCAAGGCCAAAATATCCACAGATTTCAAATCACCTATTTCAGGGATGGAACCAGAAATTTCACCACACAGGGGCGAGCCTATCTACACAGGTACGGGCCTATATATATATACTTTCATAGCAATTTTTTTTTACATATAGTAATAGTGTTTCTTTTTCTTCTTGCAGGGGCGACCGCTCCTACTGGCCCCTCCCTGACTCTATTCTTGCCTATTTAGGATGAATAATTTAAACCTCTATTCAAGGCTTAAAATTCAAGCGATTCAGATTGAATCTCTGTCGATTACAATTTTTTCAACCCCTAAAATGATCCAATAATTGGCCAATGCATGGCCGGCCTAACCTTCTTGTCATTGGTAAGTGGCCAATGTATATATAACTGTTATCCTGAATAGATATATATTTTTTTTGTCGGTTCATGCGGATAACAATTGTTAGATAGGTTACTGTCTTTTGACATTGAGCTGAGCTTTGTTCTGTTTTTCTTGGGGTATTGTAGCTTCTTTGCGTGTTTGGTATAAATGAATTTACTTACCAAATACGAATTGGAAGATAATGTTGTGTAATAGTGTGCGCAGCACCACACTGATTGCTCACTGCACAACACGACTTTCTTCAATTGTTAAGATGAAGCCTAACCCAACAAATCGACACATGTTAAAACAAACCCTCTTGGCCTTGAAGACTTTTCGTTAGTCTTCAACATGTGTTTGATTTTAAACAGCCTTGAACAATGGCCTTGGTAAAATTTTGACGAATGGTGGCATCCAAGGTCAGATACCCCCCAATATAACATGATTCCTATTCATAATGGTATATCATTTTTTTAAAGAAACCTTGAACAGTAGCATTTGCAGGCCATTTGTCTAATTCACGGCCGAATGGTATTGTAGCTTCTTTGCGTGTTTGGTATAAATGAATTTACTTACCAAATACGAATTGATGGATGATGCTGTGTAGTGGTGTATGCAGTACCATGTTGATTGCTCGCTGTACAACGTTACACAGCTTTCTTCAACTGTTTAGATGAAACCTAACCCAACAAATCGACACATGTTAAAACAAACCCTCTTGGCCTTGAAGACTTTTCGTTAGTCTTCAACATGTGTTTGATTTTAAACCGCCTTGAACAATGGCCGGCCTCGGTAAAATTTTGACGAATATAATGGTGGCATCCAAGGTCAGATGCCCCCCAATATAACATGATTCCTATCCATAATGGTATATCATTTTTTCAAGAAACCTTCAACAGTAGCCTTTGCATTGATGGCCATTTGTCTAATTCACGGCCGAATGGTATATTTTCAGATAAACATTCAAGGCTGAATCCTGTCATTTTACAGTTGACATGGCCAACAAATGGCGGTTATTCATTTTCGTAAATTGTTCAAGCCTTACATGCAAGGTGTTCATTTGCACATTTGATCTTTGCCTTGCATGCTTGCCCTCCTTCTAGCGCCAAGAATTGTTCAACAATATTTTAATTTTCTAGAGCGCCTTGACAGATAAAAGAAACAAAAGCAACAACAAAATGAAAAGGGCTATCCGGCTTGTCTCCAAAGGCGAACCCGTGGTTCCTTGCCGTATTTCAGGACTTCATCGCCATATTTCAGGACTTTATCTGATGTGAAATGACAGTCGAGTCAAATGTGAAATTGGTAATAAGAAAGAAGTGTGTCGACACATAAAAGAAAATTGTTGATGCAAGGCATACCGATCTTCAAGAACGAAATCGACACAAGAGGTACTGAGAGAGAATCTAATTTACAAATTGAAGAAGAATGGAAGAGATTCTTCCATCAATCTTCAATGATCGATCTATCGCCATGAGCGATACATCAAAGATCCTAATTATAACCCAAAATTAGATTAGTAAGACAAAAATTAATAACTAATCAAGATAGACTTTGATTTGTTGGAGAGAGACATTACAATGAAGCCTAAAGAGGCTATTTATAGGAAAATGAAATGTCTAGGAAATAACTTTCTAACTTCTCCACTACTTTTCGTTCGAATCATTTGATTCCACATGTCCAAATAACTCCATTCAATTTTCAAATGTATAGGAGCATGCCAAGTGTCTTGCACTTTATTTAAATGCAAACAACAATAAGAAAAGAAATAAATACTAGTAAAATAGGTTGCATTTCTATAATTCCCACCTTTCGGTCGATATCGACAGACGGTAATATATGGTGTAAACAGCACCCCTGTCAAGCGGATGCCAGCCGTTTATCTCGGCACGGACGGTTCGTATTGAATCTGAGCGCATACAGATTTAAACTGTCCATTTTCGATCAAGATCTTAGCTGTCGATTGTTGAGATGAACAGTTAAATCGACAGCTTAACACCAGCAATTGGCAGGGAAGTGCTTGGCAGGATCTCCATTTCATGTCTTAGCTCCAGTACGTTAAAAGAAAGATTTATTGGTCAAACACAAACGATACAATGGCATCTTTCAATTGGTGCCCCATCCCCCTCTATCCATCACTAGCTAGTAGACTTAGGGCCTGTTTGGATGCAGTTAAAAAAGGGGGGAAATATAAGAGGGGATAAATGGGGTTGGGCTCACTGTTTTGCCGTTGTTTGGGAACCAAAATTGGAGAGGTCTTCGTTTTCACCCTTCTTCTTTTTTTCACGTGTTTCAGGGTTTCTCCGGTAGAATTTTGGGCTCTTCTTGGGTTCCCCAAATTTAATCCGGCTATAGAGGGGAGGAATTTGGACGAAATTACCCTTGCTTATCTCCTTTCCCCCAACCCGAAAACTACATATTTGGTTTCAAGGCTCTCTAAGGGTGCTCATTGAAAGGCCTTAGAGTCAAAAATCCATTATGACCATTTAAGATAAAATGATTAGAAAAATAAAATTTTCGCACTAGTTCAAACAGATTAAAAATTGAAACACTGAATTTTTTAATTATATTTTTTAATATATAAATGGTGTAAAAAAATAAGTGTTGAAATTTTCAATCCATTTGAACTGATGCGAAAATCTTATTTTTTTTGATTATTTTATCTTAAATGGTTATAATGGATTTTTGGCTCTAAGACCTTTCAATGAGCACCTGAAGACTACTTATTTAGTTTCAAGACTCTCTTAGGGTGCTCAGTGAAAAATCTTAGAGCCAAAAATTCATTATGACCATTTAAGATAAAATGATCAGAAAAATAGATCTTTGCACCAGTTCAAATGGATTGAAAATTGAAACACTTAATTTTTTAACTTTATTTTTTAATATAGTTTCAGGACTCTCTTAGGGTGCTTGTTGAAAGGCCTTAGAGCTAAAAATTCATTATGACCATTTAGGATAAAATGATTAAAAAAATAAGATCTTTGCACCGGTTCAACCGGATTGAAAATTGGAGCACTTATTTAAAAAAATATTTTTTAATATAAATTTTTTAGAATAGACATTTTTTAATATTAATTTTTGAATTTATATACTTATTTAATACATAATCAAATTTAACACTGCTACTGGACAAAATAGTCATTTAACAGATTTTTCCATTATCCACTCCTTTTTATCCCCCATTCTATAAATCATTCAAACAAAGTCAAATTTTATCCCTTTATTTAATACTCCATCCAAACCACATATTATTTTATCTCTATATTATTTTATCTCCCTTCATAAACCATCAAAATTAATGACCCATACTATTTTATCCCCTTCATATTTTTTACCCATAATTTTTTACCTGCAACCAAGTAGGTCCTTAGATGTGAAAGCTTGAAAGGTATCTTTCCTTCTTTTCACGTGGGGAACGTTCACTTGGCCTTTGCATTTGCCTTTGCCTTTGCCTTTGCCTTTCTCAAGAGTACGTAGGACCGCAAGATGAGCAAATAGTACTGAACAACATTCAATCAAATTTCAGTCGAAGGGCACTTTCGATGTCAAAGTCAGTCCTCACTTTAAAGTATACAAAACCTAGATCCCAATAAATGTAGTAGTTTTATAGGATTGTCATTTGCCTTTTATAGAAGAGAAAACTGTACATAGACCAGGCATAAAGTAATCCCGTTATGAGCCTGTGCCCCGTAACGTCATCCGTAACCATTTTTTCAAAGACATGCGAATTACTCTTGTGCATAACACACATAAGAGGACACCTGTCAAGTCGAACGTCGTACCACACTCAACTTCCGCACAAATGGCGCTGATCTGTCCACAAGTGTCCAATGGGATTAGACAAGCCAAAACAAATGAACAGTGAGCTATCATAATTGGAATTTGGAACTATATATATAGCAGTAGCTGTAGCTGTAGCTCGATCCTGTACCATGCATGCCTTAATTAAGTTTAGACAAGTTAATACTCCTTTTCAAAGTAAAAACCCAGAATCTGCGGAATATAATTTGTCTTCTTGGGGGTCGTTTTCTTCATAATATCACTGTTATAATCGATTGACTTGGTTTCTTTCCTTGCGGCTCGCCGACACTGACCTCAATAATACCTTGAGCAACTTCCTTAGATTGCGATGAACTTGATTCTTTTTCGCTCTACCCTAAATCTTTATCTTTTGGTATGTGGGCAAGTTTTTTTTATTTTTATTTTTTATATAGAGTGATCTAGCTATTTCATGAAAAAATGTATTTCTTTTTTTTGTTTGTTTGTGTGTGTATGTAAATAATTAATTGGTGAAGACATTAAATATAGTCGTCGAACAATCGATAACACAAACATGGGATATACATGGTAGCAGTCCTTTTCAAGTCAGAAATCCTTAATTTTTTTTACGATCCGGACCTCATGCGGAAGTCCATTTTTCTGATCAAATTTTGATGATCTGAACCGTTCAATGTGTTTAAAACGTGTTTTTAAGGGTACTCGCGAGAAATCGGCAAAAAATATGACCGAAAAGGACTTGATCTAAGCAGATCATCGAAATTCAATAGGGAACAATGAGGTCTTGACCGTAAGAAAATCAAGGATCCCTGACTTGAAAATTTCTGTACAAGGTAGATCTATCTATATATTCTAATATATATAAAAGGAGATGAGCTTTTGGCGTGACCTGTTTTTTAAGCCATGTCGCAAAAGTGATTTTCACTTTTGTCCTAATCAAAATCCACGTTTTACATCCGATTTGATTAATCTTAGGATAGTAAAATCAATAAAACTCAACCACCCACCTCACCCACGGAAAAAATTACCCACCAACACTCTCACTCCCCAAATATTTTCACTTGCACGCACAGAGGGTGTGCCTCAACCACTAGTTACTATCATCGGTGAGTGCTTTACAAAAGTCAGTTCGATATGAAATTATTTACCTTGGAATATATATGTGGGAATTATTGATTCATGCGTATGAAACTTTCGATGGCGCTCTGTGTGTGTCGGTTGGACTATTTTTAGTCAAGCTTGTCAAAATACTCCCCAATTTTCATAATGTTCAATTTTACTCCTAATTAAGCTATTGCTTCATTATTCGATTGGACACCTACCGTCTAAATCTGTTAAATTGCTAACGTGTTTGCTAAGTTGGACGTTTTGGCTACGTTGAATATGGTATCTCATCCCACTTAAGATGTGACACATGTCTCAACTCCTCTTCTCTCTCTCTCTCTCTCTCTCTCTCTCTCTCTCTCTCTCTCTCTCTCTCTCCCTCTCTCTCAGTTAACATTGAGTTTGTGGATATTGTAGTTTCAAATATTGAACAGACTGTTGATTCAGGAGAAGAAATTTCATAGGAGATATTGAATGTAGTTTGGTGCCTTGCCAACTACAGTTTGAGTTTTCTTTGGGTTGTTTCGTCTATTTTCTTTATCATGTAATAATTTGTTATTATTGATAAAATATTACTTTCTTTGCTGTTAAAAAAACAAACCAAATCAAATCACCAGAGTCATCATGAACAAGCAGAGTAACAACTAAATTATTGGCACCTTTGACAAAATCTGACGTTTACCGAACACGATAATCTCTTTAGTAAAGATATAGCTACCGACGGATTTCCTACCGAAATCGTACCGACAGCCTCGCCGGGCCTTCTCCGGCCACTGGACGGCCAATCCGAGCCGTCCAATAATTCTAAAAACAAAAACCAAGGGGGCCCACGTGAGAAACAATGGCATCCGATATGTGTAGGGTGTTGGATCAAGCACTCTTTTTTTCGTATATATATGTGTTTATATGTGTTTTACACATATATATACACGAGAAAAAGAGTGCTTGATCCAACACCCTACACACATCGGATGCCGTTGTTTCTTGCGTTCGCCCCCTCGGTTTTTTCTTTTAGAATTATTGGACGGCTCGGATTGGCCGTCCGGTGGCCGGAGACGGCCCGGCGAGGCTGTCGGTTTGATTTCGGTGGAAAATCCGTCGGTACGGATAGCAGCACTCCTCTTTAGTAAAGATATAAGTACCGACGGATTTCCCACCGAAATCGTACCGACGGCCTCGCCGGGCCTTCTCCGGCTAATCTCTTAGAGTGCACGTATCTCAGGTGACCAGTTTTGGCATGAGGTCTGATAAAGCAAGCTTGACCCACAATGGCTAAGAACAAAATTCCATTGCCGATTACGTGAGGAGCAAATAGACCGACCACACACTTATGATTGCAAAGAATTTTGCAGAGAATGTTAAATTGGTAACTGCAGATATATATAGGGTTTAAAATATGGAAAGTACCGGAGAATATTTACTCCTCTCTCTCTCTCTCTCTCTCTCTCTCTCTCTCTCTCTCTTACATGTTCTTCAAGATCAAACATTATTGAGTCATTGATAAGATTATTACTCCCTCCGTTCCTAAATGTTTTGCACTTTCATGCTTTTTATTGTCCCATATAATTTGTCCATTTTGAAAAGTCAAAACTAAAATATAGTATACTTTCCATGTTACCCTTTTCTTTCGGGTACAAAATTTCAAATTCAAATTTTCAAGTATTATTCAAAGTACACTAGAAGGGTAAAATTGGACACTTGGTTTTTGCACAATAGAATAATATTTCTTCCTTAAAAATTTGAACTTCCAAAAGTGCCAAATATTTAGGGACAGAGGGAGTATTATTATTATTTTTGAGTCAAACAATAGATACCTTGTGAGAGAAAGTTCACCTCTTGGTGTTAAAATAGTTTCGGTCAAAGTTAATTATTTTATGATTTTCCATAGTGTACAAAACATTTTTAAAAAATAGCAATGTTGCTACTCTGGTTTGGTGCCATGACAAAATTTCAAATTAGGACTATAGGATTAAATTGATCATTTCATTCTCGTGGAAATTTTTGGTAGGAAAAATGTGGCATGTTTGGCATAGTCATGTTTGGCACCAAAAGATGACTAAAGCTATCTTTTGACCATAATTTTGGACTAATGGGTGGTATACAACTTTGTCAAATTTTGACTTAAGTAAAAAATTAAGCTGTAAGATAGTGTAAAATATTATTAATGCTTACAACGTGTTTGTTGTGGTGGTCGTATAATGGCAGTAGAGCTTGTTGTGGTGGAGGAAAAGTGGTGTTATGGAGAGATGGTGGTCATGGTGGTTGGTGTTGGTCGTTGAGAAGGTGGTGGTGGTTGTGGTAGAGGGTTGGCGTCTACATGTGGCGGGTGGTGGAGAGATGGTGGTAGTATTGGTGGAGAGGTGGTGACTACTCACGGTGGTGTGGTGGAGAGATGGTGGTGGAGAGATGGTGGTGGTAGTGGTGGAGAGGTGGTGACTACCAGCGCGGTGTGGTGGAGAGATGCCGGTGATGATGGTAGGTGGTGGCATGGTGGTGGAAGGATGTGGCGAAGGGGACATATATTGCTAGTGATGACAATGGTGAGTGGTTATGTAGTCATGGTGGTGGAGACTGGAGAGGTAGAGCAGTTGTGGCGACAGAAGGTGGTGGAGAGATGGAGAGAGGATGTTGATTATAGCCGAGAGATGGCAGCAATGCATTGGTGGTAGTGGTGGAGGTGGTTGTAGTGAAGGTGGTGGGGATGGACAGATGACAATGTGTTTGGGCTGAATTAGCTCAATCAAATGGCAAATGATTGTGTGCGGGCGTGCCAGAAAAGAAATAACTTCAGAAAGGAAATTACTCTTTTCAAATTGATTTGAAACAACTAATTTGCAATCAGGCAACTGTGTTATCCGTTCGATTACCTCAACTAAGAGGATTTTTCCTTAAGGTATCAACCAAATAAAAAATTGACGCGCTTCGAATCAGAAAAGATGATTGAACACAAACAAATCTGAATTTAATCAAATGTACGTTGTATGCAAACACTCTTAAGATTCTATCAAGAATAATGTAGAAGTATAAGCACACTGAATTTAATCGAAAGTGAACTTACAAATGATTATTCTTTGGTAAGAAAAAACTTAAAGGAAAATAAGAGAACTTGAATTTAATCGAAAGTAATCTTACATGCAAATAAGTCTTCAACTTACAAAAGATCCTATTCTAAACTAATCTAAACACTAATCTACGATAAATCTCTGAGCAATCATGTTATATGAATTGTCAGATGATATGAATTTTTTGTGGGGGGCTTCTCTCTTCACTTGCTTCTTCTATTTATAGACGGTGGACCTGCCTTCGATCTCCACTTCCCACGTTAATCTCCACGTCCTGCTCGAATTGCCCATTTTTCCCCCTAAAACGGTTAAATGGGCCTTTGAACGGTCACTTTGATACTGGTACTTGTGGTTTCTCTTTCTTCATGCTTGAAAATGGGGGTCGTGGCCTCTTCATGGATCGTGATACTCCTGCTTTTATGCAACATGGGTTAGTGTTGCATGATTGACTTAAATGATTCCCTGCAATCACATCTATCTTGCGTTATAAATCAAAGCAGCAGTGGCACCGTTCGATGATTCCAAGTTTCAATCAACGGTTAAATTCCATCATGCCTTAAGATCATTTGTGTTTGATAATAAAACGTCGTCGGTTCCAATCAAAACGATACCGTTTAGTACTAAAATAACGTCATCATTAAACCCCGTAATCCTCTGCATCTCGGGTCTAATTAAGACATGTTCTGATTGGTCACCACGTTTTCCGTTGACATGTGTATTTTTCTCATTGGGTGGTATATTTTAGGATGTAAACACAATGACATGCATGTGGTAGTTTGAGATAGAACAGAGATTGTGGAGAGGGGTGGTGGTGGAAAGATGACAGCAACAGAGGTTGCTACTGATAACGATGGCGAGTGACTTTTTAGTCCTGATGGTGTAGTGGTAGATATAGAGACGAGGGTGGTTGTAGAGGTGGTGGGTGATGGAGATGGTAGTAGTGGTAGTGGTACTTGTGGTGGAGGTGGGGTGATCTTGATAATGGTGGCGGCGGCGATATTTGTAGAGGGTGATTGCGCTAAAGAAATGGGTGATATACAAGTATCAATAAATTTAATCATAATTAAACAAACACTAGTTATTCAATTTTGTATATTAATTTCATGATCAGCACTACAAATTTTAAGTAATGCAAAATATAATATTCAGACAGCACTTAATACACTTAAATTCAAGTGTTAATTTATCAAAAGAATCTTTTAATTAGATTTCTTATTAATATATATGAAGCATTTCTCAGAATACCATGTCATGTGTGACCATAGGATCTTCTACAAAATAATAATTAATACATTCCATAATTTACAAGTTTTGTAATCTTCTAAGCAACCTCAATTTTACAATAAACTTAACAAACGTTTATACCCGCCAACGTAATATTTAAAGTTCTTTTAAGTTCATACAGAACTTTACTTTGATCGATTTTGATTAGACTCTCTGTTGAATGGTGAAAATGGATTTCTCAAAATTTTTTATTTTTTTTTATAAGTCGGATTCCTCAATTATAGGAAAAAAGAATAAGTAGCTTTTTGCAGTTTGCAAATTACGATGTACACAACCCATAACTAAACACCAATCAGTTCTTACTTTTTCTTTTTCCTTTTTTTAGCTTCAGGTGGTGCTGGTGGTGGACTTAAAAGCTGTATATAGTACCTTGAGATAAGATAGAGACCGCTAAAATGAGTAAATAAAATTGTGGAAAGAAAATACTCCTCCCATCTCATTTTGTTTGTCCAATAAAATTGCCCATATCTTTCAATTTATATTATTTTGCATGATTTTGAAAATTTTGTATTATAAAAAAAATCAAAATTTATCAAATAAGATCCATATCAAATGTTTCTAAAGATTCATGTTAAATGATATAGGCAATTGAAACAAAAGAAAAAAAGAATAATGTACAAACAAAATAAGACGGGCCAGGAAGAGTATTAAAATCTGAAACTTTAAATATTGGTCCTCAAACTGTTATCTTTTTTTTTTTTTCCCGACCGGAAGAAAAATGGGTATCTTCTTTTGGTGGTGGTACGTGGAAGCTCATGAGTGTCAAGATTAACTAGAACTCCACTTGTATGGAGAGATTATTCTGGCTAAATTCTGCTAAGATTTTTGGGTTCTTTTTCTTATTTTATCTTCATTCAAATTTTTTTTTTATGTTTGTTATTTTGTGCTTAATTTTTGTTGATTATTAATTCATCTCGTCAAGACGAATCGGAAAAGTTAAAATTATGACTTTAACCACACATTCATACATGAGAACTTATATATACACATTCATATAGAAAGAGGTCGTTTTAGTGTCTCAAAACCCCTAGGCACTGTCTTTAATAAATTTTTTATCTCTCTCTTTACTTATTACTCTAAAAAAACCTTCTTTAAAATTCAAACCAAACAGGACCGACGTGACGTGTCCATTTTTCACTTGTGTGGTTGGGGACCTAGGGCTGGGGTGGTTCCCCCTTATCTATAAAGTGCATACAAGTAGGTTTCTGTATGTATTACCAATTGTGGTATTTGGGTAGTACATAGAGTTTTTCAGATAAACAAAGAGTTCAATAATGGGTCCTTTGGTCTTGCAGAGAGACGAAAACAGAGTAGCATCTTTTTATCTGGGGAGGAGTGGATTTTTCGTTAATTTGGTAAGTAACAGCGCATGGACAAATCCCATTTTCCAAAGGACCCATAGTACTATTATAATCTCACTGTTTTATTTTACTATTTGGTCTGCTTGACTTAAGTCTGATGATAGTGATTAAAACTTAGGACTCTTAACTTCTCCACTACGCCTCAAATTTATGCACAGACACTGACCATAAATCCGACAACAGATAGCAGACGTCCAGTGCCTGTGGCTGCCGAGCTATTTGTAGTTGGATTTGTGGTTAGTGCCTGTGGCCACGTGCGTCGGACAACGGCAAAGCCATCTATATACGTTCAAATCTGTGGTTGGAGATCGGGAAAGATTTAGAAGACTTTGACTAATTTGATCCTTCCAGTATTATATCCTGACTCAAAAGAGGAGCAGGTTGAATCTGCCGATACCTCTGAAGATTGACGACCATCAGGTGCACAGTAGGAGGTGCAGCAGGATGTGGACTTGGAAACTCATCCTAGATGGCTGTAGTAGGATTGCTGCAATCTTGGCCCCTCCTAGCACTACTGTTTTCATATTTCTATCGTGTCGAGGCTATTCTTGGCCCCTCCCATACCAAAGCTTCTGCAATACGAAAGACTAATCTGCTGAGTGTGGACACATTTACGTTGTTGGCTGATGCCCATCCGATGCTTTACAACTTGAGTGAAGATTCATTACAGTACTATAGCAGATAAAAGGAATTGATAAGATGTCATGTTCATCCGCGATTCCTTGCTTAATCGGGAATCAATCCCAAAGTTCATTCATAGCAATTTTTTTTCGAAAAATCTCTTGATCTTCTGAATTTTTAATTATCAATCTAAAGAGAGGTCATTTTCGATTTACCGCAGACTGTTATGTTCGGTGGTCGTCTTGATCCTCTAGCATATATTAACATGGCGGGACGTACATTTTTCAAGATTGGATCAAGGACTTAAATTAGAAGGGATTTACTCCAGTCGTAGAATTTGTACAAGGTTGTGTACTCGTCTATCAAACTAATATTAGCTTGTAGAAAAAATTTGACAACAAACCAAGGAAACTTGTAGCTACCGTACTATTTCTTCTTCCTTGATCTATCACATTTTTAATTGGCAAAACTAACATTATTTATCCATCACATTTTTGATAGGCAAAAATAACATTTTTGATCCACCACATTAATGAATTAACCACCCATATCGGTTGGGTTTGTCACTTTGTTGATTATGTCGAGGTTTATGTAAATCCTTGAATATAAATTCATATTAATGGCAGTAAACGATGCAACTGCAAACTTTCTTAATGCCATATAAAATAGAAACTGGTGTGAGACATAAATGTAGCTAATTTCACAATTAGAGAACCAGGTACGTACGAACTTTCTGATTCATGCTCACTTCTAGTACAGAAACTAAAGTTAAAACTAGAAAATATGAAAGAAAAAAAAAACCGTACCTAAAAAGGACTGCAGAAGAGGTTAATATACAGTTCATTTCTTGAACATATTACTTCACCTTGACACCAGCAATATCAAACCATATTTGCTTGAACACTTCAACAATCAGCTCATGATATTCATCTGAATTCAACTGAAGATAACAAGCTAGTAAATCTTCCAAGTCCTTTGAAGCCCTGAGATTGTTTTCAAGAATCATCTCCACCATTGACTCCCTGAAATCCCTTTGTGGGTCCGCCGACGTCTTCACCACCGCGAAGCTCTCGGACAGGCTCCCCCTCACCCTACGGCAGCTGGACGACATGCTTTTCTGGGCAAAGGCCTGGATTTTCCGGCTTGCTATTCTTGGAGATTTAGTCCGTAGCCTCAATCCCGGAGATCGAACAGGGCAACTCCTCTGTTTTTCTGGTTTTTCTAGCTGATTGGTGGGCTTTTCAAATTCTTTAGGAAATTTGGGTTTTTTTGTTACAATTGGAGGGAGTTCTAGCCGGGAAAGTTGCACAAACCCATGGAATGTCTCGTTTGTTTTCTTCTCATTCGGGTTTATAACGATGTTGTTTTGTAGTCTGCATTGACAAGAGGATGGAGAAGAGGAAATTACCTTTTTATTGTCATGGTCAGAACAAAACTCGGGAAAAACAGATTGGTTTTCGGATGAGCTATCCAGTGAGGAAATCGGGTAATCTTCGGATATCAAATCGGGGTTAGTCGAAATGGACTCGACGGTTGCCCGACAGGGGCAACTGGTGGAAACAGAGGAGGTGGTGACTACTCTGTTCCTACCCTTTTTGGTGGTGCGGTGTTTTTTCGGTTTGGGTGCTTTTCTTGGTGATTCTTGGAAATGGGTTTCTGGGATTTTTGGGCTTTTTGGTTGTGGGGAAGGAGGAGTGAGCTCTCGTGTGAAGTAGTAAGATTTCCTTCGATGGGAGAGGAGTTTTGGTTGCTCTGTTTTGGGTGGAATGTAAGTTGCAGTTGATGATGTTGTTGAGGTTGATTTTGATGATGTGGGAGGTGGTTTTTTCTTTCTACTATGCGTGGTGTTTTGGTTTCTGATTCTGCCCATGTATTTCAGCTTTTGAAACCAGGAATTTGGTATCATATCTGATAACCTGAACTTATGATTACCCATCCCAATTCTTTTCTCTCTCTGTTTCTCTCTTATTTGTAAGAGAAAATGGAAGAAGATAGCAGACTCCTCCCCTCTCTCTCTCAACGGGGTTTTCTTTAGTAGTAGTTTTCTGGGGGTGACTGTGAGAGATTAAATAAGGAGAGATTGGGGTAACCAATGGAGTAGTTCGAGTGGTAATAAGGATGAAATTGTAAATTCAAACATCAAAATTGGCAAACCTCTTGGTGCTAGGTCGTAAGCGTAAAATTTCTTGTGAATTTTTTAGTCTGGGTATCAATGAATTGCCTTTAACCAAACAGGAGAGAAAAATAGTCGAAATACGCGTAAGCTGAACTGGACAACCCCGACCATGACAAAAATAAGAAGAGGTAGAGAATGGGGTCACAGACGAAGAAAACTTGGGGGTTAAAGCGAATGAAATAGGGCCCTGTGGCGTGTAGCTTTTTCCCAAGTTTCATAGTAGTATCTTTTTTTCTTTGATCACCATTTTATAGTACCTGATGGCCCTAATTTAGGGCCCAAACAGAGAATTATGTCTCTTCCCTTTACCATGCTGTTGTGTCTAGATTTGATATGGTATTCGTATTTGATCTTATGGTTGGATTCACTAATCTTATCTAGGCAGATTTTTTAATATTCTTTTGCACACTGATTACGACATGATAGCAGGTTATAAATACGTGTAAAACTAGAAGATAAATTTGGTTGAAAAAGACAACTTCGATCCCAGCTATTAAATTATTTTTTTCCTTCTCAGCGAAAGGTCAGCATTATTCGTCGTAGCTATTGAGGTTTGAGCTTTTGTTAAATACATGAGAGTATATATACTCAACCACTTAACTTTCACTCCATTTGCGAAATGTATAAAAAAAGACGATCGTCGAAGAAGAAGCTGTAATCATTGTGGCGTGGCTGCAGCTTGAATTAAAGCTTTCTTTCATGGCTATTTGGCACCAACTTTTAGTTGCAAGAAGAGTGGTCTAAATGACCTTCGCATAAACGCAGTGCCGGCTCATATATTTTAGAGACCCGAAGCGAATTTCCTATATTGAGTCCCTAACATATTCATAAACTTCTTTAAAAAATGATAAAATTACAAAAATAACAAAAAAAAAATCAAAATAAAAGGATACAATTATGACTATAAATGTAAAACGATATGATTGAAATTATGGATGTGCATGGGAGTCGAACCACACACTCCCAATAACATGACAATATTATGTGACCATTAAACCAAGTATCTGGTTTGTGTTTTTATTCGGAAACATTCAAATATTAATATATAAGTTATATTACAGTGGGGTCTCAATTTTGTATCAAAATTCGGGGGTCGGAAGCGGTTGCTTCCCTCGAATACCCTATAAGCCGGCCCTGAATAAACGGGACAACGGGAGTCGATCACGAGTAGTATTTTAACAACATTGGCACTGGATCGTTGATGGAAGAACATTCACTTTATATTCCTTTGCATAAACGAACGTAGTAAACGAAACACTTGAATTAGCCGAGGCTCGACCAGCTCGGTGTTTGCAGCCCTGCCCTACCCGTGGACGCTTCATGACGGATCACAAGGTCTCAGAAATGAAAAACCATACAGACAAAAGAACATTACAACATGGTCCATCATAGGAGTACCTTTACTAGGATTATGGTCGGTTCACTTCACACGCACTTTTCCTTTACCCAGTTGTGATCATTCGTGTACTCAATGCATTGTTTTCACCGCCCATTCCCAAATGGGCTTTCCCGTTTGGCCAAAGAAACAGAGCTTCAGTGCCCCATGCTATAGCTAATTACGTGTATTTCCTGGCCTTTTTAAACCCTTTGTTTTTTCAGACGTGCTACGCACATAGGTTCAAATCATTTTTTTCGGAATTCGAGATGGGCCCCACAACAAATTCTGTTCATGATTTGTGTAGTAGAAGCAATGGGCAAAGACCTTTTTTTGTTGTTTGGTCCTAGGTGGATCGCATGCTGTCTTACATATATATATAGGACTTACCTTATCTTAGACCCTTGTCTTAAAGCAATTGTCTTGTCTTCTGTGGTTTAGACTGCACGAGCCACTTTGTGTAATCTCGATCATCCAAAAGCAAATTTAATGGTAAGAATGGTCAGAGTCTTGAACAAATTTTAAGCATTGATTGTCAAGATGTGTGGTCAAGATGCGACTTTCTTTCTGCATCCAGATTTTGAACTGTATATATATATATACAGTATTTTTTAATATCAGCAAATTTGAACTATAGATAAGCCAGCCCTTTCATCAAATGGACGCCCACTGCCACTCCAGTACCCCCTAAAAACAACTGAACATCTCATCTGTCTCTGCACGTACAGCTAAAGGTCTCTCCACATGCCCCCACCCCCAACACCAGCTTATGATGCCTATTCATTTTGGCAACACATTTGATAGTTACTAGAGGGGGAGCCCCATCTCTCGAAACAAAGCCCTGTTTTTTTTGGGTGTTTTGTTCATTCAAAAAATAAGAAATGGTCCCCATCTTGGATGATGTGGTTCTATCTAATGAGCCTTTATTGCCAATTCAAGTTGAGGTAATGTGATAAAGTCTTTAATGATAGAGACTATAGTTCCTGATCATATAGATATCTTCCCCAAAATCTTTTCTTTACATCTACAAGAACTATGGTTTGAACTTCCAAAATGTTAGATTTTCTTTTGGGCAAGATTACAGTTTCTTTTTTTCTTACAAGGCGGTATTGTTTGCACCATATATTTACCGCCTGTCGATGATCGACCGAAAGGCGGCAATTATGAAAATGCTTCCTATTTTATTATTTCGTATTAATAATATAACTCGTTTTTATTTGTTTGTATTTTAATAAAGTGTAGGACACTTGGCATGCTCCTACACATTTGAAAGTTAAAAAGACACTTGTCATTATCCTACACACTTTGAAGTTGAAGGGAAGTTATTTGGACACTTAGAAGCAAATTAGAAACATGAAGAGTAGTGTTAGGAAGTTATTTCCTACACATTTTATTTTTCTATAAATAGCCTCTTTTGGCTTCATTGTAAACCCCTCCCTAACAAATCAAAGTCTTAACTTTGTTCTTAATTTTTGTCTTCCAACTCATTTGGGTTATAACTAGGAGTAGGAGTAGGATTAACTTAATTTTCTTACTTTCAATAAGGATCCGTCCTTCTTGAGTGTAATTTTACCTTGAAAAAATAACAATGGACCTTGAAAAAACAGAAAGTCTGCCCACACAGCAGATCTGTGCACAGATTGTGCACAGATTTTGTTGTGGGGCCCACCAAGGGTCCCACACAAATCATCCGAGCCGTTCATTAAATGTAAAACATTTTTTGAAGGGTCTCCGTAAAAAATAAGTTCAATCCGATACCTATAGGTATTCGATCCAACCATATAACTTTTCATTATCTTGAAATCTGAATGAAAAGTTAGATGGTTGGATGAAGTACCTATAGGTATTGGATTAAGCTTATTTTTTACGGGGGCCCTTGAAAAAATGTTTTACATTTAATGAACGGCTCGGATGATTTGTGTGGGACCCGTGGTGGGCCCCACAACAAAATCTGTGCACAATCTGTGCACATTTTTCTGTGTGTGTAGAACGGTTCTTGAAAAAATAACAAAGTCCATTTGTTATTTTTTCTTCCGCTCCACCCCATTTCACTAAACCATCAATCCACTCCGCCCAATCGATGGGTCGATTCCATTCTTGAAGATTGGCGGGTGACGGTCTTCTTTTACGAGTCAATTCATCACCACCAAAAATACCATTTGATTCATTCGCCATTGCTCTTCCGGTGAAGTCCTGAAATACGGCAAGGAACCTCAAATCCGTTTGCGGAAACAAGCCGCATACATCCTTATTTTTGTTGTTGACATTCTTTCCCGAAATTTCTGTCGATTTCGATTGAGGAAAAAATTGGTAAATAGGTATCTAACTGGATTGATGACCGATCGTGGTGTTAATAGGCTTTCATATCACTGGAACAGATAGTATGCTGGTGAGTGTTGAAATTAATTTCGAACTACAGGCTTCTTGATACTTCTAGTTATCAGGTGGCTAGCACCGCGTCAAACTAGAAAAGTTGTAACTGTCTGATCCATTCAGATTGGTTGACATAGATGCCCTGGCATTGTGGTTTCTATACATAGCTCATGAAGTGAAGAAATGGGGTTACCCCTGTAGATTAAGCTAAGTAGCTTAAGAAAATTGTTTGCCCAACGTCTCACAGTAAGTTCCAAATAGCATGGATTACTTGTTCTGGTATGCCTCCTCAAGCATAGGTTGACAAACATTCAGAATTTTGGATTCTCTTCTAGCTAGTATGATTCTACACTTTTTATCCGGAGGTCTGCATGTGGTATTATTTTTCTTCTTTTCTATGTTGATGACATGATTATTATTGGCGATGATAACGTTGGTATTTCTCATCTCAAAGACTCCTCAACAAGCAATTTCAGATGAAGGATCTGGGTACTGTGAGGTATTTCTTAGGTCTTGGAATCTCATCTACATCCGATGGCTTATGGCTACTATCTCACTCAGGCTAAGTATGCCTCTGATCTTCTTAGACGTGCTGATATCACCAACAACAAGACTGCATCTACACCACTTGAGCTAACCACTCGACTCACTCCTCTGGATGGCACACCACTCCTTGATGCCACTCGTTATCGCCAATTGGTTGGTAGACTTGTGTATCTTACTGTCACCTAGTCTGACATTGCCTATGCCGTTCACATAGTTAGCCAGTTTATGTTTGCTCCTCAATCGACTCATTTTCAGGCTGTTCTTTGAATTCTTCGCTATGTCAAAGGCACTCTATTTCATGGCCTCTACTATTCAGTACATTCCTCCCTTGAGTTATGTGCATATTCCGATGCTGATTGGGCTGGTGACCCCACTGATCGTCGCTCTACCACAGGTTACTGCTTCTTTCTTGGTGACTCTCTCATCTCTTGACGAAGTAAGAAGCAATCTCTTGTTTCTCGTTCTAGTATTGACGGAGTATCGTGCTATTGCTGACACTACTCAAGAGTTGATATGGCTTCACTGGCTCTTCAGTGATATGGGTGTTATTCATTCCATTGCTACTACATTTTTTTGGGATAATCAGAGTGCTGTTAAGATTGCTCGCAATGATGTATTTCACGATCGCACCAAATATATTGAGATCGACTGTCACTTTATGCGACAACATGTTGTTCAGGGTAACGTTCGCCTTCTCTCAGTTTCCTCATCCGATCAGACTGCGGACATTTTCACAAAGGCTCATCCTCCTAACGTTTTCATGACTTGGTATCCAAACTCAAGCTGGTGTCCGCACTACCACCTTGAGTTTGAGGGGGGATGTTAGAATATCAAAACATATAATATCGTAATCATATCTTGATATGATATGATTATGATTTGATTGTAATTAGATTGATTCTCTTTCCATAGTTAGGCTCCCTCACCTTGTATAAATAGAAACCTCATTGTACAGTTTATTATTGAATTCAATACAATATTTCTTCTCTCTTATTTCACATGTTAGATTTCGTTCCACATCGCTCATCTAAGTCATCCAAGCTTAGTTAATAAAATCTAGAGGCTACTCCACCTATTGCCAATTGGTTTTACGTTGGAATCCTCTAAGAAATCTAACATGGTATCAGAGCTAGATCTTGGGTGGCCTCACCTCGTATGGTCAAGTCTCTATCACCCGAGTCAATCGTCTCACTTCATCAATTCATACCTCCACGTGCATCCGGTTGCACGTGAGGGGTCACCCGAGTCAAATCTCCTGGTTTCCTCAATTTGTACCTCCATGTACATCCCGGATGCACATAAGGGGTCGCCCGAGTCAAATCTCCTGGTTTCCTCAATTCGTACCTCCACGTGCATCCGAGCTGCACGTGAGGGGAAGTATTAGACTTTGTTCCACATTACTCATCTAAGCCACCCAAACTTGGTCAATAAAATCTAGAGGCTACTCCATCTATTGCCATTTGATTTTAGGTTGGAACCCTCCAAGAAATCTAACAATGTTCAAATACACAAACCATCGTACCAGTGAGGCGATACTCCACAGTAGTTTCATTGTTACTTCAACAACATAAAACAACAGTAGGGACAGAAAAATAATCAAACAAATTACACAGCCATAGCTTTTCAAATAAAATTAAATGAACATAGTGCAGAAATTACAGCTCTAAATTCAACTTGAACAGGCCCACACTCCAACCGGAAGAATACAGTGCTATTACGGCTCCTACGACAGGTTGTGTGTGCAGTTTTCGGGAGAAAGTTTTCCCTAAATTGACAGTTTGTTGCTATGCAGGAAAGAACGGGAGATGGATCTTAACGCACAGCCAAGTGCCTCTTGATATCACCGACGTTTTTGTACAACCCGTAGGGCTATAAATGTGGAGTGAAGGAAGAGCTGTTGTTTGCTCTGTGAGTTGAATTTGTCTTGAACAATAACATCATACAGGTTAGCCTAGCAAAAGTTGGTTGAAGGCCAGCCAAATAAATGGTCCCCTGTAATTCTGTTTGGACGAAAACGGAACCAACGGGTGCAGTTGGTGCACATGAGTCATTGTTGTCTTTCAACCTTCTCTGAAATATAGTCTCAGAGACAATTGGGGACCAAATAAATTCTCATTCTTGTCTGTCTAGTGGTCTAGGACAATGGTAGATTGAACTAGGCATGACATGATACTTTTGTCTACACATAAGTGCATAATTCTGACATTTTATGGAGATATAATTTGCTGAATGTATATACTCCTATGGCTCGTTTGTTAACACTTATTTTGGAGAGGATACGGGGATACAATAAGAGGCGAATAAAGAGTTCGATATGATTGAAGGGGAGATTAAAAGTTACTTGGTTTGTTTTGTAGTTGATATGAGAGGTTGATAAAGTATGTTAGCGTAAAATTCCCATTGTGGGGAGCCGGCTGAAATTTATCCCCTCGGAAGCAGACATCGAAATCTGGGGCAAATAATATCCGGGTAGCAAAAAGTAAACAAACACTGGATACATCCTCACCCGGATTTCCATAACCGGGTAATGGCCATATCCGGCTTCCATTTCCCTCTTCCGAACTGGCCGCTATGTCCTTGTTTTCTATCCAAAACTTCTGACCCTGTCTTATGCCAATTCAGAGACACTCCCATGCTTGATACCTCATCTTTTTTCTGGACAATGTACGGCCCAAGTTCACTTTTTACAGAGTTTTTTCTTTTTGGTGTTTACTTCGTTAGAGTTGGAAACTTGGAGGGTTAGTGAAGTCATGCTCACAAGTCACATTCTCCTCTAGAGTCTAGACTCATTATGCAAGGCCCAAACGTAAAGAATCGAAATGGTCCGTCATAGTTTGTGTTATCCTGCATCACAATTGATACCAAAAATGACATATTTGCATACATGTATGCAGGATGGTGGTTGTTTCCTTTGCAAAAAAAGGCTAATAATACAAATCCTTATTCGGGTAATCCATGTTCTCATTGGAAAAAGCAAGAGAAATGACACTTCTGCTTTCGTGGCTATACTCTTTTAATTTGTTTCATATCCATATTGATCAATTTGCCCTACTAGTGCAAGAAATCAAAGTTTTACGCATGAATTTCAACTTTGTGCAGTTTTTTATATGAAAAAAGTTAGAGTACCAGTATTCTAAGACTATGTTGACTTAAGTTCTTTTGTCTGGTTGAGAGAGAAAAATATGATATGGGAAAATGTTTCTATCATGGAAAACGTTGAGTAGACAAGTACCGGCAATAGTATCGGAGAAACTGCTATATAGAAATGAATCACATTATGCATTGCATGATATATTGTGGATTTGCGAAAAAAAATTCCTTGTAATGTTCCTTGAAGTATGAAAGCGAAACACGAAGGCGTAAAATTCTCCATTTCCCTTGTCTTTCCTTTTCGATTGCCCTAATCCATCTAAGTTCCAGCCAGAAAATCACCTGGCCTTAATGAATCACATGGGGGCATAAACTCGTTGCACAACAATAACAGGCATGCAATGAATATGGTAAACAATTATGCAGAAAACCTAGAATTTGAAAAAAAATGAGGATAGAATCTGATCAGCTTCTTCCTTTTGATTATCTGATGATTTCAGAAAACTCTGCATCCTGTATTTATACCAGAGTGTTACCTACCAAACTCGCAGCGGTTCCGTCTGATTCAACAGAAATACAACTGAATTTTACTACTTGAACGTAATAGCGAACTAACACAATGATTTTCCTAACAAACTAATTGGACTTATCCTTCAGCCTAGAATCACATAACTGAGCTTGATCTCCCTTTACATATGGTAGGAATTTCCTCATACTTCAACCATTTCCTCAGATGAGTCTGCGAGGCAAGTCGATCCATCCAGCAACTTTTCGCCCTCCAGATACTGGTTTGAAACTCGAGCACGACAGCAGGAACATGAACCGATAACTCAATTTCTGGTTGCTAGAGATGCATTGGGATGGTCTTCTCTTAATTTCTAACATTATTTGTGAAATAACTTTATTCGTATTTCAGTCACACAGTGCATCTAATACTGCTTTTGCATCACAAAGCTTCATTCTTCCCTGTTTATTGCACGGTAAGAAAATGGCCATATCCCGAAGGACTTAAATGACACTTTTTTTGTTTGATGATAAGATGTCCAGGCTAGATTGCACGCACCTCGACTAATGCTGGAGCCCTAAAGTTATGACCAGGCAAACCTTTGATTGTTTTGTATCTCTTTTAACCAGATTGAGTCCATTTGAAGAATAGGTAAACAACACAATACACATGTTTCTGGCTTCAAAGAAAGGCAACTAATAAATGTCATTTTGCCTGAGGTAAGATACAAAACTGAAAATGAGAGAAAACTAAAACAATTAAAGTTGCAACAGGCATGAAAAGAAATAAATGAATCTATTCAAGACAAATTACAGTAACAAATAACCAAAGAACGAATTTAACCTTTCATCATATGATCACTTTGAGTTCTTTACAATTTAAACTCGAACTATTGTGTTGAAAAAAATTGAAAAAACACTACAACAACTAGGCAAATCATGTTTACCCTGGCAGGACAATTCTCGTTGTATGCATACTCGAAGTCGAGTACCCAGCCGTTACATCCGCGATCCCATCCAACCCAGCAGCCCATCTCCTTAAAATCCTCATTAGCGACCCGGCCTTCCTCCTTCCTCTCACCGTTCCCATTCCCACCATTTCCCATATCACTCTCTCGATCCCCGGAACCCTCGCTAATTCCCCCACCGTCTCCGGCCCCCCTTTCCTACAAACATTCACAAGCGTCGCAGCCGCGCTCTCCCGAGCCCTATCCGACCCTTCCCTCAACACCACAGCCAATTTCTTAATCAAATGAAAAGTTGCCGCCACTGCCATCAATCCCCCTCTCTTCACCACCACCTCGAGTATCGTGACCGCTTCCTCGGGTTGCGTGTCCATCAATTCACTTGTCATTTCCACCACGCCGCCTTCAACTAACTTTGCAACCGTCTCCCTCTCTCCTGCCAAACTAAGAATTGCCACCAAGGCATCCCTCTTTGAACTCGATGGACCCCACTTGGCCAGATCAACCAATCCCTTTATGACACGAGTCTTTTTCCCGAGCTTCTTCCTGTTGGCGTGTACACCTGTCAAGCTGAATATGGTGGCAGCCGCATTCCCTTTCGCCTCCCACGTGGCACCCGACCTAAGGACCTCAATAACGCCGTTCAAAACTTCGTCACTCTCCATTATCCTCGTTTTGTTCGCTTCGAGGATGGAAAGGTTGAGGATCGTTGTAACCGCGTTAACTTGCAGGTTCGGATTCTCCGGGCCTAGAAATTTGACGAGCAAAGGTAGAGCCCCAGCTTCGGCAATACAGGCTCGGCTGTCCGAATCTGCTTTGGCTAACACCCGAAGCTCGTGTACCACACGGTTCGCAGTCTCCTCTGACTGCGAAGCCGTTAGCTTGTTAACCAAAAAGGACACCGTCATCTTCGTGGCCTCCAACGCCGTCTTGTTATGAATAACGCCGTTGACTTTCTCGTTCTGTTCGGTAACCTCAAAGGGTATTTTCTGCTCTCGGCACCACAT
This sequence comes from Rhododendron simsii, assembly GCA_014282245.1. Classification (NCBI taxonomy): domain Eukaryota; kingdom Viridiplantae; phylum Streptophyta; class Magnoliopsida; order Ericales; family Ericaceae; genus Rhododendron; species Rhododendron simsii. Next base: position 38,520,437 of record CM024957.1, on the reverse strand, counting down.
AGCTGTCAAGTTCTTCAACGCCCGGTTAGGAATGAGGTTCGTGTGGGCCAGAGTCTGCCCTGTCTTCGGACACGTGTTGTGTCCTGATTCGATCCACAGGTTGATTGACGGGCGGTCGTAAGTCTGGCCCGTCGACACAACCACTGGATCTCGCATCAGATCTAAAGATATCGGACAGCGGAAATCCGCCGGATAATTCACGTCCGCCGCCGACTTCCGCCGCCTCGACGTCGTCCTCGGTGTCGACGCCCCGTAAAGCACGCATTTCCCGTACCGAACGAGCCCGACCAGCGCGACGACGTCGGATTTTGATTTCTCGTCCGTCTGATTCTGAACCTCATCCTCAAGGCTCTCGATTTCGTCCCTGCAACTGCTTGAATCGCGCAGTTGCAAATTATCGAAGATCTCGACGAGCTTGGAATGATCAGGAACAATTTCCCTCTGTACTCGATCAAGCATCTTCATTACTTCACGCCTGAGGTTATCGTCATGTGGATCCACAATCGGCTTCTTCTGCAAACACTGTTTTCTAATCAAAACAACCAGTTCTTCCACATCTTCGTTCAAATTCATATCGCTCACCGGAAAAATATCCAACAGAGTCGACAAATCAACTGTCAGCTCGTGAAACAAATTGGCAATCGATTCGGTTTGCATTAGAAGCCACACCTTGCTTCCGTTCGAGCAATCTTCGATCAAGGTCTTGATTCTCTGCAAAACTATGTACAATTCCTCAAAGCACAGTAACGCGGAAGGAGAAAAGACGGTTACTTGATTGCGAATGAGCTCTTCGAATAAGACGGAGAGAAGCTTTGTTTTTCGTATAATCGAAGCAGAATTCCGCCGGAGGAGATATCGGATGGGTTGGAGGGATGAGATTTCGTTTGAGATGAGGAGGAGGGATTGTAGTAGTCTGTGGTCGGAGAAATTTGGTGACAGGAAAGAGCCAGCCGACGGCCGGCGCTTTCTAGGTGGGAAAGCATGAGGAGATACTGCCATTAACGATGAAAAAAGGTGAATTTTACGATTTAGAAAGAATTGGAATGAGAGAAGCCTTTGATGTGAAGCGGAAGAGAAAAATAAATACTTGGTGAATGAAGATGGAAGACAAGTGGCGACAAGTTATTAAAGCGAAGACGGAACAGGTCTGGCCGTATAAAATTAAAGTGTACGTAAATTAATCCAGTGGTTATAAAAAATAATAATAATAATTTGCTGGTTTTTGACGTGTTTTGGGTTTGGAATTTGAGTGGAATAATAATAGGATAAGATGTTTGATTGGTTAGGGAGTTTACTCGGTAATCAAAATGAAAACAGAGGAAGTTGAAGAAATCCAATTTTCAACTGTGCAGGAAGCTTCCTAATATGAAATACAAAAGATCCCAATTCCCAACGATGTTTGATGGGGTGGGTTTTAACGGCCGGGGGAGACGGGGGTGGGAGATGCTGCCAAGCGTGGTGCTTGGTAGCGGTGCCGAGTAACCCATTTAGCTATTCATCTCGGCATGGATGGCTAGAAATTCTAGGATCGAATCCGAGGGCATAAAAATTTAAACCGTCTTTTTTTAAAATTAAGATCCAAACCTTCGATTGCCGAGATAAACGACCGGATGTGCTGCTCGGCACCATTGTCAAACGATGGTGCTTGACAGCATCTAAGGGTCCGGGGAGACGGCAGGTTGAGTTTAAATTCTCCATATCAATAAGTAACTGGTACCATTGTTTCCAATTAATGCATTTTTTTTTTGGTAGGGGGGTGGGGTTGGGGGGTGAAATTAATGCATATTTTTAGTAGATAACAATGCTACGTACACGAATTTTTTGTGCATGTATTTCCGTATTTATGTGGAGCCTGTTTATGCGGAAATACATGAATGAGATTCCTAAGCCTACTTATGTGACAGTTCTTGAAATATTTATTTCTTGATTTGTGCATCGGAATATGTATGAACGCTATTTTTGAGTTAGTGAACGAAAATGAAGATGTATTTCATGAACTAAATTTTGAGGACTAGACTCTCTCTCAACCCTATCCACCACAACTTCTTAATCTTCTTCCTTCCCCTCCTTCCCGTGGGTTCCATACCCGTATGCGGCGGCAGGAGGGGGAGGCCATGGTACTATCGACTCCTTTTCTTTATTTTTGTTTTTTTCCCTTCTGTCTCTCCAGATTTACGACTTGTCGTCTGATCTATGAGAGTTTTGTCTCTCGTTCTACGTGAGTTTTGTCTCTCGTTCAATGAGAGTTATTAGTTTCGTCTTTGGACGAATTTTGTCTACAGATTGCAGATTTGTAGTTTTTGGGAGTTCATTGGTGCGTTTATACTTGGGTGGAGTGCATCTGATCGTCTGGGTATTTGGTGTCTTTTGTCCTTAACTTTGTATTTTTTCTCGTTTGACACTCCTAATTAGATGTTAGACAGTTTAAAAGTGTTGCTATTGCGTCAGGCCATGTTTGGGTTAGGATGAAAGACATCGATTGCCTTGTGATTTACTTGTTTTCTATTTGTTAGACGATTAGTTTGGCTTTGTCGAAGTTCTTTGTAATGATCTCTGTTCGTTTTGTAAGTGCCGTTGGACGTTTATCAATACAATCTTCTCACTTTTTAACCCAAAAAAAAAAAAGAAAATGAACAGATATACAGATAAATAAGGCCATAATCACCCTAAGCTCATCTGGTAGTCCCATTCAGTGAGACAATTTAGCGCAAAAAAAAACCCCAATTAAGGGAAAGAAAACAACCATTTGATTTTGACAAATATTGACCACAACCTCTTATTTAAAAATGTACAACGGTGTCTAATTGGATTGGGGTCCAATCTTCTCTATCCCGAAAATTCATGTGCCTTTGTACCAATGAATTTTTCGGCCATTGAATTATATAATTTTTTTTTATGTTTTAAAACTAACGACCGAAAAACCTCCAAAAAAAAAAAATACAAAAGTTTTCGGACACATAAAATCTTGCCTCGTCTAATTGAGCTAACCTCGATTGATTCGTTAGATGTACCGTGTACGTTTGGGTACACAGGATTTGAGTGGCGGCAGGTTAGGCATGTACGTATATGTCCATCTGGAATATTGTAGGAGTATTGTTCTGTTTTTCTAATGTAGTGCGTAAATGATAGAGATGAGCTGTTTAGCATATGAGTCGACAGAAGTATGCACAGGCGCTTTGCGTTGGAATGGACTTATTCCTTCCTTTTCTTTTGGGTCAACTTTCGCGCGTATCAATTGATTCCGGAATTCTTAGCAAATTTCCAATGGTCTCAGGATTTGAAATATTTGACTTTCGTAAAATTTAAACTTGTGACCTCTTACGAAATAAACCATTTAATTACTGTCATACTCATTTGACCAATCCCTTCGTGTTGGAATGGACTAATTCCAATCTCACATATATGAATAAAATACAGGTCATTCACTTACTTTCTCATACTCACTTGACCAATCCCTTCGTGTTGGAATGGACTAATTCCTATCTCACAGGTATGAATAAAATACAGGTCATACATGATACAGCCTGTTTAATTAGGAGGCTCTTTTTCTCATTTTCATTTCCACCTTTTCACCTGTTGGCTGTTTGGGCGGTGGAGCCAAAACAAATTCTACCAAAATGTAATTTCAAATTTGATAGAAGGAGAGGAAAAGCCCGAAGTTGGTCCGGAGGTCCTTCCCACTTTCTATTTGTTAATTCATAGAAGAAGAGCAAAAGCCCGAAGTTGGTCCGGAGGTCCTTCCCACTTTCTATTTGTTAATTCCTCACATCACTCATGTTGGAAAATGCATTATGAATTTACCTCCCAAACACTCCATATATGTAAAATAAATACTAGCCATAATTCAAAAAGCCAAAAATACAAAAAGTTTTAAAAAAAAATGGAGGTTCCCGAACAACCCAACTGGTATCTGTATGGTATCCTTTCTCATTTCTATCCCTTTCTTCACCTTTTCCCATACCCATTCATATTCTATTTGTTTACATAAGCTTTGTGGGCGTTTACTTTGATGTAGGATTAAAGCTTTATTTACAATAAATAGGAGTATGACCAATTCTTTTGGAAGGTGATTAAAATGATCATTTCATAGGAAATGCCTTTTCAGTTCAGGTATCTGTCAAAATTTAAATTTAACAGGAGGTGTTGGAGTTGAATCTGTCATCTACACATATGATGTTGCATGTGTTCAACTATAATAAAAAAATTTTTTGTAGCTAACGTTTCCTTGTCGAAATGGCAATGGCCGGTACAAGTTTATTTTACTAATTGACCCCCAAATAGAGGGGTACACGTATATAATGCACGTACATGTATTGGGAGATTTCTCATTATAATATATAATCCCAAGTGGAGTAGAATGGAAGAAATATCGTGAAATAGGACCCTTGATTTAATCAAGTCCTTTTTTTTTTCACAATTCTAGATTAATGTACTCTTGTAGTTTAGTAAGGAGACTCAATGTAGAGGAAAAGGAAAAGTAAATACAATTTGCCATTAGTTGTTTGAAATTATGGAATACTCCGTAACAAATTAATTGAGTTGAGAGTATACATTTCCCTTTATGGAGTTCCATGGGTAAAAGTAGGGCCACAAATGAATCAAGTCATTTGTGAAATATTCGAGACTCGATTCGGTAAAAACTCATTTGAGTTTGGTTTGGGTACTAAATGAACCAAACCTGAACATCATTTTTAGGCTCGTTTAATAAATGAGCCAATATTCCGCTCACGAACATGGAGTCGTCAAAATTTACATTTTAATAATGTTTTTGCAATTTTCTATATGTATTGAACTTATTTATGTACAAAATAAAAATTTTATTTGTAATTTTAGACCTGTATGAGAGTAGCAATATCCAATATTTTCGACTCGTGAATAAGTTCGAGTTCGACTCAAACTTAGGGAAGCTTTGCTTGTCAAATTTTCATAGAGTTTGAGCTCGGCTCGAGATTGCTTAAAAACTTAATGAACAAACCTGAACACTTTGGAACTCGGCTCGATTTGGCTCTAGTTTGCGGCCCTTGGGAAAAGTGGTTTTGAAACAATTCAACTTGTGGGGGGTAAAAAGGCAAAATGAGTTGTCATACTAACATGGCTTGTCGGACCTGTTTCCTTTCCTAATTGCAAAACGCGCTACCCTGCCCGGCATGTAATGAACTGTTATTGTTTTTTTTGACAAATGTGAGAAGTTGTATTAAATTGTGAGACGAAAATCTACACAACATGGAGAAACTCCATGGGAGCAAATGGGCGTTCACAGACCGGACAAATCATTAGAGAGGGCAATTAGAGTACAGTATGTGCAGCCCTATTTCAAACTCACCTAGCGAGATCAAGTTCGCAAAAAAATAAACCTAATACTAAACACAACCTACAAACCACCAGATTAAATCCGGACAAAAAATGAAATAAAGCAAAATAATACACTCCGCACCGTCATTGAGCAATCATTCTCTTGCCTAGCCCTTACTAATCAAGCTCCCAAGTTAGTGACCCATGAAGCCACTGGTGACCACACGACTACAAACCCAAAAGCGGTGCGGCGGCGGCGAACGACAAGCTGTTTTGGTGGAGAAGGGGGAAGAAAAACCAAATCTAAAGACAAGGATTGATCCCTCCCCTTCCGCCGCCCATATTTGGGTATAAACCCAAGGGGGAAGGAGGAAAGAAATAGTGAGGCGGTTGTTTTAAGATTAGAAAGAGATGCTCCTATTTTTTAGAGAGAAAAAGGCTCCTTTTTCGAAGTGGATTTTTCATTGTTTAGCTCCTTTATTGTTGTTAATTACTTAACTAATTTTGGTAAAGCTGGTAATAATACCGCGTTAGACAGTACCAATTTGCCACAAGTATCAAAGCAAGTATTGCGAAAAAAAAAAGGGTTGACAAATTTTCTTTTAACCCTCGTGCCAAATACTATTACTACCAAATACTGTAGAAGCCAATTCAAATATGATAAGCCAAACAAGTTTGACATTTTTTTCCTAGGAAAAGGAAAAGGCCTTGTTCCAAAGGATAAGGCTTTTCTTTCATGTGTTTATTAGAATACCAGTTTAGTGATTGGTTGGGATAAGGTCTATCTATCCAACGTCATGGGCATCTCCTTGGCAGTTGGCAGGCTCAAGCATGATACCAATCCATTTAATTTGAAATTAAAAGTATTCTTGTCTTGCTTCATGAAGAGATGGTGATAGAACTCTTTTTTTTTTTGTTGAGATGTGACTTGTACTACAGAGAAGTGTTGATCTTTCAGCAATTCCCGCGGAGACGTGGTCTATAAGGACGCGATCAGGCTGTAATCTCTCAAACCATGGGTGGGCAGAGTTTGAAAGTTTGGGTGGTAGGGTCAGAATCTTAATTAGAATTATGTGACATTTTTCTTGAACTTTTGGAAAATAATTTTATAGGAGAGTCCATACGTCTTACATTTGCGTGTCTATTGGTTTTTTAAAACTACACCCAAAGACTCTTTATATTTGAGGACGATATGCAAAAAGGGTCCTATTCATAAAAATGAAATATTAAAATGTCATATTCGTTATAAACATGAATAATCAATTGATTTTCATTCAAATGCGAAACCATTTTCACAATCAGCATAGTAAAAATATTCTCTCTTTTTTTATATGAATTGCTATAGTCGAGGCAATTCAACTCCATAGATGGAATGTTTAGGAATATCTCACAATTTTAAAGGGTCAAATTCACTGATTCACGTACAATCCTCTAGCAAAAATAGGTAATTTTAGGATATTAAGTGATCCCTACTGCCTCCGTCCTTGGCTCAAAAACTCAGTTAATTTTCCCCAGGAAGAGTGATTATATCCGTCCAGACACTTGGGGGCACAAAGCATATATATTATATTGTGCATTTCGTTGTATGGTTTTAGAATGTTTTCTAAGCGATAAACTTGAACAACGTAGAGGCACAATTGAGAAGGCAATCGTGAAACGTTGTAACATTCCTTATTGTTAAAACTGTGAATTTTTCGTCCTTATTGTTAAAACTGAGAATTTTTCTTCCCTTCTCCACGCAGATGTTATAAGCACACAATCTCGTGTGTCAAACCACGTATATCTTGCATTCTTTTGCTTGTTAATTTGTTACCTTTTGTTCAATTAATTAATTGTGTTGTTTGTTCAACATACTGGGTTACTGGAATTTAAAAACAGAGGCCATTGGGCACAGGATGTATAGGACTGTAGAAGACGAAAACTGAGACCCAAGAGGCAAGAGGCAAGAAAAGCATTGAAACTTGAAGTGAAAGAATATCCTCAAGTTCTTTGAGTGTGTCATTTGATCAAGTATCCGGTCTCCAAATTAATCACCATTACTCCAACAAGCAAGAGTTTTGCTAGGTGCAACCACTGGCCCGGTAGGCAAGGTTTCGGAACATTACCTAAAGAGATTTCAGGTTCGAATCGAAACACAACTATTGTCTGAAACCGTCTAATGCATGTGATCAGCCCACATCATGAATCGAACGGTTCATAGACTTGCCCTTTGTGAAATGCTCTTGCAAGGATCCATGAGGAGAAAAAATGTGCAACGATCTTTTTTCCGCATTGCAATCGATGAACATCCATCTCACTTTCAACCTCCAATAGTATTATATGCTTATGTTCATTGAGTTAGGTAATTATCCTTTATCAGTATTATTTCTACGAAAGCATGTGTACTGATGAATTGACTCCTTGGCAACATTGGATGATGATGATGATGATGATGATGATATGATTAAATGGTTGAGTGGAAGCAAATTATGATGAGGTGAGCTAAATTTCCTTTTCAAGTTTTGGGTTTGTTACAACTACTTTCTCATGATTAAAGAGGGACATGCCCATAGCAACATAGAAAATATGTTCATTTCTTGTTTTATCAACCCATCCACCAACCTTCTAAAGAAAAGTAAAAATCCTAACCCTTGAGATTTGAAGTGGGAAATTAGGTGTACTGAAACATGGAAAGGGGTATGCTTGTTGATATAATGATATTCACTTGTTTCGCTGTTTTTTTTTCCCCTCAAATTATTAACAATTGACGTTTTTTATTTTCACTAATCTATACAGGAATATTAGACCAAGGTACAATTGGGTCGGGCAATCAGCCACCCCAAGTTTCAAAATAACCCACTATTAGAGCCAGGGGCGACTCCAAGTCTTGTAGGGGTTCAAGCTAGCGAATGACTTCTAAAAGATATACTTAAATATATTTAATATTCTCTTTCATATAATTTGATTTTTCTTTAATATTGTCTGCAATTCAACTGGATTATATGTATGAGTTCAGAGTAAATGAAAATCATTTAAATTTGTAAGTATACCATACCATATAGCTCAATAAAAAATACTCCCCGATAAGCTTTCAATCAAAATGAACATATTTATATGATACTATTATATTATTTTTCACACAAGATTTTTTGTACGTCTTTGTCACTACTAAACTTAAAATTCTACCGCCGTCCTAGATTACAGCGGGGTTGGGTAAACTCCGTTAAATAGTATTCGGATCGAATTTCGATGATCCGAGCCGCTCAATGTGTTCAAAACGTGATTTTTAGGGTTGATGGAAGAAATCAGCAAAAAAATGATTGGGAAGGGCTTCATCTGAACAGTTTTTTATTGAATGGTTCAATAAAAAACTGTTCAGATGAAGCCCTTCCGATCATTTTTTTTTGCTGATTTCTCGCGGGTACCCTTAAAATCACATTCTAATCACATTGAGCGGCTCGGATCATCGAAATTCGATCGGAAAAGGGGAGGTACAGACCGAAGCAAAATCCGGACGTCGTACTTGAATAAAATCCGGATTGATCCACACCTCCCCTTTTCCAATCTAATTTTTATGATCCGAGCCGCTCAATGTGTTTAAAACGGGATTTTAAGGGTACCTACAAGAAATCAACAAAAAAAATGACCGGAAAGGGTTTCATCTGAACAGTTTTTTATTGAATAGTTCAATAAAAAACTGTTCAGATGAAACCCTTCCCGGTCAATTTTTTTGTTGATTTCTTGAATGTACCCTTAAAATCACATTTTAAACACATTGAGCGGTTCGGATCATCGAAATTCGATCAAAATACTATTTAACGGACCCTTTAACGGAATCCGTTAGTAATTTGGACTGAAGGGGGCATTTTGATTAACGGAATATAACGTTAGGAGTAAAATTAAAGTTTTTAAAAGATTGGGAGTCTAATTGAATTTGGGTGTATAGGTTGGGGGGTATTTTGAATTTTTCCCTAAAAAATACTCCCCGATAAGCTTTCAATCAAAATGAACATATTTATATGATACTATTATATTATTTTTCACAAAAGATTTTTTGTACGTCTTTGTCACTACTAAACTTAAAATTCTACCGCCGTCCTAGATTACAGCGGGGTTGGGTCAAACTATTTAAGATTATGATGGTTCGACCGCCGTAGTTTAATATGTGTGCTGCACATTAGCATATTGTCTAGTATATATCGGCCACCTAATTCTGTATTAAATTTCTGCATGAATGTTTGAATATTTACCCTCAAAATACGTGAAATGGACCTAACCGGCTAACCCACACCCGTTGTTGGGAAGGAAAGGACCCAGTCTCGTTGAAAATTGAAAACACCGCAAATGTTTGTTTTAATTATTGGGTATTCGAGCCACCTTACGCGCATTTCGGTCAATTTTACAAGTCCAATTCCACGGGCCACTTGCGGACAACCTGATTAAATTTCTGTAAAGCTTTGTACGAACTGACTCCAAAGGAGTAGATACCACTTGAGAGGTTTCAAACTCGAAATCTTAGAAAGTAGTATATTCCTAAGTTTTAGACCTTAGACCACCAGACCACGGTTGAAGTGTATTCATACATATAATATATTATATATATATACACATGTGGGTATATATGTTTACACGGGATTAAGACCAATTATTTTCCTTTCAGTAACTTATTTTCGCTGTTAATGGATTTTTTTTAAAAAACTTTTGGTCAAAATATTTGAATTTGGGGTTAGTGTTCTCTACTAGAGAAAAAGGATGTAGTAAAAAGAGAAAAAAGATGTAGTAAAAAAAAAAAAAGAGGACTCGCTTTATATAATACCCTCTCTCTTTTTTGTCTTTAGTGGACACTTTAGTTTTCCAATTATCTTCGTCCAGATGAAAATAACAAAAAAAAAAAAAAAAGAAAAGAAAGAGAAAATAAATGAAAATGAAATAATGAGGATAAACCTAGCCCAAGTTGGCGAACAGGTGGGACTATGAGCACATGAAAGAAGCTCTGTATGTGAGCAACTTTCCTAACACACACACACACACACACACACACACACACACACACACATATATATATATATATATATCCCAAGGATGAGAGCTGCTTTTTAATTCAAGAGCATCAATATGATTCATGTGTCATAACTTACAGAGCCTATTTGATCTGAACTACTTGTTATTTTTTTAATTTTCCGATTGAAAAATAACAAGCGAATTTTGGAATGGAGTTTTGTTACATGTTCAAGATCCAACATTCACAGAAACAAGTTTTCTTTTGGCTTGGCACATACATATGTAATTCGTGATTTCTCAGAACCAAAAGCGTAAACCCAATTGAATTTTCGGAAAGTCGGTCAACAAATTAGCGAAAATTTTTCTATCATGAAAAAAATGTCACCTGTCTCTGGTTTGGTTTCGACATTTTTTTTTTTTAATCACCATCTATCTACTTGAATCCTTACGAGGGTTCGTTAATACTAGAAAAAAAAAAAAAAAATCAACATATTTCCATGTAGTCCGGGCCGGCCGGGATTGGTTCCAAACTTCCAATGTTAGAAGTAATCATTTATGCAAATAAGAAATTGCCAATTATCCGATCTTATAAATTTCCTTGACAAAATAAAACGTAATTATCCGACCCCTAGTTCAACTAATCTCACAATTTGAGCCCTCAAACCTGAAAACCGAAAGTTTCCATGTTACACTCAACACTGTTACAACTTTCAAAATTAAGAGGCTGCTATTTTAGGTTCCGAATCCGGGAATCCTTCAGGGTGGGCCGCCTTACAAGATTGTAGTGCAGACTATGCAATCGATCTGACCATCTATTTTGGCAATGCACAGCTTGATAAACGGTCCAGATCAATAGGAGCTCGAATTAAATCCTAGCTGTTCGTGCCGAAATAGACAACCGGATCGGCCACATTACTGGCTGTGCACTACATGATTTCCAAAATCCAGGAAAATGTGCGTCCAATTAAATGAGCCGCGGAAAATGTCCCACTTCATTCCAAGCCCATTTCTGTTGGGCTTGAAAAACAAACTGATAGGTCATCAATAAGCGGGTTATTTGCAGGCCTAGGCCCATACAAGGCGGGTTTAATGGATCGCCAATGACAAATTCTGCAGAGAGACCAACATATATAGGTTAACTTGGTCTGTAATAACACAGAATTCCTTCGTCATTTTCTACGTTTTCTTAAGATTTGATGAAACTGGTTCTATTCTAAGTTTCTAAGTTGCAAATTTAGTTTTGCTTTGTAATACTCCCTCCATTCAGATTTAATAGTCCTTCGTTCAATTCTAGCCGCATAAAAAATGAGTTATTTCTTTAAATTGATAATGAATTTTATATTCAATATCTATTTTATTTGATAGATTTCATTTAGTCTTACAAGATAATATTTTTAAAATTACATAAATACTACAAATTACAAGATATAATCATTTGAAAAATTACACGAACTCCAAAAAAATGACTATTAAATCCGGACAGAGGAAGTATAGTTTAATTTGTTCCGGATCCTCAAAATTAGACTTTAAACGACGAGCTCGAGAACATTACAGTACCACTTCTATCACTAAGTAAATTTTTTGGGTCAAATTTTGACACTTGTGGATGTAAAATCCTTACTTCGTCCTCACCGTCCATCAACAAGAATCACGTGTGAGCATCGAGCAAGAGTCTAAAATCAATAAAATCAAGGTCGTTCGTCATCCTTCTGTAAATTATCAAAGTCAAACTCGGCCCTCCATTTTTATCACCATCCAAAGTCAACACTTATAAATGTATGAGATTTTTAAATCAATTAATTGAACAAGTTACTTAATCAACCGTCCAGGCGTCGTATTTAGAATTAGGTCTCGCATAAAGTATTCAAACAGCATGGACAATACGTTTGCCTTTGTGCTTAATTTATTCGATTACTTTTGATTTACGGGCAAAAAAAAAACTTTGAATACTATAATAATAGCAATATGCGTTGTCACTAACCTTTAAGTCTTTATTCTCACCGCCACATGTCATCGCTTTTTTGGATTCGTGTTTGCTCAGACAAAAACTATGATGTTGCTACAGTCGATGACGCTAATCAAAGATTGTGAGAAGAGAAAACTATTTTTTTTAAATTAATTAAAAAAATATTTGTTTTTCGATCAATGAATTTCAAACGTATCTTCTTCCAACCAGGGTTTTCTATTAGTTTATTCTTTTCTGATCGATTCATCCTAATACTCCATCTGGCTAGTCAATTGCATCTGTAGCTTTTAACCTAATTAGCTTGAATGTAGAATTTTTTATGAGGCTGCGTTTCACTAGATATTACTATATTAGGACGCGGGGACTCTACTGTCCCCTGAAGCAGCTGGTGCTGCCCACTCCCATTAAGGGGGTCCCACATGTACTCTTCTTTTGTTTGTTAAGGTTTATTTGGAGCAACAAAGCATTAAACAGAGCAAATAATATTTGTTTCACAATTCGTAATGTCTTATCGATATTGGGTTGACCTCATTTTTTTTAATTTCAAAAAACCCATAAAATATATTTCAAGATTAATGAATGGTTTGAATCATCTTTGTCGGAACCAAAATGAGCCCCACAAAAAATCATTAACTCATTACTCCCAAGTTAAGTGGCTTTTTCACAAGTCCTAACATCCGACCGATACTAGGTTGAGCTAATTAATATTTTGTAGAAATCCATAAAAAATATTTTAAGAATAATGACCGGCTTGAATCATTTTATGGGGCCCAAAATGGGCCAAAAATAATAAATCAGTAATCAGTTATCGAATTTAGCAAACAAAAGACGAGCACAAAATAAGGACCTTAATGATTCAAACAGCTTATTATTCTCAATACATTTTACAGGTCCCTAAAAAGAATTAGTTCAATTTGATATTGGTAGAGCTGTACGATTTGTGAAAAAACCTCTTAGTTGCAGAGTAATGATTTAATGAATTTTTTTTGTGGGGCTCATTTGTCCCACCAATATGATTCCAGCCACTCATTATACTTAAAACACTTTTTATGGGTTTCTAAAAACATTAGTTCAGTCCGATATCTGTGGGGTGTTACCATTGGTTGCGCCCATTCGGTAGTCGTTGAAGTTTACCAAACGGCCATCAAATTCAATTATTTATTTACCGGACTACAACTAAAGATTTGCATAGTATAGTGAGGAAGTCCGAGTCGATCCACAGGGAGCTCGAATATAGCTTGTTCGGATTGTAGAAGTAAGGGTTTGTGGCGTTTAGGCGGCCAACTATCGGTTTTGCTTTAGAAAATGGAAAACTATTGTAAAACGACTAGAAAATGAGTTTGAGCTAAGAATTAAAGGCGGCAAGGCAATGGAGTTACTAACGCCCGTAACTAAGCCAATTAACAATTCTCAACGAAAACACGGTTGAATCGCACGGTATAGGCTATCAACCGGAAGATTTAGCTATGAAAATGATTAGACTTGATATAGAGTTTGAATAACAAGCTAAACACAAGGCGTGACATCGCTCACGGAACCATGTGAGCGAGCACATGATCACCGGAGATTAACAACGCCAAGACTTGAATTCAAACTAAATATCAAGGTCAAGAACTAGAAGCATAGTTTGGAAAGCGAGCAAGTTCTTTGGTTCTTTTGGCAAACACAAGGCGAGACATAGCTCACGAAACCATATGAGCGAGCATATGATCACCGGAGGTTAACATCGACAAGTTTTGTTACATAAAAGGCGAACCACGCACATTTCCAAACCAAACCTCAAGTCTTAAGATTGAGAAAAGCAAGATTAACATAAATCACATGGCGTTAATCAGCCCATGGCCAAGCCTAAACGACTACTCACACATAATGAAAAGACTAGAAAGCTTGCTTAAGGAAGAAAACATGATTAACCGATAGAAATGGAAATAAACTTGAAATTAGTGAAGATCTAAACCGTAGTTACAACATTAATAAACGAGAAATTAACATAAGACAAATACTTACTTGAGTGCTTAAGGAAATACACTAAGAAAGCTTGAGAGCATCAATGGAGTCCTAGAAAGCAAGAAGAAAGACTAAGGCCTAAAAAAAAACTAGAAATGGCCATCCTTTCTATAAAAGGCATACAAGCCTATTTATAGGGCTCTAAAGTTAAGTTACAAATGACTAAAAAGTCCCCCAAAATATCCCAAAAATACTCCATAAGTGGAAACTTTCCATAAATGGAAAGTTGAGAAAGCTAACAAAAATCTGCAGATTTTCCCACCCAGTACCGGTACTGGGAATTCCCCGTACCGGTACCCGCTTCAACGGGTTGGAAAATTGATCTCTGGACACCCGGTACCGGTACTGGGAATTTCCAGTACCGGTACCCGCTTTACAGCTTTTTGGGCAAACTTTGCAGGCTCGCTCCGGACACTCCCGAACTCGGATTTAGGCGTTCTTTGGACCGTTGGAAAACTCGTCGAGTCTACTTTCTAACCCAAGTGGGTTGGATTAAAAGTAGTTTGTACATCAAAAGTTATGATGATTCTACCCTCAGCTCTTCGGAAGATGAATTGCTTTGGTAAAATCCTCACTTCTCCTTCAATTCCCTTGACCCTTGGGCGACCCGAGCAACCTCCAAACCATCTCTTCATGACTCTTCGGGCACCACAATGTGGTGGCACGTGGCCTTGAGTACTTGGTTGCACCCGGAGCATTTCTTGGCGTTCAAACGCACCTTATTTATACGAATTACCTGAAATACACAAAAACCTACCTTACGTGCAATATCGCATAAAACGACAACATATATGTACAAACACAACATACTAGAGGACTAAAGCACCAAGAATATGCATTATTGGGTGCTTATCAACCATATGTGAAAAACCACTTAATTTCAAACTAATGATTTATCGATTTGTTGTGGGACTCATTTAGGGTCCTACAAAAATTATTCAAATTGCTATTTACTCTTAGAAACTTTTTTATGGTTCCTGGGAAATTTTTAGAATCAATATTTTTTCAAAATCAATCCGATACTGATAGGGCGTTACGAATTTTGAAAACGCCACTTGATTTCCGACTAATGATTATTAATTTTTGTGGAGTTCATTTTGGGTCTCACAGAAATAATTCAAACCATTCAGAAGGGCATTACAAATTGTGAAACAGGTTTTTGTTTGCTTTTGTTTAATGTTTTGTTGCTCCAAATGGACCTTAACAAACAAAAGGAGAGCACATGTGGGGACTCCCTTAATGAGGCCAAACAACAGCGCTAAATAGGGTGGGCAGCGCCTGCTGCTTCATGGGGACAGTAGAGTCCCCGTGTCGAGTAATATAGCCCATTCATTAGACTTTGATTTGTTATGGAGAGTTTACAATGAAGTTTTAAAAAATTATTTATAGAAAACAACAAACGTGTAGGAAATAATTTCATATCTTCTCCACTAGTCTTCATTCAATCCTTTGCTTACGCTTATCAAAATAATTTCCCACTTCCCTTTAACTTCTAGATGTGCAGGAGCATGCCAAGTATCCTTTTAACTTTCAAATGTATTGGAGCATATCAAGTGTCCTGCACTTCATTAAAATACAAACAAATAAAAGAAACAAAAACTAGTTATATTATTAATACAAAATAATAAAATAGGAAGTATTCTCATAATTGCCACATTTCGATTGATCATCAACAGGCGGTGAAATATGATGTAAACACGAACTCTTTTTCTTTTTCTTTTTTTCACACTTTGTGTCTCTCCCACGACGAGCACGTGAACCGGCCCCGTCCTGATGTGAAGTGGAAAAATGGGTAAAGGGACAACGCAGTACTATAATAAAACATGGACCACACGTAAATCACATCACATTAAACCTCCA
The DNA here is from genome assembly GCA_014282245.1 of Rhododendron simsii. Classification (NCBI taxonomy): domain Eukaryota; kingdom Viridiplantae; phylum Streptophyta; class Magnoliopsida; order Ericales; family Ericaceae; genus Rhododendron; species Rhododendron simsii. The sequence continues at coordinate 38,504,332 of CM024957.1, read as the reverse complement.
CTGCCAAATAGAACGGCTGGGACTCATCAGTTTCCATCTGTCATAGAAAGATTATTTTAAAATTCTCTTTTATTTGTAAATGAGTAGAAATTAAAGTTTAAAGTTTTAACCAATTACTGCTTAAACATTTCAAGAGAGAGAGAGAGAGAGAGATGGGGAAAACAAAATCGAACCTTGTAGACACCCAAACAGAGCGGTAATTTTTTCCTTTTGGGGGTAAAAGACGATTCAATAATTAAAATTAAGTGCTTGCAAATCCAAGATATGCAACTCCAACCAATTCCGCATATAATAAAGTAGCAATACAATTAGGAGAATAAGGGTAGATATGTAAATCTTTCACCAATTCTGGTGCGTCATTTATCAACGCATCTGCACAGCAATCAGCTTCCCGGTAGATACGGTTGATGCTGAACCCCTCAAGCTCACGCATCAAAGACCTGCAATCATTTAATAAGTTAATTACCAAGCGGGACCAAACGGAGCTGTATAGAATGAACTAAACGTTTCAATGCCACAGTATGATGTGGATATTGGAAGAGTACTTTTACAACTTTTTCTGATCGGAACTTTCCCAACTGAATTTGTAGGTCCTTCACGTGCATGCTACTCTATTTATGGGACTCGAGCCTATAGCGTTGTTATCAACCAATTCTGCGGTTGGAGCTAACCCCACAGAATTGGCACCACAAGCAAACAACTACTACTTTGGCTTTTTAGCCCCACAAACATTTATCCTTTTCTTTAGCTCTCCAATATCATGTCCTCGTCAATTTAAGCGTACCTCAATTAAATCCAGCATAGTACTGGAACGAATGACCGAGTAAATTTTTCAGTCGCCCTCAACCGGTGTACATATGTCTTTGTTGATTAGATGTTAGAATTAAGTACCTAAAGCTCCTAATCCCATGCCTAAGACTTTTTGCTTAGTTGATTCATAACAACAAATACTAGTGACTCTTTAGAGCAAAATTGTATCTAAATACAAGAATTAGTCCCCCAGGATTGGGACCCCATACAAAGCTTGCTTTAACTTTATATGGGAGCCCCTTGAAATGATTCGAGTGCATCTAAGTTGGTTGGGACACATGAGTTATAACAATTGCAAGGACGGTAATATAATTACCAATGTGTTTCTTATCTCCCTCTCACTTTAAAATATATACTACCAATTTTTCCTCACGTAGTTTTAGAATAATGAGCACTGCTAAGTGATAATCTTGTCAATAAAATATCTCTAATAGTTGAAAACAAATGTTGACATTAAATAGATGGGACAACATCATAATCTTCCACAATCTCTCACACATGTCGATCCACAATGATGAGAATGTCAACATAAAAAACACCGTTTGTACATGCTATACATATTAATTTGCTCAAATTACTTACTACTATGTCTTGTCTTCTATTCAACATGCACGTACCGTAAATCGTCAGACGATCGATGTTAGTGTCGAAAATAATCAGACAACATTAGTGAGATTTGTACGAAACTTGCGCGTTAAGATCAATGTGCTATGTTAGTTGATGAAGTATAAGTGGGAAGAAAAATTTGTCGTAGTAAACTAGTAATAGAACTTTGACAAAAATCTACCCTATGGATAGTCCTAGTTTAGTTCTATTTCGTTCATCCCTGAAAAATATTGTGTCTTATTTTTCTTCTTCTTTTTGTTTAATTCCGATTGGTATCTTTCAGATTACATTAATTATCATTGCATGGTATGGTAGAGATGTCTCCTTCATGACACACTTATTTATGAAAGAGAGAGGGATAATAATTCAAAGGCATTAATGATACATTTATACTGGGCCCGAGATCCTATGTGTTGAAAAATAATGTGTCTTTGTGTCGAGTGAATTTTGGCTGTTTGATCACATAAAAATTTTAAAACATAAAAAAAATAATAATAAAAGTCTTACTTTGGCCTTTAGCCACCACTAGCGCATAAATGAACCAATTCTGTGGTAGGAAAACTGGAGCCTGAGTAGTGTGATCAACCAATTCTGTGGTTGGAAAATTGGAGTTAACCCCATGGACTCGGCACCACAAGCAAAGAATCTTACTTTGGCTTTTTAGCCACCACTAGCACTATAAATGAACCGAGCAACTTGCGAGCTCGGTTCATTAACGCATGGCTCGGTTCAACTCGTTTATATAGTAAATGAGTCAAGCTCGAGCTTGAGTTTTCGGGAACGAGCCAAGCTTCCCTTAATGAGCTAAGTTTTTGTCGAACGAGGGTCGTTTAATAAATAACTAAACTCGGTTTAATAAATAACGAGGGTCGAATAAGCCAAGTTTTTGTCCCATGGCTCGGCTCGGTTCGTTTATAGCCCTTGCCACCACAAACATTTATCCTTCTCTTTAGTCGTCCAATATCATGTCTGCATCAAAGCTCGAGCTTGACTTGTTTACAGCGTTAGCCACCGCAAACATTTATCCTTCTCTTTAGTACTCCAATATCATTCCGCATCAATTGTGCATACGACAATTAACAGCTGTCTTTGTTGATTAGGTGTTAGAAGTACCTAAAGCTCTTCATCCCCAGAAATTTTTGGGTGTCAGTAGCGTACCACATATGTAGTACTCCGTTGGCGATCCGGACCATTCAAGAGGAGAGAGAGTGGTGGGGTAAGAGGAGAGGAGAGATAGGGAATAAATATGACGTTAAGATATCACTACGTGGCACCCACTCGACACCCAAAAACTTGTGACTCTTAATTTAGCTGAAAAGTATATATAAATACAAGGACTAGTTCCCAAGGAGTGGAACCCTTATACAAAATTAGTTGAGGTGCGCGTAAACTGACCCGAACACCTAAATTATCAAAATAGACAATGACTAGTCACTAGTGTAATATATCCAATGTGTTTGATAGCTCCCTCTCATTTAAAAATACAAATCCTTCCTTGAGAAGTTTTAGATTAAATTGCACTGTTAAGCACGTGAAGAGGCAATTGGGGCACAAAAATAACAGGGAAATATAATGTACGTCAACGCAAGAATGCTCCATCAATAGAGAAAATTTGTTCCTTCTCTCAGTCCAGTTTCTTTTCAAGAAATATATCTTTGAAATTTGGCTTAGAATCACTTTTGGTCACTTTGTGGGATTAAAAAGAACATCGAGTTCTATGTGACGGATGATTAATTAAACTATGAAAAATGCGTAAATTTTTTGATATTATAAATAATTAATTTAGAATACTTATTTTTTTTAAGCAGTCCACCCGTTATAAATCTTGGCTCGGATACTGCTTTTAAGTGATAATCATGTCCTTAATTATAAAGACTGTTATAACCTGTCAAGTATTCCTCCATTTTCAGTATGTCACCATCACCATTTCCAATTTACCAATCAACAATGCTATAATCACACACAAATACTTACACATAGTGTGTGTAAGTATTTGTGTGTTTGTTTGTGGTTGTAAAATTTTTCCTTGCGCATACCACCAAATTCAGCCACCCCGGCCAGTTGTACTAATCACTCAATGCGAGCTAGGGTAGCCGAAAACCTACATAAACGGAATGATTTGAAATGACTTATAAAGTAGTACGATGATAAATAATAATGAAAATGAAATGGGGACATCAAGTAATTAAATAGCTGGGACACATGCAGCTCAATAATGCTCACGTACGCACTCGCCCAATTCTGGCATATAGTATTAGCCAGAATCTGGTCACAGTTTTGCAATCTCTCACAAGTTCGACATTTGATCGAGTTTAAACTGTTAAAGATATATACAACGATGATAAATGTCACCATATATATAATTAAACCAGCCAGCTTTTACACATGTATACATATTATTTATTGCTACATCTTGTCTTCCATCGACGTGCATGGTTAGACAACTGACCTTAGTCTCGAAAATAATCGAAGCAGAAATTTGGGGAATCTTGTTCGTAGTAATAGAACTTTGGCAAAACTCTACGGTCCTAGTTATAAGTTCCTTTTGGTTCATCCCTGAAAATGTGTCTTCTTTTTCTTCTTCTTTTTCTTTGATTTCGATCGATTGGTGATCTTTCAGATCATTAATTATCATGGTTTGGTATAGAGATGTCTCCTTCATGACACACTCTTCTTTTTTTGGCTGTTCATGATACACTCATTCAGGAGAGAGAGAGAGAGAGAGAGAGAGAGAGAGAGAGAGAGAGAGAGAGAGAGAGAGAGAGAGAGAGAATTCAAAGGAATTAATGAATACCTTCATCTACTGGGGTACCCTTTCTTGTTTTCATCAGATACTGGCCGGGGTCCCTTGTCGATCTCCATTATTGCTTTATTGCCTCTTCTTCTTCTTCTTCTTCTTCTTCTTCTTTTTTCTCTGATGAAAGGCCTGATTTGCATTGCTTATGGTTTACATTAACTACAATTAATTAATTGAGAGCTTACGAAATTATTTGAGTCAACATACTAGTAGTATCAACAATACTTTACACTAGTAGTATATAAAAGTGCAATTATTGTTGGTTGCATTAGTAGTGGGATTAGACTTTAGAGGGACCATTTGAAAGATAAGTACAGATGAAAAGACCAAGAAAAGCACTCCTGGGTGAATTTTAATTGAATTAACTAGTTCTACAGAAATTTATATTATGACATTTAGTGAATTGATTTTTCGTTTTTGTCAAAAATTTTATTGGACACAAATCATACGTCGCAACAAGAGAAGTCATGATTGTTTTAGGCTTTTGGCCAATAGGAACTGTAGTCGTAGAGAGAGAGAGAGAGAGAGAGAGAGAGAGAGAGAGAGAGAGAGAGAGAGTGTGTGTGTGAGTGTGTGTGTGTGTGTGTTTCAAACTCTATTAATTAATTTGACGTCAATCTTAAAAAAAAAATAAACAGTTGTCATAGTTGAAGCAGAGCTGTTTAGAGATTAGAGATGTTGCTTCAGCCCATCTGCTAGATTTAGCCACTTCACCTTCATGAATCATGGGGGCAACACTGGTCATATAATATCATATGGAATGTGTTGATGATCGATCTGTTTCATCTTTATAGCAATTAATATTACACCGAAAAAGCACGATACATATGTTCGCGCCCCAACTCAAATTACGTGTTTGTTCGAGATTGCTTGTTTGAATTGATCTCACGTAGGTCAAACATTCCAAACATTAAGGCCATCGGAGGGTTTGTCCAGTCGTTAACTTTAAAGCTCCGAAATTTGTCAAGATATACGCAAGCTTGCCCAAACGTCCGATTATAAAAAAAAAAATTAAGATAGCACTGCTACGGGAAAATTATATGATTACCAACAAATTAAGCTATCTAATCAAATTAACAACTCAAAAATAGTAAGCTAATGGGTGAGGAAAGCAAGCACACGATGGTTGGCTGTTTCCAAGCTGAAGGAACTAAATTTACTTTAGAGAAATTTTTTTTTTTTTTGGGTACTCTGGAATGTTTTATAAAACTAAGAGAACAAGAGTTTGTGCAATAGAAGTGCAAGTATAAAAAAAAATTACATCACATCAACAAAGATTCCTAGCTAGTCAAGGAATTGCCTTAGGTTGAGGGTATCCCGAATCATGAACTCCCTAAACAAGAGAGGTTGATTCACCGAGACCACTAGATCGATCTTCATTGTGCTCGGCTCCAATCCTTGTCAAATGATCAACACATTAGTTGGCCTCCCGATATGTGAGGGCAAGCGTAGTTCCTGTCCTATACAACGTGTGGCCACTAGTACTTCCACTCGCACATGGCCGGGTACTGTTAAGGTTAGATCAATAACATCAAATAATGATATCTGATCCATTTTTTCCAAAAATATGATCAATATTGTACTTTGAGTAATCTTCGCAGGCTTGTGTTTTTTTATCTAAAAATAATAATATTACTATAGATGCATGTATTACAAATGATATTTCTAAAAGTTCTCACACTGGAGGGAGTTGGAGATGCATGCAGTAAAATATAAGCAGAGGAAACAAGTGGAGATTATAGCAATATAGGCATTTTCATGGCAGACATTTTGGATTGCATTTTGAGACAACCTTTCTCACTTGAGCTTTCTTGCGTTGCCTTTACTACAGAAAGTCTAACCCGATCACTTCCTTCACTACTCTCAATTTTATCGTTCAAAAATGTTTTAGACAGTTCGGATTTTAAAATACTATTCCAGAGAAGAGTTTTTCTAGAAGGGTTTTTTAAAATCTGAACCATTGATTGCCGAGACGGAAAATAAAATTGAGGGTTACGGTAGGAAAAACAGTGAAACAGAGCGGCGGACGTAGCACCACTACGCGTGCCTTTACCAAGCACCAGGTGAAAGGAAACCAGACAGACGGGACAAGCAGGGATGGAGTCAGGAATTTCACTATACGGGGGGCGACCATGTATGCGAGATAAAAAATAAAAATAACCATGCATAGCAATGTAAATGCATTAAAACTAAAAAAAGTACAAAATAGAAACACTCCATACCTAATTATGATTTTCAAAAATTAACGGATTGCAAAAATAGTAATGACTTACCTAGGGTTGCTAAACGAACCAAACAGCTCGAGCTCGGCTTGACTATTAGCTTGTTTAAACTCGTTTAAAAAAAGTTAAGCAAAGTTCAATTACGTTTTTTTATTTGTTTATGAATTCAAGCCAAGCTTGAGCATATGAGTGTTTAGCTTGATAAGCTTGTGAACAAAAAGGTCATTCTATAAATCTATGTTATAAAATAGAGCAGTTTTTTTTTAAATGTTGAGGCATACAAATGAAAATAACATTTATATTAATTGGATTACTCTTCATTAAATACTCCCTCCGTCTCTTATTTATAGTCCGGTATTCCATTTTGGGCTGTCCCTTAATAAGTGTCCATTTTGTAAAGTTAGTGGGTAAAAGTTGGCGAATTATCTATTTTGTCCCTAAAAGTAGATTTCATTTTGAAAAGTAAGTGAGTAAAAGTGTAATGATGATGGGTAAGTACGGAAAGTGGAGGAAAAAGTTGATGTGAAAAATGTAATGATAATATCTTTTTAATAAGTTGGAGTTACAAAGTAGGACACTTAAAAAGGGACGGAGGGAGTAGTCGGTATGTGATTAAAAAATGAACAATAAAGGAAAACCTAATTATTACTTTTCCTTACCAAATATCTATGTCCTTTTTCTGCAATATTTATTAATTTCCCCCCTCTATCTCTATCTCTATCTTTATCAAGTTGGATTACTCTTCATTAAAACAGTAGTTATGTGATTAGAAAAGAAACAAAAAAGGAAAACCTAATTATTCGTTCCCAAGTTTTCTTACCAAACATGACAAATTGATTCTAGGAATACATCAATTTATAACACTTCAACCACACTCCTTCTCACAAATACACATGTGTGAGAATGGTGTAATTGGGGTATGACAAATTAATGTGTCCCTAGCATTATTGTTTTTTTTTTTCATAACATTTGCTTTCCCGCTCTCCAATTTGATAAAGATAGAGACAGGGAGGGAAAGCAAATATTATGAAGAGAGAGAGAGAGAGAGAGAGAGAGAGAGAGAGAGAGAGAGAGAGAGAGAGAGAGAGAGAGAGAGAGAGAGAGAGAGAGAGAGAGTAATAATTAGATTTTTTTGTTCCTTTTCTAATCACATGGTTATTATTTTAACCAAAAATAACTCGATGGCGATAAATGTTGCTCTCATTTGTATGCGCATAAATAGAGCAGCTTTCTTTGAAAATGTCTAGCTAAACATATAAATGAGAGCAAATTTATTGCCATCAAATTATTTTTCATTAAAATAGTAAATATGAAAATTTTCTTTAAAAATATCTAGGCATATAAATGAAAACAACATTTATTGCCATCGAATTATTTTTCGTTAAAATAGTAGCCATGTGATTGGAAAAGAAAACCTAAATTACCTAATTAGTGTTTTCCTTACCAAAAATCTTGTTGTCTGTTTCAGTACTTCTTTCCTTTCTATCTCTATCTTTATAAAGTTGAATTGTTTTTAGTTAAAATAGTAGCAATGTGATTAGAAAAGAAACAAAAAAAGAAATCTTAATTATTGTTTTCCTTACCAAATTTCTCTCCTTTTTTGTAACATTTTTCTTCCTCTCTCTATTTCTCTCAAACTTGATAAAGATAGAGAAAGAGAGGAAGAGTAAATATTACAGAGAGAGAGAGAGAGAGAGAGAGAGAGAGAGAGAGAGAGAGAGAGATGGGAGAGCAATAATTAGATTTTTTTTTCTTTTTCTAATCACATGGCTAGTATTTTAACAAAAAAAAATTGATGGTGATAACTTTTGCTCTCATTTATATGTCTAGACATTTTTAAACAAAGCCACTATGTTTTATAATACAGATTTGAAATAATATTTTAATATGTGCGGATATTAAAAAAATGAGATTATTATTATGAGTGCTTGTAGGCATGAGTAATCCGCTAATATTACAAATATAGGGGTAGTTTTAATAAATTTTCCAAAATATGAGATACGTATCGGCATTTCATATGAATATTTTCACTAGTTTTATAGTACCGTTGCATTCAAATAGGAAATATCCTCTGTGAGAGATGAAAATTTAAGGGTTTGAGAGTTTTTAATTTAATAAATTTAGCTAGGAATAGAATTTTATGTTTATGAGTTTTTTTTGATTAATGATGCTAATTCTTCTTTATAGCAACACTCCATACCTAATTATGTTTTTCACAAATTAACATATTGCAAAAGCAGTAACGACTTACCTCAATCTATCTAGTAAAATGATTGGATAAAAATATACCTACACCTTTTCACCAAGATTACTTAGGATTCCCAAAAATCTCTTTTATTTTGTTCCAATTTTCTCGAAATGGCCTTCAAAGTCTAAATGATGTGGGATTTTTATGGGTGAAAAATTGATCCAATTTTCTCGAAACTGCCTTCAAAGTTTAAATGATGTGGAAGTTTTATGGGTGAAAAATTGAGAATTTTATTAATTGAATATCACAATGTTACGTAACCCTCAAATTTTATGTTTTGCTATATTTTAATTCTTAGCCTTTAGAAATTAATGTTGATATCCTTGTATTTTAAAGGTTACCACTATTTGATTATTTTTTCCAAAATACTAAAGGGGGTTCATGAGCCTATATACTTTCATTGGAAATTTATTTATTTTAATATAATTGTAAAGTTTTTTTTTTCTTGCAAGGGCAACCACCTCTATTGGCCTCCCTCTGGCTCCGTCCCTCGGGACAAGCCACGCCGGAGTTAGGGATATTGTCAAAAATTCAACTTAGCTTCATTATAGGTGAAAAGTTGTTACTATAAGTGAAAACGCAGTCACTAAAATTTTTTAGCAACATACTTTTAGTGACAGCTCAGTGACAATTTTTTTTGTTACTGTCACTCATTTTTTTTTAGCGACATCATACTATCAAATCTACTCTACCATTATATATTTGTTGGATATGTCTATCTTTTAGCTGATTTTTCATGGGAGCTTTTAAAAACATATTTTAAATATATTGAATGGTTTCGATCATTTGCTGTAACTATAAAAAATAAAAAAATGTCAAAATAGGTGTTAGCGAATCCTTCACCTTTATATATATACACACACTCATTTGCACTACAAGCATGAAATGTGCTTGAGTAGTAGGGTGACATTAATACAAGACAATAAGATCAAAGTGAATAAAAAAAGATAAGAAAATCAACCCTCTAAATCTGTAGTTTGTCAGTTCTATTCTACCATATATTACGGAATACATCTGTCATTTGTGGAGTATTATTATTTGTAAGCTACTGGCATGGAAAGTGCTTAATTAATTAGTCACCTAATTGGGTGGCAATAAGATCAAAGTGACGATTAAAAACAAAAACAAAAAATAATAATAATCAAAGTTGTGGACCCGTTTGCAATTTTTATTCCACGTTTACTGATCTTTGAAAGATATGTGTGTTTTCTTTGTATGGGTAGCATTATTGAAAGCCTACAATTAGGTGTAATTCAGAAGCTTCTTGACCAATTCTATTTCCTTTTCCATGAGACCCTACGGATATCGAGAGATGGTCAACTTCAGTTTTATTAGTATTCAGTTTTGGGCTGTTGTGGATCCCTTCCGGCTCTACAACAATGATCAAAATCGTTCATTTTGTAGAATTCGTCGAGTAAGTTATCCATGCAAAAAATTAGCATGATCAAACATCGGTAGGTACATGAACGAAATAAATTTGTACAAGAAAAAAATGGCAATTATGAGTTTCAATTTATTTTTTGTCATCACATTTTTCTTATACAAATTTGTTTCGTTTATGTGCCTATGAATGTTTAATCAAGCAAATTTTTTGCGTAGCTTACAAAATAAACTACTCCCTCCGTCCATTTTTAAATGTCTTGCTTCGTAACTCCAACTTATTAAAAAGACATGATCATTATACCTTTCACATTAACTTTTTCTTCCACGTTCCTTACTTACCCATCATCATTACACTTTTACTCACTAACTTTTCAAAATGGAATCTACTTTTAAGGACAAAATAGACAATGTACCAACTTTTACCCATTAACTTTACAAAATGGATACTTATTAAGAGACAATCCAAAATAGAATACTAGATTATAAATAAGGGACGGATGGAGTATTTTAATTATTGTTGTGAGTTCTGGAGGAGCCCACAACGACCCAAAACTGGACCGAATTGATTAAAAAAGACCTTCTCCCACGAGTATCAGGATATGAAATCTTTACGCGGTAATAAAATCCGTGAAATAAAGGTCGTCCAAAGAAAATTAAAAAAGTCGTTAACACGGGAATAAATTTCACTACCACGTGGTATATTCCACTTACAACAACAATAACGCGAACCACATCGCGTAAATGCTCCGTCTTTACACCGCGTAAATGCTTCGTCTTTTCTTTGACTAATACTCTCTCTGTCCTAATTTATTTGTTCATTTTTTAATTTTTAATTGTTTCAAAATATTTGTCCATTTAATTTTTAATTGAATCAATTTTTTTTCTGCCATTTCTTTAGTAAAATAAAGTAACTTTTTTGAAAAAGCTGAGAATAAATGTAGAAAGTTGAATCTTTTTAGTTGTGTTCCCTAAAATGTTGGATTTTCGAGATTGGACAAACAAATTGAGACGGAGGAAGTAACAATGAGAAAGTTTTGAGTACCGGGTGGGTACCACATGGTTGTGCTCACGTGGTCACTGAGCAGCTCACTCGAACGGTCCAAAAGTAAGTTGAATGGTTCAAATTAAAACTATTTCTCTTCTCTCACCCCACCATTCTCTCCTCTTTCTCTCTTATTTTTCTCTCTCCAAATTCAAGTCGTCCAAAAGTAAAATGGACAACCTGAATTCGGACGTGATATCCATTTTTGGGTGTTAGGTGGATATCACGTGGTGCCATTTTCTCTCTCCACGTGATATCCACCCGACACCCAAAAATTCCTCAATAACAACAACCCTTCACCTTTTTTTTTTTCCCTTCCTAGGAGCTAAGGGGTGTTTAGGTCAACATATACAAGCCTCGATTATTTTACTTCCAATTTGGTCAAAGGCGGAAGCCATCTACATTGTGATCGAAGGATTTACAATAAATTACTTTTTTTCAAATTTATGTTATGTTTGATTTGGTTTTTGAAATTTTTTTTAAAAAATAGTAGGAATAATAAATAGAGAGAGATAGAGAAAAAATGTTAAAAGTAGAAAGAATTTAAAGAGAATTTATGAGGTATTTTTTAAAATATTATTTTTGAATTGTAAAAAGAATAAAGCATTAATCGCACAAATCAAATCATAGCCATTTGTACGAGAAGCAAACCAAACCAACCAGGACCCTGGGGCATTTTTTTTTACACAAGGAGAACACGTGGATGACTAGTACTACTATTTACTCCTCCCACAACACCTCAATCAAACGTGTTTCAAACTTGTTAAATTAAAAACAATTTAATTGCGTTCACATTATCTCACCACTCCAATATCGAAAAGTCACCTTTAAATTGAACATCAAACAGCCCTCAAGCATCTGAGAATATATATATATATATTCTCCAAACTTTTTCCCATTCAAAAATAGTGCAAAACCCAAACTCCCCAAAAACACAACTACCAATAAGCATCTCTCTCTCTCTCTCTCTCTCTCTAGATCTCTTGTAAAGCATCATTACTCTTGCGTATCATCAAAGCTCCTGGTTGTTGAAAATCATCCGTAGAAGGTAAGACTACCCCCAAAAAAAAAAATAATAATAATCATTGATAATCACTATTTGTTGAGAATTGCAATCCAGTCCATGAGTTTCGGAGCGGTTGTTGTTTCTCAATAATGCCGGAAATTAAGGATGATTCCGGCGACATTTTGCCGGCCGCCGCCGAGATTCCGACGGCCATGGAGCAAGTCCTGTTCGGCAAATACGAGGTCGGGAAACTCCTCGGGTACGGCGCCTTCGCCAAGGTGTACCACGCGAGGAACCTGAGGACGGGGCAGAGCGTGGCGATCAAGTCCGTGAGCAAGCAGAAGGTTCTGAAGGGAGGCCTCACGGCGCACGTCAAGCGCGAGATATCTATCATGCGCCGGCTGGGGCACCCCCACATCGTACGCCTCCTCGAGGTCATGGCGACCAAGAGGAGGATCTACTTCGTCTTGGAATTCGCCAAGGGGGGCGAATTGTTCGCCAAGGTCGCGAAAGGACGGTTCAGCGAAGATCTCAGCCGTAGGTACTTCCAGCAGCTGATCTCCGCCATCGGGTACTGCCACTCCCGCGGCGTTTTCCACAGAGACTTGAAACCGGAGAATCTACTGTTGGACGAGAATTGGGACTTGAAAGTCACCGATTTCGGACTCTCCGCCTTGGCGGACCAGATCCGACCCGACGGGCTGCTCCACACGCTTTGTGGGACCCCTGCGTACGTGGCACCGGAGGTGCTCGCGAAGAAGGGCTACGACGGCGCGAAGATCGACGTTTGGTCTTGTGGAATTATTCTCTACGTTTTAAACGCCGGTTATTTACCGTTTAACGATACGAATTTGATGGTGATGTATAGGAAAATCTACAAGGGCGAGTTCCGGTGCCCGAAATGGACGTCTCCTGAGCTCAAACGGTTTCTCTCTCGTCTACTCGACACGAATCCGAGCACTCGCATCACCGTCGAACAGATCATAAACGATCCGTGGTTTAAAAAAGATTACAAACACATCCAAACCAGTTCCGATGATTTATTATTTGATTTCAAAGTAGACGACGACGACAACAACAACAGCAAAAAGTTCTTAAACGCGTTCGATATAATATCGTTCTCCTCCGGTTTCGACCTGTCCGGCATGTTTGACTTACCAGAGGGTTCGACAGGAGGAGAGCGATTCGTATCGGAGGAGTCGCCGGAGAGGATAATCGGGGAGATCGAGGAGGTGGTGAGGGCGGAGGAGGGGATGGAGGTGGTGAGGAGGAAGGATGGTGGGGTGAAGGTGGAAGGGCAGAACGGGGATTTCGTGGTTACGGTTGAGATCCACCGGTTAACGGAGAAGCTGGTGGTGGTTGAAATTAAGAGGAGGGAGAGCGAGGGTGGACCTAGTCAGGAGATGTGGAAAGATAAGCTGAGGCCCCAGCTGAGTTGTCTTGTTTACAAACCGGAACGGCGGGTTACCGGTAGTTAAAAGTGGGACTTTTCCTTTTGTCTTTATTTATGCGCCAATGATTGATGATGAGTACTCACTGCTACTGTATATTGGTTTTGCTACTGTACTTTGCAAATCAAATTGTGGACAACTTCTGAGAATCTCTGCCAATCGGAAAAGCGATGGATAAAGCTAGTGATAATGCCATTAATACACGCAATGCCCTTTGTGCAAAAAAGTATTACTAGAATACTAGTTGTATTTTCAGTATTTTCTTCGTTTTTTTAAAAAAAAAAATTGTTCGCATTAATTTTTCTCTTAATTATTTGTCTCAGCTAGAGAAATCTAAAAAGAAAAAATTATAATTAACTGATAAAAGGTTCAGGAACCGGAAAAAAGAAATTTGTAACAATTGTTTATAGGATTATTTTTTGTATAGTACGATCTGAAATTTTTTGCTTTCGGCTTATTTTTTTGTTTTTATGAGAAATCATTTATGTCAAAGTTATTTTGAATTTTAAAATTTAAAAACAAAGTCATTTAATACTTGGTAAAAAATGAAATATTTGGGGAGGGAGACCGGGGGCAAAATACACCCCACTAAATTCTGAACTAGTAATTTAGTACTTGGTTACTCCACTAGTTGTATTTTCTCCGTATTTTTTTAAAATTTCTTGTGATTCGTGTTAATTTTTTTTTATGAATTATTCTTCTTAGCCAGAGAAATCTAAAAAGAAAAAATTACAATTAACTAAGAAAAGGTTCAAGAACGACAAAAAGGAAATTTGTAACAATTGTTTATAGTACGTATTGTTTTTGGTATAGTATGGTCTGAACTTTCTTATTTTCGGCTTATTTTCTGTCTTTAAGACAAATCATTTATGCCAAAGTTATTTTGAATTTTAAAATTCAAAAATAAAGTAATTCTGAACTAGGGGTTTGCATTTTAATAGAGTAATTCACAGTGGGACAACTATTTCATATCTATGAGGTCACTCACCGAGGCAGAGTTTGACTAATTTGGTGGACTAAGGCTCATTTGGTTTTATTATTTTATTTGTTTAAATTCTTGATACATTAGGTACAATTGCATTCAGATTCATTAAAAACATAAACAAATAAGCTAATAGACGCCGTAGCGAACAAATCCGAAATTAATTTATTTGTTTTGACAATCTCTTATTTTTCTTGTTAGTGAATTTTTTTAATTTTTTATCAAAATATTGTCTTTAAAAAAATTAAGTATAAATCAAAACTTCAAAAAGATTTACAAAAAGTAAATGTCATCTAAAATGATATTTGATTATTTACTTATCTTTGCATTAGCTAAAATTTTTAATTCTTGGTTGTTAATTTTAGGTTTTTAGATGCTTTTGATTGCCTCTTAAAAAAAAAAGCTGCTTCTGATCAAGGCGGATTAAAAGTTAAAATGTACTCCCTCCGTCCCTTTTTTATAGTCCAGTATTCCATTTTGGGATGTCCCTTAATAAGTGTCCATTTTGTAAAGTTAGTAGGTAAAAGTTGGTGTATTGTCTATTTTGCCCCTAAAAGTAGATTCCATTTTGAAAAGTTAGTGAGTAAAAGTGTAATAATGATAGGTAAGTAGGAAAAGTGGAGAAAAAAGTTGATGTGAAAGGTATAATGATGGTGTCTTTTTAATAAGTTGGAATTACGAAGCAGGACACTTAAAAATGGACGGAGAGAGTATAATGCAATTAATATGGCAAAAATTTACAAAACATAAATACGAAGATTAAAAAAAAAAAAAAAAACTTAATCAAAGTCTCCGTTAATCCCATTGTTTAAATCTACCTTCCAGAATAAAATAATTTGATAATAGGTGGTTGATAGAGAACTGCAGATATCAATTTTTTTTTTTAATTAGGACAATCTTCCACCAAGTAATAAAAAAACAGCTATATCCACATCCTTCGGGTTGTGCTGACCAATAATTGATCATTCCCATGTGAAAGGAATAATGGACGGTATGATTTTATTTTTATTTTTTATTCGTGCGTGTGTGGGTGTGTTTTTATTTTATATTGAGTTGAAGTTTTCCACAAATCATGCACCCGTTCAGATTCTACTCTTGTTTCATTACTACGTGAATCATACGTGGACACAAAGCTAATAAAAGGGTTTTCCAAAATTTGTTCGAAAAAGTTTTATCATGGTTCTAAAAGTTAATGGCGGCCTTTTGATTTGTTGTATATTGTACTATAAACTGAGGCCTTCCAACATTTGATTTTTGTTATATTATTTAGTATTTACCAATGAATTTGTTTTTTAAGAAAAAGGCATATGGCAGGTGCGGGAAATTGGCACTAAACGATATCTTCGTATACCATATAATTAATTAATTGGCACTACTTTTTAGGAAATTGAAAAGTTCCCTTGAAAAGTAAATTGTAGTTTGAAATTTTTTATTGCTTTTTAGTTTTCATATAGTTAAAGTTTAATTTGTGGCCGTGTCACGGTCACGACATACATGGATTGACATGCCCTCACATCATATGAAGTTTGCAAAGATCCGTTAGATAATTGTATATGTATGTGAAAAAAAGAAAAAAAGAGGGAGGTTCTGCAAATCAGGAATTTCTTTTCAACGGCCAAGAAGCCTTTGACCCAATGATATCAGGAGTGTACTTATGTATGAGGAGTAAAAAGGTCAAGAGTTCATGTTCAAGTCCTCTGCAGGAGGAGTTCAAGGTGCTAATCTAATTATTCTAAGAATTTTGAGATTGTACTACAAAATAAAATCTTTTCTACTTGAGCTCTTTTTTTTTTTTTTTTTGTCTTTGGTACACTGGAAATGGAAAACACAAACTAAATACGTTCAAAAGCCACGCCCTGCATATCCGCCTCAAGCAGCAGAATAATGTCGTCAAGCGGGATGACATTCAACAGCATCTTATCCTCTTGATCCACACCCATATTGGCGAGTCTATCCGCCACTTGATTTCCCTCTTGGAATGTATACTTGAGGAGACTAGCCGTGTGCCTTTTGCCATGTGCCTTTGAGCTCTAGCCATGTGCCTTAATTTGGAGCTCTAGCCATGGTCGTAGTGTCTTAGACCCCGTGTGGCTAGTCCTCCTCGTGCAGTATGAGTATGCACCCACCTCTGATAATTGCATTAAAAAAAAGGGAAATCCATGTGAAGTAAAATGTTGGCTCGGAAACAATCACATAGTAATAATAAAGGCAGTCACCTTCGAAAAGAAAAATACGAGTAACAATCAAAATGCCAATCACGACAACAACAACCATGGTTCGTAAGGGTTAAGGTATTTGGTTTGGTTCCTTATTCTGCCTATTATCATGTGAAATTTGAAAATACCCCCCTAACATTGACCTCAATGCCTAATGCCTAATAGACACCCGAATTTTGTTAAACTTCAACTACACGCCCAAACTGTTGAACTGTTATTCAATTAGGCTCATGTTGTCTAAATCCGTCAAATTGGAGATGGATTCTGTTGATGTGGACTACGTTTCTATTAAAATTGCTAAGTATGATAAGTTCAACTAGTAATTTCTTCTCTCTCTAGGTTTAGTTTTCATCTGCGAAGAAAGAAAGAGGAAGGCTCGTACTCTTGTCCAATGTAGGACTACTATTGTGGGCATTTTAAAAGCCTCGAATAGAGTTATCCTAGGATTGAAACTCTGGGATTGAATAGCTGGGTTCGCCATTACCACTCCCAGACATTTTCTAATGTAATCTGACTTTTTTCGTTAGCAATGTTAACTGACAACGGAAATAAGTGTAATTTTTGAAACGTGAGGGGAAGTCTACATCAAAGGTAAACAATGGGGGAGGTCAGTGTAATGTAGCCATGCATATACTATATCTATAGTATTAGTAGGGCTAGGGTTTGGGATTATATGTCTCAGCCCTAATCAGACAAAGCGACGATCGGGGTTCCTGCAACGACAAGAACAGGTCTCTCTCTCTCTCTCTCTCTCTCTCTCTCTCTCTCTCTCTCTCTCTCTCTCTCATTGTTGTTTTTCTAAAGGTAATTTAGATGCTTTTTACATTGATGATACAGATAACAAAGGACAAGGCAAAACATATACTCTCGTAATACCATGGGAGTTGATGAATTACTCTGTCTGTCTCCTCTATTCCTAATGTTCTGATTACTATTATAATTTTCTCATACACCTACATGCACAAAACCGTTGTTTCAGAGTTTGATCCGGATATGGCTACGCTATTCTCAGAGCAACTCAACAACAAAATGACTACTCTTACTATTTCTGATGAGGTCCCAAACCAAACCAAACCCACCATTATGTCCCAATTGTCCCAATCAATTGGGGTCTAATGAGGTCCATGTGGGCAAAATGGAAGAAGACGACGATAACATGGGGAAGATGTCCAGGATGGTGTTTCCAATCTGCAAAAAACACGTTGTTATATCAGTATAATGCAGGAAGTTGAGAAGATATCTACGATGTTATCAAATCAAGGAGTTCAAATTGAAGAAGGTCCAGACACGAAGCTGATAGCAGATTGTTTTGCATTACGTGAGGCAATAGCGATGGACACTTTTAGACTCCATTCTATATATATATACTCAAGCCCCGTTCGGCTAAATAAGTCAAGTGGCTTATTTTTTTGTCCTTATTCAAATTTTTCTCGTATTTGTTAGCTTTTCGTTAATTTTTTTGGGAATTATTGCATCGTTATGGCAAGAGGAATCTAAAAAGTAAAAAATTACGATCGAAACCGAATTTTTTTTGAATAAAGACAAAATAAGCCAATTTTTTCATCTTTATTCAAAAAAAATTGGATTTCGATAATAATCTTTTATTTTTTAGATTCTTCTTGTCATGACGATGCAATAATTCCAAAAAATTGACAAAAAACTAACAAATACGATTTTTTTTTGAATAAATATAAAAAAATAAGCAAATTGGCTTATTTAGCTGAACAGGACCTCACAATATATACAAAACTTGAAAAAATCTCTTCGGACAGAGCCACAACCGGCTCTCCCTCTCAACCTCACCCTCTCACGCTCACATTTTGCTACCACACCTCTCAACCTCTCAAATACATTCGTATTTATAGGGAGTTCATGGGAGAAAACTTCCAAGTGCATTCAATGCTCTTCCATGCGTGAGATATCCAAGATCTCCAAAATTCACCAGTGGCTGCCAAGCCTATTCAATTCTTGACATTGGCCAGCCATCACTATCACCCACTTGGGTGAATTCCAACAATCACCCCATTCACCTCATGTGGGGTAATTGTCAAATCCGTTTAGCCTCTCTAGCAAGCGCATGTGTCACTTAAATCTAACTTCCAGCACCCTCACACCGGAGTACCCATGTCCGATTGAATGTTTCCTTGCTTGACTAGATCTTCTGAGGCTAAACCCGCAGCGCTGTCTGGCTACAATCCAGCCACTCTAGCAATTTCCATGTGCCAGAGCACCAACACAGCTTCCCCCTACTCACACCAAAGGCTCCATTCGCCAGATGATCTCACAACACCACCTGGGAAGAGGCTGACTCCATCTCTGTTGACACACTGCATCCCTCGCTGAGCTATGCCGTATCTCTAAACCGAGATACAGAACTCGCAAATCCAAGACGTCTTCTGCTAGATCTCCGTGGCTCATACCAGCTTCACTATCAATATACCGCACCCCCTGACCAGGGTGCCCGCATCCAACACCGGATGCTCTCGATCCATCATCTACGAGAACAATGTCCGCGTTCCCCAGAAACAGTGTTTGCATTCGATCTGCGCATGACCGATCTCCAGCAGAACCCGACGGAGTTCAACCAGCTCAACATCCCCGCCTATCTCTCTAGTATGCCTCCACTTATGAACCCGACGGGGGTGTTTGGAAGGGCTGGTTTTGCATTTTCCAATTCCCCCTTTTGGATTTTGGGTGTTTGGCCGGAAGAGAGAGAATGAATTTTGGGTAAAATGGATTTTTCAATTTCTTGTTTCTAAAACAAAACCAATAATCTGGTAAAAGGAGCTTTTTGAATTCCCATTTTTCCATTTTCCCATCCAGCCATGCCAAAAGACAAGGATACCCTCTCTCTTTTCGGATAATTCCCAGCCATGCCAAAAAATATCCCAACCTATTTTATTTTTTCTTTGTTTATACTATGTATCTTTTTTCTTTTTTATTTATTTAAAATTATTTTAGTGTTCCAAATTTCAATCCGGTTGAATTGGTGGAAAGATTTTGTTTTTTTTATCATTTTATCTTTAATGGTCATTATGAAATTTTGAACTCGTAGAATCAAATATCTCTTAGGGCTAATCAACGAGAGCCCTAAAGTCAAAATTTAATTATGGCCATTTCGGATAAAATGATTAGAAAACTAAAATCTTTCCATTGGTTCAAACGGATTAAAATTTGGAACACTTAATTTTTTAACTATATTTTTAAATATATAAACTGTCATTTTTAAATATAGTTAAAAAATTAAGTGTTCCAAATTTCAATCAATTTGAACCAATGGAAAGATTTTAGTTTTCTAATCATTTTATCCTAAATGGCCATAATTAAATTTTGACTTTAGGGCTCTCGTTGATTAGCCCTAAGAGATATTTGATTCTACGAGTTCAAAATTTCATAATGACCATTAAAGATAAAATGATAAAAAAAACAAGATCTTTCCACTAATTCAACCGGATTGAAAATTAGAACACTAAAATAATTTTAAATAAATAAAAACGGGGGACACCAAAAACATGTTTATGGAAAAGTAACAACAAACAATAATTGAAATAATAAAAATATAATTAAAAAAAAACGGGGGACACCAGTTCATCTACATAGCAGAATTTCAGAATTAAATTTTAAATAAATTGAGCCCAAACATTATTTATATACATTATAAACCATTATTAATAACCGAGGGCAACATAGTAAAAAATCAATCCATAATTCATTTTCATTCTATATCTTCCAAACACTACTCTTACTGCAAAATGCATTCTGCACATATCATCCAAACACTCTACCAACTACAAAATACATTCTGATCATAATCCCAAAAGCCAAAAAGGCAAAAAGTGAAAAATAAAAAGCCAAAAAGTTGACTCCCAAACACCCCATAATTATATTTCAACTTCTCTTTTTTGCATTCTCGATTTGGTACATCAAAATAAAAATTAAGTTAAATCCAATAACTTGCAAGTAAATTATTCACCTTACATACAAGAGAACACATTATTTCTATGCAGACAACTTTTAATGAAATGCCTTGGAGGAATTCCAAAAGAAGTTTAAGACAGAAGTAGGTAGGATTGTAATTTTTTGAAAAGGTAGGGGCACATATGTCTTTTTTCCATGTACCAAATCGAGAATGCAAAAAAGAGAAGTTGAAAAACTCCTCTTGGCCTCTTTTTACATTTTAGCCTCTATCCTCAAAATCTGACAACTCATTTGTTGGGAATGAATTCAGGTGAAGGTTGCCAATGCCAAACAACCAAAAGACAAAAAGCAGAATTAGAAAATGCAAAAAATAGGTAGCCAAACACCCCAATATTCATGGTTGGTTCCCCCTGTGAGCTAACTGCAAAGTGTTTAATGCCAACTCATACAATCGTCAATCATCAATTAGAAATTGATGGGGCAACCAACTCACATGATGGGCCAATCCACATAAATGGTCTGTATGCATCACCAATAATGCATTTTCGGTATTGGAAATAATAATGTCAAAACTGATTTTATTTGTGTTAAAATTTTAGTGCACAAAATACTTGTATCATGTGCAGGTGTGTGTATAAGACTTTTATGCGCTGAAATTTTTGCACCAACAAAAACAGTTTTGGCATTATCACCATCCTTTCTGGTATTTAATAGACAAATAAAAGTAAAGGAGATGGGGGAAATGAAATGACAAATTATGCTAAATTATTAACTTTTTAAGAATTCTTAGAGATGGCATAAGATGTAGGATAGTACAATACACACCTCTATTTGAGAGCATGCGATATGCATTCACTTGAATCGCCTTGAATTTACAATAATTTGCATAAAAATTTATAACATTTTGCGTAAAGATTCACTACATTTGCTTAAAAATTCGTGAGTTGTTAATGAATTCATAATATCAAAACATAAAACCTCTTAACATATGAATTATATTATGAGTTAAATGTTGATGTTATAACAATCACTGGAATTTTTTTTATCAACAAAGAAAGTTTCCATATCATTAATAAAAATGGTACAAAATAGAAACTTTGTAGTGATACACCAGAGAGTATCGTGCATAGACGGGGGTACCTCACCTATCACTACACCTCATCTCATATTTTTTTTTCAAAAAAATAATCCAAAAATTGGTAAGACACCAACAAACACTCAAAAGGAACCCAATCCAAAAAAATGGACTAGGCCCAAACGCCATCCATCAGCCCAGCATACACCACCCACCACCATCAGCCGCCACCGTTGTCGTCCAAGTAAAACCCATAATCGATTTCGCATGCACGCACCCAACCTAGCATACCAGAGCAAAATGGACGGACCATAGAACGGGGATACTGGATCTGCAAGCGACTGGAGATGGAGGCCGCTACACCAGTTACCACTTGGACACGTATCCTTCGCCGTTAAGCAATAAACCAAATTCCCCCCAGGAAAGGATTGTAAAACCTTTATTGTGTGATCGTTGAAGTTCATGAGAGCTCTTTCATGATCGATTTGCTACATAAACAACCTAAACTTAAACGAGTAACTACTTGGCTTGTTCACCTTAAGATGTATTAATGAAACTACAAGCTAGTTTAGTTGGCTCGATTAAACTCATTTCGTGAGCGGCTCGCTTGATAAAGCCAAGCTTCAATATATTAAAACTCTTTCAAGTTTCTAAATCAAGCTTGAACAATTAAGTGCTGAGATTATTCTGCGATTGTTTATATATACTTACCAATTACCATTTAGGCGTGCTAAAATTGCCTGAAGTTTTTGTGGTTTACGGGCCACCTGGGCTCCGGAAATATACCTGGCAGCCCTCAGGCATGGGCCACCCACGATTTAGCCCACACAGTATACTAAAAACATGTAACTTTGGCCTACTGCAACTGATCCACAAATTAGTAAGTCATGTACTACTATTATTCTCTTTGCTCCACTCACTTCTGAAACCCTCATTTTTCAAAGTTTTGTTGACAATTTAAAATTTCATTTTTCTTAAAAACCCCCCCAAAAAGAAAAAGAAAAAAAAAATCATTTGTCAGCAGCTAGGGCACTACAATGGTGATCAGGGTCTGATACTAGCGAGGTGGTAGCCGTGATGGCCAAGGAGTTCGGGTGAAATTTCCTCCCTCCCACATAGTTTTTTGTTTAATCAGTCCCTCTCACGTAGTTTTGGGTTGGACTGCTGCTTGCGGATTGTAGAATCATATGCTGTATAGAGCCCTTCATCCCGCTTGTACTTTGGTGGGACTATGGCGATGAGTACTAGTGGTCCTTCCCTTGGGCAGTGGATAACTCACAAGAGCGTCCAATAATGATGATTCTAATCGGAACAAGTAGTATATACAGGTGAATATTTCAAAATGGATGAGAACCTCGATCGTTGGTCACAACCATGGAGAGAAGTTAAGCCCCTTCCCTTCCTTTCCTTTATAGAAAAAGGATTAGGGGTTTGATAACACTCATCCCAATCCCCTTACAGTTAACTTTTTTCATTTGTTTGGGGTGTTTGAGATCTGCCCTTACTAGCTAAGGGCATATGCCATATCTTTTCCCCAAAAACTCCAGCAGGGATTTTTTTTGGGGACCATTTTGTCACCTTTATTATCGAACCCATGCCTTCTCTCATGTGATCTTTAGAAGCTCTAGTCAACCGTGACAACTTATTTAGTTACTATTTAGTTAAGATAATGACCTTGAAAATGAAAATTTTTACATGTACCCGAAAAGAAATATAGTTTTCAATGTTCTGTATGCAGTGGTGTGATGGTTTGCGTCAGAATTTATTTTGAAATTGCGAACTCCGTATCGATATTTTGAAGATGTATTATCTGTTGTGTAATCTACGAAAATAATTTCTTTATATTTTGGTCATATATATGAACCATGGTGATTGTCTCATTTAAAAAAGAAATTCGATCACTTTACCTATTACTTCACAGCTACATCTTAGATCTCATTTACTCAAAAGGTGATCTTTGAAAGATATAATTCGCATATTACATTAATGTGGAGCCATCTATATAATCAATGGTAGTAAATGAACGTCTCCAACATTTTGATCAGGAAAACAAAAATACATCATTAACGCATATTTGAAAAGATTCTATCATATATATGATTCCTTGTTTAATGAAGATGGGGTCCATCGTGATTCTATTCGAGGATGTTTGACAATTTTGAAAAAAATTAGGTTAATTGAACATCGATATTTTTTACGTAAGTGATATCTATATTAAGAATAATTGAAGTTTGTATTACTGGGCAGTCAAACTTCTACCGTCAATTACTCTAAAACCAAATGTTATTCAATCAAGTCTATAAGTGATATTCAACCAACTCGGGTTTTTTTACATGAACAAACTCGATCAAAGTTTACAAAAATGAAAGACTTAGATCATTAAATGAAGATGGATCTCATTTGGTATTACATGAGGATTGTTGGATCACCATATGAGAGGAATCTTTCCATGGTCAAGTATCAGAAAGTTGAATATTGATGAAATTGACCCGTGAATGACATTTGATGTTCTTTGCAAGAGGCATTTACGGATGGATTGTCTCCACTAATTAATAATATGGCCGGGAAGAGATCTTCGTACGACTTTTTTCTTGTTACCCTTACCACGAAGCTAATTTTGTTGCAAATCTTTTGATGCGAAAAGAAGGTAAAGCGAATTTCCGATTGACAAAAAAGAAAAGAAAAGAAGGTAAAGCGCAATAAAGTTTGGTATACTATATATATGTTCGTATATATTTTTGTATAATTTTTTGTCTATTTCTCCTCATAAAAGATCTAACGTTCATGCAAAATTATTTTTGATGAAAGCACAATCTTCAATTACTGCCAAATTAATGATAAGTCTATCTTCATTTACTATTGAGATAATTCTAATTGCATGCCTACTTTATTCAAGGCATTTTCTCTAATTAAGCCTCCAATAATTGTATCATCACGTGTAAGATCACAATTAAATTGATAGAATAAATCAACGCTAGTAAAGAACAGTGTTAGGAACACATACATCCGAACGTACATATGGCTTAGTAATTATATATATAATTTATGTAGGTCTCACGTTGCGTTTGTAAGATCATGTTTATAAAACAATTCTGAACAAATATGTGATCGGAAGTCCACGTTCAAAGTATTACTACCATTGTAAATAGCAAACAAAACATGATAAGATGCACCCTAAGTAGTACAAGGACGTGTATATAGACACGAGAATTCCAAAATAGGTGTCCCATTCAAATCCAAAAATGAAAAAATAGGTGCACCATCCTAATGACATGACAGATCGGCCTTCGATTGCCCTGAAATAGGACGCAAAGATTGAGAATGCGAGCGCAAGATTTTTAAAGGATTATGGGGAGACTACAATCATGGCAATATCAAACCAACCGGTTTGATCTCTAACCCGGTCGAACCCAGCCCACCGGTTCGGTAAATTACCAACAAATATATACAGTATATATATCGATCTCCACATTCCCTCGTTTTCTTCTTCTTGTTTTCTTCTCTCTTATCTTTTTCTATCATCTCAGTTTCTTCGTTGGTAAAAAAAAAAATAGCACGGACCGTCTCAACGACCGTCGTCATCTCGGACCGGAATCCGCCGACACTACCACCGCCGTTACCCCGCCGCTATCTCCGGTATCACAATCGGTAAGTCTCCTCCTCATTTAATCCTTTCGATTTTTGATTCATTTCGTCCTACCTAGGTTTCGTAGCTCCCTCAATCGACGCCTTTTTTGTGCTCAACTAAAATTTCATCAAGATTAGTATTCTTGATCGTTCTTATCAAGATTACTATGTCTTATTGATCTTGGATTTTCATTGCCATTTGGAAAATAGGTCGTATTGAACTACTCTCGTTGGTAGGGTTTGGAGCGATTCTATTTCTTGGAAATTTGAATTTGGAGAAGAGATAAAGTTAGGGTTTTCTGTTATTTGGGAAATTGCAGAGCTAAAGTCAGGGTTTGTGTAATTTGGTTTTCTTAATTACGGGCAAGATAGGTTTTTGGGGGTGAAAGGATAATGTGTATACTCTGCGTGATTCAGAAGTGGTCACGACGGGTTGCTACCATGCTTCCGTGGTTAGTAATTCCACTAATTGGCCTGTGGGCCTTGTCCCAGCTGTTGCCGCCGGCGTTCCGATTCGAAATCACGTCGCCCAGGTTGGCGTGCTTCTTCGTATTATTGGTTACCCTTTTCTGGTACGAGATACTAATGCCGCAGTTGTCCGCTTGGCGGGTGCGAAGGAATGCCTGGATTAGGGAGAAGAAGAGGTTCGAGGCTATCGAAATGCAGAAGCTTCGTAAGACAGCTACCCGAAGGTGTAGGAACTGTTTGACCCCTTATAAGGATCAGAACCCTGGTGGGGGACGGTTTATGTGTTCCTACTGTGGGCATGTATCGAAGAGACCGGTTTTGGACCTCCCTGTACCACCTGGATTGGGGCTCTCAAATTCTGGGATTTTGAAGGATTTGGTTGGAAAGGGTGGGAAGATATTAAATGGAAAGACGTGGTCTGATAACAGTTGGGTGTGCGGTCAAGAATGGATAGAGAATGGTAATTGGGTCAGTGGGTCTTTTGCTGGGAAGTCTAGTTATGGGAGGAAGAATGGGGGCGGATTTTTCAGCGGTGATGACCATTGTATGGCCGATAATTCTTATTCACGGATTCTTATTTTTGCCTGCAAGATATTGACAGCTTTTTTCTTGAGCATTGGATGGCTCTGGCGGAAGATCACTAGGGTTAGTTCATCTAGAGATGACGCTTCATCAGATGCAGAGCACAAGGGGATGTTGGCTAAACAAGGAGAGAATGGGGGGAACTCTCAGGAGAGTAGAGGAGAGAAAGCTCGCAGAAAAGCTGAGGAAAAGAGACAGGCTAGGATGGAGAGGGAGCTATTGGAGGAGGAGGAGAGAAAGCAGAGGGAAGAGGTTGCAAGACTAGTGGAGGAACGTAGGAGACTGAGGGGTGAGAAGATGGAGGTTGAGAAAGATCGTGGTAGGAATTCAACTGCTGCCAGGGAAAAAGACAGTAAGAAGGAAACAGAGAAAAAGCGCCAACAAAAAAGGAAGGAAAAGGACAAATGGTCTAGTAAAAGCAACTCGGATGCAGAGGAACTGGAAAAGAGAGCAGGTAAGGAAAGTGAGCGGAAACGGGAGTTTGACAGGAGGACTGATACTGATCGAGGGGAACATCACAGAACTAGTACAGAAAGTGCCAAAAACGTAAGCACAGATACGGCACATGCGATTAAGGGTGCTAGTGCAAACAATTATAGCCGGGTAAATGCTGGAACACGATACCTGGACCGTGTGAGGGGTACCTTTTTATCTTCTTCTAAAGCATTTAGTGGAGGTGGTTTCTTTGGAAAGGGTGTTAATACTCCTGCTGCTACTGTTTCAAGAGAAAACAAGCCTTATGGTTCTGTAGATCAGTTTCAACCTTCTGCTAATTGGAGAGAATTATCACAACCCACGAAAGCAATTCCTAATGGTGATGATAAGACCATCAACCGTCCTGTAAGTTATCTTGATGCTCACGGATACATGTTTTACTCTACCGACATGCTGCATTTGATCATTGGCAATGTTTAAAAGGCGTGGAACTACTTGAGTGATTGTTTATTAATCTTCGATTATTGAAGGACATAATGTCTAATCTTCTTCAAAAGTATGCAGTCAGGATTATAAGTTAGAAGGTTCTATGTTTATGCATCTTGCCATGTGCCCTCATCTAACAGATTTTATCTGATACTTTAAACAACTAGATCTAGCACAACACTGTAGATTACATTATCCTTCATGCATTGCATACTGCATGAAGTTGGGATGATTCTCCTCTAGAATTTCAGGATATGCAAGCCAAGATTGTATGCTTGCTTGGTTTTACAATAGCATGTGGAGGATTCACTTACTTTTGGTTTATGTTTGTGTTGGGCTGTTTATGCAGGGGCTTATTGAATCACAACCATTACCAGCCCCTAAAAAATCATGGCAACAGCTATTTACTCGTTCATCAACTGTTGCACCATCCACTAACACGAATGTCATTAGTAGACCAAATGGGAAGCCCCAAGCAGAAGTTCAAAACCCGGCATTTTCTGGACTCTCTTCTTCTGTACAATCGTATGATAACCCCATTAGTTTTGGACTGCCCTCACCATTTACCTTACCTGCCTTTCCTTCCATAGCAACAACTGGTAGCACAGTTCCTCCATTAACATCTGAAGCCATGTTTCCTCGCATCAGAGAGGCACCTCGTGATTATTTACCCGAAGATGCTGACATTTTTGAAGACCCATGTTATGTTCCTGACCCAGTATCTTTGCTTGGGCCAGTTTCAGAGTCACTAGATAATTTCCAGTTAGACCTAGGCAGTGGATTTGCAACAGACATGAGACTAGAAAAGCCACGTCCTTTAAAGAACATATCTGCAGCAGCTGAAGTGAACAGGCCATCACCAATTGAGTCTCCGATGTCACGCATTCGAGTCTCTGATGGCAGGCATTCTAATTCTAGTCGATTCTCAAGCTCACCCAAGGCCCAGGATGTTGTTACCTCCCCATTAAATGATTTAAATACTGCAACTGATAACGGAACATGGCAAATGTGGAGCAGTGCTCCTCTTGGTCAAGATGGTATAGGTTTGGTAAGTGGTCCTGGTAGTTGGCTAGTATCTCCAGAACTGAACAAATCAACCCGGGATGATATTGTGCATCCTATGGCTCAAAAGACCATGGCATCACTTTTCACAAGAGATGATCAAACTCTTGCTGGTACGCATTCTCCTCAGAAGGTTTTCCTTGGCAATAGCCAAAATGGTGGTTTCCTTGGCACTAGCCAAAATGTTGGCACCTTTCATACTTCTGCTCCAGGTTCCACTGATGATCCGTGGTCATCAAGTACTTTGTTTGGACCAATGCCAGGAGCTGACAGCCACATCTCTATCAATCCACGTCAGGAAGCCTCTCAGAAGGAAATGATGTATGGTAGTCCCAATTCATCTGCAACTAGTGGTCCATTTGAATTTTCTCCAGCAGATTGTTGGGCCAAGTAAGTAATCTACCCTGATAAATTCTTTCAACATGTGATTGCCAGCTTTAGTCAATGGGGCAAATGGCAAAGTATTGATGTGCCTTTTTTTCATTAGTGAGACAATTTTATAGTTTGAGTGAGTATGTGTATCATGGGCCTTCCGTATTATTGAGCTTTGAGATGGAATTTGTTACCCCTGTGCAGCAATTTTTAGTTTGAGTTATTTTTCATACACTTATAGCCAAAAAAAATTACAAGTGTTGCTTACGTGTCTCTTTTACTACATATTGATGTGGGCTGTATGTGATGCGCCAAATCTTGTTTTAGCACAAACCATTTGAGCTCTGAAGTCGATGCAAACACCAAGACAGTTTTTCTGACGTTGGGAATTACACGTTGCCACCTGCCACATTAGAGACTTCATATGGCTTTGCGATGCTGAGAATGTTTACACTCTTAGCTTATGTTTAAAAGTACTACTCCCATGTGGGAGTAGAATGGTTGCATTTTGGGAAATCTAACTTCTTAACGGAACAGAATGGTTGCACTGAAATAGATGCAAGTATCCAAAAAACCCATAGACATTGTTAAGCTATATGTAGGCTAGAATTCGTATTTAAATTTTAATGACTTCATTTCAGAAAGGATGTTATACTGTTAGAGCTTTACAGATTTTAGTACCACTTAATTTCACTTATAAGTTTTATTCCCTAATAATATGTAGATGAACTATCAGTTGCACCTATTTAGTCCTTAAAGTCTCCTTATTCGTTCCTAGGAAGTCCAATTGCTAACAACTGTTAATTTCATCGATGGAAATCATCCGACTTGCACGTGCCTGTTAGCATTGAATTTTAAGGGCTAAGTGCCACTTTCTCATTTCCACAACTGTATCATTTCTAGAGGTTCTGAAAACACTACTAAATATCTGTAAACATCCCTTTTTTACCTGAGGTACACAACTATCCACAATCTACAACATTTTATCTGCACTGTTGCCTCAAAGAAACTTAAGGCGGGGGTTTAGAAGTCCCCATACTTTCCTCATATCTTCTCCCCCTCCCTCATCTCACTCATGCTTGCCATAGTGGTGAGATCGAACAAAATACAAATGGTTAAAGGATAAAACTAGATTTACCCTTTTAGCACATTGACATCAGCTTACTCAGACACGAAAATAACAAACTTAATCCTGGTACCAAGCCTTATTTTTGTTAGACCACCCATGTATATACAGAAAGCTCCCTCCAATGTTAAATGACGTTTCTAACCACTTCATGAATTCCAGGGGTGCTGTTCCCCATGTACATATTTGTTGTCATTTGACAATGAGTTTGACTGAAAGGAGTTGCAATTACCAATTCTTGTTGTTCATGTTTTCTGCACTTGGGGCTTTTTGGAAATTTTGGCCTTGAGTATGCTGTATTTTTTATTGCCTTTGTCTGAACTCTGGACTATGCCCCAAAATGCCACTTTATTTAAATAAATGTTTGTTCTTGAATTGCTTTCAATTTGAAGGTGACTTGGGCCATGAATGGGTGAGTTATGTTTTTTTATTTTATTTTTTGATTTGGTGCATTGAAATTTGAACTTTCCAAGTGCTAATTCACATGCTCACTTGTAGAACCTACTCATATAATCCATTTTCAAACTATGAAAAATTGAATTGCCATTATCACCCCAAACTGAATACATATATTTAAATGGTACACAGGAATACAATTTTTTTACAAGTTCTTGTCTTCAAGAAAATGTTTATACCAATGAGCTGTTGTGGTTCACACTTCACAGCGAGAACTGAGAAGCTTGGAATTCAACCCAACCAAAAAAATTTCAGTGGCAAGTCATATATGTTTGAGAGAAAAGATTGAACGTCAAGGTAGACATGATAGAGGAGGGGAAAGAAAATTATGATACTAATATCTTAATATAGTGTCTAATCAAGCATTTGGCTCTTGCCCTCTTAACAATTTCTTCTTGACCTTTAAACCTGCTATGCTTGGAAGTTGGAACTGATTCAAAATGTCTTCGACAGGATGTATGCATTTGTATGGTGGGATATGATGCATGCTTGCATCAAGAAATTTGCTTCTCAATCCTGACTATGCTCAGCTTTTATTTCTTGTACTTGCATCTCGTGTCTGTTTGTTGTGTCAACAGTTGACACACACCTGTTGAAGTGGGGTGTATCTACCTTGCTCTCCTTTTTGGATATTGGTTTTGAAGCATGTGGTGGATTTTGTTTTTCTTATTCAAGTTGGTTGTGCTAATCATTCTAAGTTTCTTGTCACTGCTTTACTTGAATGATTTTTGTCTCCTTACTATAATTATGGTGTACTTGTCTTGCTGATTGGTTCAGTCTGTTAGGTTTGATTCGTTAGACATGTTTGGCATCTGTTGTCATTATAATAGTTTAGCCTTTTTAAGACTTATTTTATTGGTTACCGTATGCTTATTTCCGTTATGTTTTGCTTAGCAGGAAGGAGTGGGCTGTACAGGGTTCAGGTGAAGGCATCGGAAACTCGTCAATCCCCAGGCCGCATATTGGTGGTCTCTATTCCACACCAGATGTACAGTCACTTTGGTCCTATGATTGAAAATAGGAAAGTGACGTGAGTTATGTGGGACTTAAATACACCTGTTCTGAAGAGGAAAACAGCCTCTTTTGGAAGAGTTTAGAATACTGAACACTGTATCTCCTTTTCTTCTTTATAAAGGGGGATTTACTTACAATAGCATGATAGTATAACACACGCATGCACTAGAACATCAGGTAAATCATTTTCGTGTCAATTTTATTCCCGTCTTCTTTTCTTCTTCTTCTTCCCCCGTTTTGCTTAATCTAACCTTTAGGTCCGCTTGGGGCGGGGGATGATTTGTTATTTTTTAAAGGGTAACCTAATCATTGCAGGATGGGTAAAATCGTACTTTGGGTTTGGTGTCTCTGATGCGCTGTTGAATATGGCCTGATAACATAAGAAATGGTGACACTCGAGTTAATTGTTTCCATTTTCTCAGTAAGCTAGTGGTAAAACTATTTGGAGACCGCGTCTCCCCACCATAGTAGTTATGTTGACATCCGAGCAGAGTTTTGTTTGTGCATTCTGCTTATGTAATTTGCGTAATCGATTGAGGCTCTATGTAGATTGGGAAATTGTTTTGAATATCAGCCGGGGAAAGATGGCATACTCGGTGTAAAGGATATACTTCTCATTTCAGTGTGGATGCGCGAGAAATTGTCTTAGTCAGTGTGTCTTTGTGTATTGCATGGTGAGTTGAGTAGTTGTCTCGCGATGGAATGCCGTTCAATTTCCGCTATTCTGGACATTTGCGAGCAGCGTAGGTCTGAGCAACTCATTTCTAGAACTTGACCTTGCTAGGGCTATGACTTGTTCGGCCTATTTCAAAACAGATAGTAACTGATGCAAAATATACTTCTTTGACTAATAATCCAAACTGTAGAGTCCATGGCGATTTGGGGACTTCCTATCCAGTTATGTACGCCTCATACGGTGTGGCCTATGTTTGTGGTCCGACCTGAAAGAATGCTCATTCAAGCATGTCTGTCCAGTTGTAAAAGTTGAGCTGAAGTTCCAATCTTCTTGTGGATTGTGCCCTAGAGTTGCACATGCAGTCGTAGGGACTAGGGTGCAGTCTGAGTCTAAAAGTGGGGTTGCAAATGAACCCAGGTGTTCGGTCAGCTCGAGGCTCGGCACGAATTAGGCTCGTTTGAGATTTGTTACTGTTAGGCTCGTTTAGTAGTTAGAGACTTGAGCTCGGCTTTGAGTAGGTTCGGGAACGCTAGGCCATGCGTCACTGGAAAAGCTGGATTGAGAGGGATAGTGATTCTTTAAGTCGACGACATTCAGTCTTAACTCCAACTTAATCTACCACCCCATTTGATTTTGGTATGAGAATAAAGACGAAGAATAGGGATGTCATCTCAAAATTTTCACTCAAACATAACGTTTTTCTCTATTGGAATGGTGCATACAGGTACTTCTGCATATATTATCGTTTCGGGTTTACCATGTACTTAAATGTATCTCAACAGTAATTCTATGAGTAAATTAACATAATTAAAGTCCTAGTCTTTTTTTCTTTTTCCAAGGAAGAAAAATACACAGGTTACTTTTGTCGATATAGAATCTGGCCTGTACAGCCCAATACAAGCTGAGCCAGTATAGTTTGGTACATCCTAGTACTCGTTATATCAAAATTATGTGTCCCATTATAGTAAGGGAAAATAATGGCCCAGGATGTGTTTTGATATTTAATACCTTTTAAGGACATATTAAGAATATTTGTTAATGAACAAAATGTCCTTAGCGGGTATTAATTATTAAAACACGTCCTTGGCCATCATTTTCCCTTATAGTAGGGACGTTGCGATATGTACTGGTTGATATGGTCAGAATTGACAATTTGATTGTAGTTCTAATCATGAGATCACAAGGAAACGCTGGACTAGACTGCTATTTAAAACTCGTCCAATTCCATGAAACTTAATACATAACCAAACAAGGCCTTAGGAGACCATTACTACGCCACTATTTGAGATTTTCTGGCTAAATGGCACCATTTTTTTTTTGGCAGTCATCGCTCACTGCAACTTTGTAGGCAATTAGACCTATCCTACCAACAGGTTCCGAGCATCGGTTGTTAGCCAAAAGAGAGATTTTTTAAGCTTATTTTTGTCTTTATTCAATTTTTTTTACTTTCAATCAGAATGTTTTATTTTTCCAATTCATCTCGTAGAGATGAACAAATAATCCACAAAAAATTGAAGCAAAATTAACAAATGTGAAAAAATTAAATAAAGGGGAAAAAAAAAGGAGCCAATTGGCTTATTTAAGCCAAACCAACCCAAAGCAATATGATCCCATTATATTTATCTGGTAAAAGAATCCCAATCCAGAGTGCGAGTTCAGGTTTTGCAGGATAAATATGTTTCAAAACCATATCAGAATCCGACCATCATGATTTTTGATATGTTTTAAGAACTCTTTCAAATGAACGGTTACAATTTTTGACATGGTTTAGGGCGGCACAGTTGTTGAAAAGGACAGCAAAGAATCCTCTTCCTTCATAATGTCAACTTCACTTCCTTGGAAAATGAATATATTCATGTCTGTGCTAAACACAAGTAAAAAGCTTTTGAGTATCAATAGATGCCAGTTTGCAATCTTCAAATATAAATAAAACAAAGAAGTTTCCAATTGAACCACCCCCCACAAAAAAAAAAAAAAAAAAAGGAAATGCACATTGTGACACCTTCATTATCTACATTACCACATCTTTAATCTGGTCTCTTTTTCTTCCTTACATTACAGAAAGCATGGGTGCTTTCTCTATCAGGGTTGCTTGATTGTTGTTGGCAGAAGGCGAATTACAAGCATGGATTGCATTGCACATGTCTGTTTTCTCAAGAAATTGCTCTGCGTTGGAAAGGATCAATGGTCCATACTCGAAAACCAGCCTCTTACACTGCCCAAAGAATGGCAATAACATACAATCAAATACGATTATGTAGAAGGAAAAGAACGAAGAATAAATGTAATAAGAGTCGCAAAAATGAACTGCTCATCTCTATAGACAAATACCAACCTCAAAAATCAAAATATCAATGAAAATGCAGAGAATCAAATTATCAATGAAAATGCAAAGAAATTGCTAATCATCTTAAGAATGCTCTTTCCTATATCTTTCAATCTGATGGTACCATCTTTAGGAAACTAATTATGGGGTTGCCTGTGGTTCCCAAGCATTCAAGCACATACAAAAACATTCAAAGAAAAGCAAGTCCTCCATATGGTTTTTGGCCATACCTTATTCAGGTTGTGTCAACTAATTGAGTGACAGTCATATCAGAAGGTAGCCAATGGATTACTGGTGTCTGGCTGTGGATTTTTTACGCAGCAAACATCAAATAATTCTCACATTTTCTTTATTGGAGTACTAAATCTGCCATCTAATGCAAATTCCTTTCTGGCTTTCTTAGTCAACATCATGATGCTAGGGACTTTTTTTTTGGTTAAGTTCATGAGTATGATGCAAGAGACTCTTACCAGTAAATCAGCCAATGGAAATGGGTCAGACGAGAAAGCATCTCATGACTCTTGTTGTCAGCCAAGATCAACTACAAGCTATATATGCAAATTCTAACCCTGGGATAAATAATTTAAAAGACTTTGTCGGAATAAGTTCATGAGAAGTTCATACCTTCTTCACATGACCTTCCATGGCATTACATGCCTTCAAAAGTATCTCAATTATCTCCAACTGAAACGAAAGCCAAAAATAAATTTGTATAAACTTCTTGCTCTTGGCATTAAAATGCATCCATGTATAGTTTGACAGGCTGAAATTTTTAATGCTTTAAGTCACAATGGATATAACTTTCCAGGTCTACACAAACAAGTGAAATACGAATGCAGTATACATATGATTTTGCACTTCATTTTCTAAATGATACTAACATATGATAGCAGGTAGAAACAGTGCAACTAACTGAAGGCTGAAAAAGAATTCTTATTTGCCTCAGTCGGGGTAGATACCATGGGATTTGTTGCAATTTAGTAGTTTACGTAAATTGTGTGTTAACTCTATATGTGCACTATTGCAGCACAAAATAGAGCTCTGTAAGCAGTGAAATGTCAGATTTGCAGTTGTAAATTAAAGGAAACAATTGGTAGTCGTGTGTTGGGGATCAGTAGATCATGCATACTAATACCTGTGTGTCTGGATCTTTCAACTTTTGCAGAACTTCTGCAACAGCATCATGGCAAATTTCACACTTATCTTCAGATTGTGGCTGGGAAGTCATTACCGCTTGTTCACAAAGATTGATCTTTTGACAGAAATCTTCGGGTTCCACCGATCCAACCTGATCGAAGAACAGGGGAACATAGTAGTCCACCAAAGTAATGCACTGCCAACAGAATAAAAGTCGCAAGTCAAACACAATATTCTTCTTTCAGAAGAAACAAAATCCAAAATAAAAGTTGTGTTCTTTTGAATTTATAAGTGTAGAACTTATTTTGGCATTTTTTATTTTTTGTGACTTTTTGTTTAGATTTTTAACATAATTTTAGGGGTTAACCGTTCATCTCGACGAGACGAATCGGAAAAGTATAAATATATGGACCAATGTTGAAAAAATTCAAATAAGACGGCACTTAAGCCCCAAAAGACAGCTCTTTGATACTTTTTTCAACTTTAGTGATTTTTTTTTGCTTTTGGTCATAATTTTATACTTTTTAGACTCCTCTCGCCACGACCAATAATTAATTCAAAAAAAAAAAATCACGCAAATCTAACAAAAATTCAAAAAAGACGAACAAAATAAATGAAACGAAGAATAAGTTAAGTTTGAACTCAGCCAAAGCATCCTGGAATATTTTAAATCTAAGAGATGTTACAAAAGATTCTATGCATGCTTGAGTTATATCTTTCAGCTTTCGTTATGTAGCACACACTTAACTGCCAGTATATTTCATTTAACTGCTCGTATATTTCATAATCACAACTTGAGAACTCCACAAATCTATTAGCATAGTCATTTCAACTAACTCTTATCCAAGGTATCCATTATAGAGCAATACACATCCTAACAAGAAAACCATTTGAAAGAAAGGATTTTAGAATGCTTTCCAACCTCGCATTCGTCTGAACGAGGAGAGTAGATACATTTTTACACTTGGGGCTCTTGTGCAAGCATTGTAATCTATTGCACATTAAAGAAACCCTATAAGGTTTCTCCCATTTTTCCTTCGATGGATATGATTCCCTTTGTTGCCCGGCCTCAATCAGTAAATGGCCATCGTGTTCTTTTGGGTTGATCTCACTTAGTGCTAACACTCTCAATTGTTCAGGCATCTTCAAGTGAGTCACCCTAGAACCTGTCCCTAGGAGAGATTACTTGATCAATTCTTTCAAGATACAATGCCGTTTATATCTAGCCACTCTAAATGGTTTACTCCCCTCGAACATCGCCACTAAATCCTTCCATCCTTCCATTTCTCCAACTCTCGGTCATTCTCTAAGTCATTGTCGAGGCTTAGAGAATGACAAGATTTATTGACGATGTTCGAGGAGGATCTAATCAGCCATTTAGAGTGGCTAGATATAAAAGGGCATTCTATCTTGAAAGAATTGACCGAGTTATCGCTCCTAGGGAGGAGTTCTAGAGAGAATCACGTAAAGATGTCTGAACACTTGAGAGTGTTGGCACTCAGTGAGCTCAACCCAAAAGAACATAATGGTCATTTACTGATTGAGGCTGGACAACAAATGAAAGAATATCTAGCGGAGGAAAAATGCGAGAAAGCTGATAGGTTGTTTTTAATGTGCAATAGACTACAATGCTTGTCCAAGAGTCCCAAGTATGAAAAGGTATCTACTCACCTCATTTAGACGGATGCAAGGTCGGAAAGTAATCCAAAATCTTTGGTGACTACCAAGGCCAAACGCAAGCCTTTAATTTTACGTGGGTGAATATAAGATATTGTTATCACATAAGAAAGGTGTTGAGTTTGGACACATTAAAACTACTATTCTGTTATTGGTTCAATAACCACTTGAATAATAGTTTACACAAATGCACACCATGAAGGAGCACATTGTGTTTTTTTTTTTATATACCATCCACCTCCTCAATGAACGGATAGGATTATTTTTATCCAACGACCCACATTTTTCTCCTTGAATCCAACCTTAGACAATATCTTTCCTTTTTCACATCTTTACAATATTGCAGAACTCTCCACACAAGTTTAACAAATAGCAGAGTTTTTCTAAAACTGTCTAACTTCCTTCTGAAACCTTCCAAAAAGATATAGAACATTCTCCAATATTTAGACCGTTCTAGAATAGTTTAGATAATTGTCCATCCTTCAAGAGATTTCTCCAGCGTTCTAGAATACTATAACACTCTTAAACCTTTCGAACTTTTTTTAGGATTTTCTAGTCATTATGGATTATTCTAGATCAATTGAGAGTCAAATGTTGACTCTCAACAAGAGTTACATATTACAAAAAAAGGTACTAAGAAACATAATTGTGGATATTTTCGATCAACCTACACAATTATAAAAATGTAGATATATATAATTGTAGATGCATCCAATATAATACCCATAGCTATTTCAAAAGATATAGTCATATGACTCTGACTCATATTATACCTAATATGACTTTAAGAAAAAATCTAGTACTAATTTTTTTTTATACATGCATACAATCTTAAGAGGATGCTTATGAAACTTTTGAAAAAAACTTGAATGGTGTGGACATTAGATATTTTTAAAAAAAATGTTGTGCAGGCGAACTAATAATTTTGACTTTTTTAAGACAAAAACTACTATGATTCTAAAGAAATTTTCAAACTTGGGTAGGGCGGTTGCCCGGTCTCATCTGCCCCTCGGTCTGTCATTGGCAACTATCAAGGAAACAAGCAGTTTGAGGCCTAGTATTTTCTAGTGAAGAAAAGAAACCATCTAGTGATGGCTGAAATCATGTGATTGCAGATTTTTTTGTTCGGCCATTATGAGAAACGAAAAATGTCTAATGAATCTCTGTAATGTATCAATCCGACAAGGTGATCAGTTAGACTGACAAGCTGTAACAAAGCAATATGGTGAATAATTTAAGTTCCTGACAAGCTGTAGCAAAGCAATATGGTGAATAATTTATGTTCCTGTGACCACCTGTTGCTCTAAAGAGCGTAACTGAGAGCATGTATTGTGAAGCATTTCAATGATCTCCGTCTGAGTCTTGTCTTCCTCAAGGTACTCAAGTGCCTCAGTAGCAAACTCTTCACACAAAGTGCAGAACTGTGAATTCTGGACAAGTTCTTCTGAACCCTTTAGTCCCCCTTCTGACTCCAGCTGATTTATCTGCAAAACTGTGGCCAGAAATACTGATTAATCTAAATATGCTTTGAACGAGTTCCAGAAAAAATAAATATTTGCTATAAACGTTACAAGAATATTCACTTCAGCCATCCTAGAGAAATTATGATATCTGTCCACACCGATAAATAGTACACCTATAATTCAAGAACAATTTAGTTCTCTGGCATCGAATTCACAGTTGAAAGAAGTACCTGAAACATCGAATGTCACGGTTTCTCTACCAGATTGCCAGACACTCATTAATTCTCTAGCATCACAGGCACGGCTAGCACTGAAAACTAAAAGAACTAAGAGCCCAACTTTCACGTCCATGGTGCCTGAGGTGAATCAATTCAATTTAAATCAAAGAAGATTTAAAGAAAAGACTATCCAATTATCAACCCAATTTATTAGCCCACATAGGTTAGAGTCATGAGGTGTCAATAATAAGTCTATCCTACAATACAGTAAAGTGATTAATAAGACACAGAAACCAGCACATGTGCAACTCAAAAAATCAGATCGAAACTCATTTACAGTATCGAGAAATTTCGAATGAATCACATCTGCAACTTGAAATATTCCATCATGCATTTCTTATTTGGTCATCTTCGTATTTCTACATCAACTCCACTTTGATTTGATTCCTAGCTGAGGCACTAATCTGCAATGCTTTTTTTTTTTGCCTCAAAATATGCTGTGTCTTTTTTTGGCTAACTCTTTATGGGATCTCAGTTCTTTCAGATATAACTTACAATTAAACGAAAAAGGAAATCCAAGATGACACAACATAAAAAGAAAGTCAAAAGATTACAAGAGCGGAGTACCAAGTATCACTTGTGTGAGCCCACAAGAACATCACAAACAGTACAGCACTGTTTGCAAAATACTCCGTATACTGCAAACTAATTTCACATGTACCCAAGCTCCTCAAGCTATTTTGTCAAACTAG
Source organism: Rhododendron simsii (assembly GCA_014282245.1). Taxonomy (NCBI): domain Eukaryota; kingdom Viridiplantae; phylum Streptophyta; class Magnoliopsida; order Ericales; family Ericaceae; genus Rhododendron; species Rhododendron simsii. The sequence continues at coordinate 38,464,699 of CM024957.1, read as the reverse complement.
TGGTATTCCACCTATATATAGAGCTTTCAATACCACACCATAACCTACCTTCCCAGTGTTGAATCAATTTACTTTTTCTAGTAAAAAAAACAAATAAGCTTAAAACTAAAAGCGGATATCCCGCTGATTTTTGAAGCACAATTTAAAAGGTGCTTCTCAGCTTAATGGTTAAGTGGGCCCATTCATATTGAATGCATTATATCATCTCCCAACTTGCCCTCAAACAGCAGATCAAAAAAAAAAAACTTGCCCTCGAACAAAAGTGACAATCCCAGGTACTTTTCACATCAACACTTGTCGAGCAACCTTTGCCAAGCACATTCACTTTTTGAAATATTAGTCTTAAGGGTGAAATTCTAGGCTTCAAAGATGAACAAGAGTGTTTTTGAAGGAACACAAATAAGAATGCTTCATCTGAATCACCTTGAACAGATGGAACATAAATTTATAATCGAAGACATCTACTAGACTGCCCACTTGTGGTGATGGTATTGAAAAGATTCATATGTTGTGATATAGTTTAATCCAGAGCAATTAGGTTTTCCCAAGGAAATTTCCTTGCAGCACCCCGTGATAAAGAAATGACAGGAGAAGATTTTTGGTCATTGGAATCAATGAACGATTGCTGTCTCTAAAACAAAAATTTTCCCGGGTAATGCACAGCCGGGCTCTAGCACAGATAAGTGATGACAACTTCCGAAGCAGCGTTCGCATAGGAAAATAAAATGGAGATCAGTAGAAGACATAACTGGTGCATTTGGAGAGCAATTACCAACTTGAAACTGTACGAAATGACTCACAAAGAACAATGCTGGAACGAATGGACGCTGAATCTCTTATGGTGCACTAATAAGCTCTAAAACGAATTAAGGCACAACAAATTCTCCTACATGTAATATTAGCTCACCGAATCACAAATCAGTTGAGCTAAGCTAATTTCAGCCAAGTACTCATCTCGTCCATCGTGGCATGTGCAAAATTGCAAAGTGAAGGGGGTTGACCTGAGTTCACCAATCTGATCCAAGACCATCTATCTAGGTTTGCTGATTTTGGGTTCAAACATGAGCCTAACAGGACCAGTAAATAGCCCATGTCAGACATCCCCGTACTTCTGAAGTCTAATGCTTTTCATGCAACATGAAAGGCCAGTAACAACGGCAGAAGCTTGGCTTGTTTTGACATCCGAGCTCAAATCCCAGCATACCTAAGTGGGTGGATGAGCTCAAATAATCAAACAATTCAAGCTCAAATTATCACCAAGTGAGTTGTTCAATCTACGCATATTTGTCAAACCACGGTAAGACAATTAATCTGGCCTCAGTTCATTAGGCTAAAGATCCCCTCATTTATGCTCCTCCAACTCAATTACATAATCAACAAACTTAAATTGTTTCTTTCAGTCAACATATTAGATTTCCCTGTGAACCCATATTCAGTTGACAATTTTTATATAATCAAAGAATCTATCAAATCTTTTTTTTTTTTTAAGTAATCAAAGAATATATCAAATCAAGCCCACTAACAAAAACCAAAACCTTCACGAATTCCAAACAAGATCAAAGATAATGAATCAGCAACCAGTCAGAAATGAATAATTCCAACTCCCAATTATATGCTCATACCCACGTACATATAAGCACACACATACATATATTTGAGAACAAAAAGAACACAGAAACACTTACAAGAAAGAAACCTGAAACCCAGATAAAGAACTTAACTTTTTTTCTTCGGCCAAAATAAAAATTGAAAGAATTTACCTTTTTGAAGAAGTTTTTGGATACCCAAATGCGTTTATACGGATTGTTGGAGAAGGGGATGAAGATGTGTAGGAATCGATTATTCCTTCCTTGCAAGTAATGGGTTTTGGGGAGAAGGCTGAGCTGAATGGTGGTTGGTTGCGCTGCTCTTGGAATGGTAGGTATTACGCAAGTCTTCCCACGAGTTCTGCTTCTGTGCTCCATTCCCCTCCAACCCCATGTCTTCGGTTGTCCACTCATCGCTCGACATGTTAACACCTATTTTTAATTGTTGTATAAATCAAACCAATGTGCGATTTTTTAACAAATTGCGGTTGGTTCGGGTTTGAGCCTCACCCGACATGAGTTTGTCTCGGGTTTACAGTCGGGTTCGGTGGATTCGCTCAATTGATTTAACCGAACCCAAATCGAACGTCCAAACTACAAGTGGGGTGGAGTGCAATTAGCCTCTCTTACATACTCTCAAGCATATGGACAAGTTCGATCCCTATAAGCTTCATCCCCCTCCCCCAATTCTCCTAGAATGGTGTAGTTAGGATTAGCGAATGGTTAAAAAAAAAAAAAAATCAATGTTTTCTCATAAAAAATCAATAACTCAACAAGTACTTTTGAAAATTAGGCTACGTTCTTGTAAACTTGTAAGTCTAAAACTTATTTTGTTATTTTATACTTTTCATAAGTTTTTGTTTAACTTTTTGTCGTAATTTTGAGGGTTAATCGTTCAATTTGACGAGACGAATCGGAAAAACATAAAATTATGGACTGATGTAGAAAAATTCAAATAAAATGACACTTTAGACAAATAAAATAGTTGTTTGATCCTTTTTTCTGTTTCTGGTGAAATTTTTTTTGCTTTCGATCAAAATTTTGCACTTTTTAAACTCCTCTTGTCGAGACGGATAATCAATCTAAAAAATATAACGCAAATTAACAAAAATAAACGAACAAAACACACAAAACAAAAAAAATAATTAAATTTACAAGAACGCAACCTTAGTCAAAACAAAAGTAGTTCGGCGGATTCGATCTGTATACCATTTTAAGCTTCCAGATCAGAGAAATTTTTAGAGAGAATGAGAGAAGCTTTTATTGGGGGGTAGATTATTGCAGTACAGAAGGTGCGATTTGTGCTTTTGTTTGGAACTTAAAGAAATGGGAGAAAAGAAAAGAATATAAGTAGTAGAAAAATAAAAATATACTATGCATAATTTTAGAATTTTCTATTTTCTCTCTATCTTTCTTTTCAAACCAAACAATGGTAGTAAACAAATTTCTCTTCCTTTCTATAAGTTCCAAACAAAGTATATTTATGATTTAGTAAATATACGTCCGTCAATTCGGATAGATCAGTTTTGATTGTGCATCATCCAAGACCGACCCAATATTCACCAATTCTGACTATTGTAACCCGAAGCCGATCATATCTAGTTTCAAAATTGACCAATCGATATCGGGTCGGATCAGGATTGTTGGGTTGGGTGGTTGGATGCTCACCTAGTGGGCATTGCCCTAAATGATGGCAAAAGGCCAAAATAATTGGTTGACCATTTTTAAAGGGTAAATTTCACCAACACCCTCTATTTAATTGAAAATACACAGCACACTCTTTATTTTGTAAAATCAAACTGCATGTCCTTCTGAGTTAACCTGTTTAATTCCATTTAAAAATGATATAGACGTCAACACTTGCACTGACAATCGTAAAAACTCTATCGCATGGAATATGTGAATTCCATATACGTATAACGGAATTTACAATTTTTATGTGAACGAGTTTTTATAATTGTTGGTGGTTGTACTGTTGTAGCAAACATATTATGAAAAAAAGATATAGATACCAACATTAGCACTAATAATTCTACAAACTGTCTCACATGGTATATGTAGATCCCACATATGAGTGGTGGGATCCACAAATTTTATGTGAAAGTGTTCTTACAATAGTTGTTACAAGTTTGTATAATTATTTGTGCAAATTTCCATTAAACATACTTACGACATCTCAGTCAATTTGCTTTTAGTATTCCGTCTTCCCCATTAACTTCTCTCTCTTCTACCATAACCAACTGTCACACCCCACCATCCATTTTGAAAATCGCCCACCGATTTTTATGTTTTTGTCTATTAAAAATAAACGCATACCTACACAATCACAAAAAGTCCAACCAAGTGTTATGGAACTCAACAATCTTTGATTGATCGCTTAATTTACTGATGTCTTACAATAACCCATTTGTTCCATTGCCAGTGAATTAACGGAGTGGATTAATCGTTGCATACTTTGATAAACTAGATGACTGCAATGTGATTTCAAAGATGAAAGGGTGTGTATAGTGTCATATCTCAATAAAATGTTGATTAAGTTTACGCAATCTTAAAAGTAGAATATATGAATTGAAGGGTTGGCAAAAGAATTAAAGAACAAAGAAAGAAAAGTTCAAGAAATACGCAAGAAGAGGACGCCACGCAGCCACGGAGCCTTTTTATAAGTCAACAGCCTTGTTCTCTTTGGAATTTAAAAAGAATTTTTCAAAAAATTCCTCTTAGATTCTCTCCAGATTCCACATACTTTCAACATTTCTCTCTCTATCCCTCTCCACTTATTACCTCTACTATTTTTCAAATATCAATCCAAACAAAGCACCTGATTTAGCATAGTGGTCGGTATGAGAAAGTTAATAAATGTTTGTTTTATATGAGAGCATACTCAAATCTAGGGAGGTCGAACATTCCAGATCTTCAGTTCACTGGAGGGTTAGGCCGACTGTTAACTTCAAGGGTTCAGAATTAGTCGAAGTGCGCGGAAGCTGCCCGGACATTTGATTATATATAAATATAATAAAATTGAGAGGATGGCAGCTGACTGCATCAAAGAGTGAGATTATGCGTTTTGTAAGCTTATGGATGACAGGAATCCGAATGGAATTATTCCTCCGATGCGATACTTTTGTAATCTTATTTAAGAGTTTAATAACTAGTTCACCAATGTCTATGGATTTTTATTTTTGAAATTCCCTTTTGGGGTGTGGTTAACCATTGAACCTTGGTTAGAATGGACATTTATTTAATTCTCCATAATTACAGGGTCAGCTGAAGCATGCTACCAAACCATATATTCACCTAGCCTAGGGGTTGGGTTTACTGAGATTTCTTGTCTTTCTTCCTTTTTTCTTTTCAGCGATGAGTCAACCCTACGAGATTAGTATTAGGTAAGTGGGGATCAGATTCCTTTTCTATGACCGGATGTCAAGGTCAATTTGTTCTCTCCTCAACTAATTTCGGAGTCTTGAAGTGTGGAACCAGACAAATTCTCTATTGGCTCAAAAGTTTAGAATGTTTGACCTTCATGAAATTCGAACATACGATCTCACGAAGAACAAGTACTTACTCCTATTTGTTTTTTCATGCTTACTGGAACAAATCCTTGGGGTTAAAATCCGATTCCCTTTTAGTTAAGGAATCTGATTACCTGTCAATTACAAGATGAAAAATCACATTCCCATTCAAGCACAATCCAACCATCGATTATAGAGGTTTGGAGCCATATCCTCATAATCTCATTCCTCATAATTTCTGTTATCGAAACGATTTGATAAGCTAGACTTTCCCTCCAAACTGATGACTGATAAATATGCCTATGTAACAAACTGGAACTACTCCTTAACTAACTCACAAGGCTACTAATAATTCCGATCCTCGCCACAAACACACCACTCACAAATCGCCAAGCGTACAATTCTCACCTTTCGTTATTGGAAGATGCTAATGGGCTGCATTAGGGCAGCAAAAACGATGGGAAAACACATTTTTCTAGTATGTTAAAGTGCCTCGAAAAGTGTTTAAAACTGTATCAAAAACTATGCTCTCTTTTTTTTTTTTGGTATCCTGTCTCAAGTCTTCCATCGCCCCCATACCTTCATCCGTTACATCTTTCCAGTAGAGGTGGCACCGAGAGAAGATATAAATAGTACGATGATTTCTATTTTAGCGCAGGTAACAATTCTGTTCTAAGCATACACACACCAACTGAAACAATCCATGCCATATTATCAACCAAAGATTAGAAGCCTTGGAACATTAGAAAATCACAATCACCACATGGAAAAACACAATGCACAAAGGGAGAACACACGACAATACTATCCATAAACACCGGGTAAGTACAAATAACCTAAAACGCAGGAAAAAGCGAACAAGGTTCTGGGCATAAAAGCAATCGAGGAACGACGACAAACAAAATACTAAATATAACAGCTACTGAAGATGACTACTAACTCAGTTCTAGATCTGAAGCAATCAATCTAACTCACTGTGACACATAAAGTTAGGAGTCCGCTTCTTCTTTTGCTGATTTTGCTTTCTCATAAGGACCGAGAACTTGGCAAACCCAAACTTCTTTCTTTTTATGGGCAGCCGCTGCTTGTGGCCAGTTTCCCTCTCGGGCTTCCATGTGAAGGGTGACTCGCCATTGGGTCTACTAAGCATTTGACCGAGGGACATCTTTCGTTTAACTGCACCTCCTTTTTCCGGTTTCATCCCATTCTCAAATTCCTCAGTCAAAAACAGTTTCCTGCTCAGTATTTGCCCTATAGAGAGAGCTGGCCTCAAAACCGGCATTGGCTCGTCGTTCATAAGATTCAGCCCATCTATGTCAGTCAGACATGAGTCTTTCCAGCGGTGAGATGGGTGAGATGTATTCTTGAACTTGGTAGAGTTCTGTACTGATCGTCTCTTTTGACCGTTCTCAGATCTCCACTTCCTCAGAGCTTCTTCAACTGCCAACTTTGCCCTATTTGCAGCCTCTACTCTGTTCAGAGCTTCTTCCAACACTTTCTTACTAGTTTTGACTTCTTCCGCAGCCTCTTCTACCGTTTTCAAGATCTCCAATCTCGATACATTAGCTTCATCAACCAGAAGCATGGTATCAATCACTTTCCTCTTAGAAGCTTCTTCCGCCTCATGAGCTGTTGATGTTAGGGATGTGTATTCCTCATAGGAAAGAGTAACTCCTTCCTGCTTCTGCTCATTATTTGAAAGGGCTTTGATTTCTGCTAGAGCAACAGCTTCTGTGGCTCTAGCAGCTTCCTTCATTTTCCTCGCTGCAACCAATCTGATCTCAGCCGTTTTAATCCTAGTTTTCGTTTGCTCAATCTCGGACATTGCTCTCAAAACTTCTTTTTTGGCCGCTTCTCCTAATTTCTTGTACTGTTCTGCCTCGCAGCTCAATTGTTGAAGCTCTCTTGATATGTCAATGGCATTATCTGAATCACCTTTGATGTCAGAATCTTGAGCCAGTTGTAGCTTCAGTCTTGTTTTGCTTAGCTCTTCCTCAAGTGATGAAACTTTTGAAGAACTCGAAGACAACCTCTTGCGAGTCTTTTCAAGCGAGAGTCTTTCTGTTTCTATTTTCTTGTTATATGATTCAACAGTAGCGCGAATGCCAGCAAGATCATTAGTAGTTCTTGTGAGGTTAAATTTGGCTTGTTTCAATTCCATTAAGATGATTCCCGGAGCAGAAGAGGGCAAGAGGCTGAAAGCACCATTGGAATTGGGATTAACATGGTTTTCCTTTTCTTCCTCCTCCACAGAAGCATTTAGGTTCTGATCATCCGAGTTTGCGTTGAAGGCAGCGCTGACTTCAGATGCTCCTTTCTGTAGCTTCAGTTTTAGCTCTTCTACAATCATTTTAGTTGCTTCGAGTTCTTTCAAGACATCAAGTGTTTCCCTTTCTTTTGCCATTAGATCCTTCTCCAACTGCACAGCTTGTTCCTCAACTTGGGCAATGTCAACCGCTTCAAATTCATGCTGCCACAAATAGAAACTCCTCAACAAAACTTCTAGTGTAAAAGATAACAATAAATCCAGACTTGTATTTGCATTTATTTGGTGTGTTGTCAGTTTATGCAAATACATGCACATGTAGCCCAAAATATCAATACAAATCCTAAGCAGATTATATCCTTAGGGCTTTGCTATTTCAACGGAGATGGAAACCACAAAATACTATATGGCGCAGGGTTAAGAATAGAAAGTTACTCCATATAGCTGGGTTCAGGGAACCCCAGTCTAGAACAAAATCATGTTCCGTGATCTTCTATTATCCATGCAAGAAAGCACATTCCTATTCCACAATTTGAAGATCATAGTCAGTACAACTTCTTATAAATGAAGGCTATCCTTCACCTCATTAGGCAGCATTTACATTTCCAGACTGCCCATTTTAAACGAAAAGAAAACTTAACGGAAGGACTTATGATCCTGCCACTGGATTAAGATGGTGGTTACTAAGTTTGTAAAATGCAAGGCGTCAACATTGATGACTTTCCAAGAAGGGAGTTGTCAATGGTGTCTTGTAAGGTATTTTGTCATGGGCACGTTGAAAGGAACACCTCAAAATTATAACCAGCAGCAGAAGTGTGAAGATGCCCCTGCTAAGGATGATCCTAGTTACTGCACTCTTAACCAACATCCCTGAATCCGATTGTGGAGGCATATCAGTGCTCCTAACAGCCAGTAGGAAGTAGCAACAGCCAAATTGCATGGGGGAAAAAAAGTAAAAAACCCACAACCAGATGCTGTTGCAAATGAAGATACAAAGCCAAAATACATGACAACCCTCCAAACTGCCCTAGGCCCGTCCACCACCACACGTTGTGGGGGAAAGACTAAGTATACGGGTCCCCTAAATATGTGAGTGAAGGAGAGCCAAGGACACCGAATAATCTCTCCAAATCTCTCAGCATATTAAAGCAAAGATGAAATATGGGACCTTTTTGTTGGAGGCCCCTTAAATTGCAGCTGCCTCTTGAGCTTTAGCAGTTTAGCTCAGGGTCAGCTCTACATATTATAGAAATCGGAGTATAAAAGAACTTCGAAGAAACAATACACAATCAAATAATAAAGACACTAAACCCCCAAGGGTTTGGTTCCTCCTAAGGTCTTAGGTTCGAAACCTTTTAAGTGCTATTAACTCCTTTGAGCCAGTTCATATTGAGCTTTGCTCAGGCTTTAAATTAGACCCCCGCAAGTGGGCAGTAAAATTAGTGCCAGGATTAGCCAAGGTGTGTGAAAGCTGCCTAACTTGAGTTGTCAAAAAGGAAAAATAATAATGATCCAAAGAGAGCTAGATTGACAAAGGCAATGCTGCTAAAATAAAAATAGAGTAACATATTGTTATCATCATAGAGAACCAGAAAAACAAAAATCCAACCTTTCTCAGCCATGGAAATCAGAATAACTAACAACAACAGGAAATGCGGTTTATCGAACATTTCAAACGAAACTGAAGAGGGTTATGAGTGTGTGTATGAGTGTGTGTGTGTGTGTGTGAGAGAGAGAGAGAGAGAGAGAGAGAGAGAGAGAGAGAGAGAGGACCTCAGAGGGCTTGTGAGAGTTGGGTCTCCAGAAACCCATTCCACCGAACCGGGTCGCCGCCTCCTTGACGGACTCGAACGGAGCTGACGTGTCGATTTCGGCCCTTGGCATCATCTTCTCCGAACCCAAGTCAGTTTCACTCCCTGTGGGTCTCACTCCGTCACTAGCCTTACGATCTCCCTCCCGTGAATCTGCTTCTAGGGTTTCCAATCCTTCGGAAACCACCACTTGGGTGCTGCAATCTAAGTCCTCAGTAGCCATTCAAACCACCAAAACAGAACCCAGTTACTAGCTTAGTCCTTAACAATTGAACTTTTAGAACACTAGAAAGTGTGGACGATGAATAACGGCCGTTTATGTTGCTATCAAGATGGAATGGAGTAGTATTGGTTGGGGAGCGTGAGCAAGCAAGAGACAAAAACAGAGTATGAATAGGAGAGAGAGAGAGAGAGAGAGAGAGAGAGAGACGTTAGGTCAAATGAGTAAAGTAAAGCGTGTTGTAACGTTCGATTTTCCAGAAAGAAGCCAAAAGTCGGACAAAGAGTGTAGACTGGTGTGGATTATTGGAGGGTAACAGTTTCAAAACTGTACTTCTCAAGTACGTAAATATTGGAAGCAAATCTTATTTATTTATGGAGCAGCCGGTCCTCTCGAAGATCGAAATCGTTAATGTTTTAGATCTTGTTGAGATGATTCAATTCAAAAAAATCATTTTGATCGAATACTTGAATTAGTTTGATTGCGGATAAATTGTAATAATGAAAAATACTTTCTTATACTGGGTTAAACCTATTTTCATTCAGCTAAAAATGGATGGATTATGTGTCATCTCAATTCGATTATTGTAAACTTTGACATGATTAACGAATTCTATAAAATGAACATGTACGATCATCAATCTAGATCAGAAAGACGGTGCCAAAAAGAACAAAAACAGGACGCTACAATCAAAACTTAGGACGGGATCGATACGTTGGAATTGGAATATGGAGTATTACCAACGGGAGTAACGAGGGTCAAACACGCACGATCGTTGTAAAGGACTGCAACCTAAGTACCAATAAACAATTAGACCTCGTTCCGCCTTTTTCTATAATCTTCTTTTTTAAAAATAAGGTAGTTTTAAATTTAAATATAACAAAAATGAAAAATGAATTTCTAATTTTTTTTTGCACCGTTTATAAGATTTCAATGAGATTTATCAAATAAGATCCATATTGGTAAAAACATTATTTAAAAAAACATATGATTTTTGATCTTAAAATTACTTTTTTTTCTTAAACTTTCTTTTTCCTAAAAGTAGAACGGCCATGCCACTTAAGAGGGTGAATATTACCTTCTTTCCTATTGGTTGAAGTAACGTGGACCCATCATAAAGTGACGTCATGCTTATCAAAAAGTGTATTGCATGGTAAGCGTGACATCATTTTGTGGTGGGGTCCATACCATTTCAACAAATAAAAAAGAGAGTAACGTTCACCTTCTTTTAAGGAAGGTGAACAAAATTGTACTCCACTTCAATAGCTCCAAACCTGCAAGAAATCCAAGACATGAGCCCTACGTATGAAAGGACACGTACGTTATTAAGGTGCACCAAGCCCATAAACTTATAGTTACTTTTTTTTAACGGCCCATAAAACTTATAGTTGATCACTAAATAATTGTGGTCTATCTGATCCACTCTCTTAATATTGTTTGTTGCATTCTTACCAACCCTGATATTCACTAACGTAAATAATAAATTAGATGCTGCCCAAATTAAGTAAAAAAATCTTCCATCCCATCCGGTTTTGCAAACTTCTTTTTAATTTCAAGATATAAGCGCTCTTAATTGATATCAAATTATATCCAATATAATCAATATCAGTTTCAGATGTTCTTGATGAATTCTGAAATGTGAATGATTTGATAATCAAAATGAATACTGAATAGGCTCACAAAATGCGTATAATAGGATGTACGGATGGACTCTAGAGGACATCATTCCTTCCATTTTCTCCCATATATGATAGTGAGTGTGATACCAACAAGAAAGGAATTGAGGATCCCAAACAACTTCTTCTTCTTCTTTTTTTTTTTACCAACCAAGAAAATGCAGATGTTATATATAAGAAAACAGTATAATAAAAGTGGATACTAACGGTTCGAAAAATACAGAAACATGCAATAAATAAAAATGAAAATTCCAAAAAAAACAAGAAAAAGAAAAGCGAATCAATGGCACATCACACACACGAGTCTTAGCAGACATTATTGCAGTTCTGAATTTTGTAAAAGGAGATCAAAGGAGTTGCTCATCTAGCTGTTAATGCAGTTCCAGTACTCCACGTACAAATATATATATCCTCCTATTTTTTGTTTTCCTAGTGGCTTGCAGCATCATATCTCTGATTCCTTTGCTTTGACTTACCACAGAAACACAGACGCATCTCCACTATGTATTCCATTTTGGTTTTTATATCCAAACTCCAGGTATACCAACAAAACTGATGATCATGACTCAGTTCCACTTCTAAGTGAGAACTAACTAGTCATGGCTCCAAAGTTCTAAATCTGGAGAGGTGAAAACTGAAAAGGTGAGGTTTGTGAACCCTGATTCAGTTTTGGATTATCACTTTGTAGCGTCCCGAAACCTAGACAAAATTAATACTCCGATACTTGGTGATATAAACTGTAAGGTATAGACATCATGTAGCAGATGTAATCCATACTCTTCCATTATTTTTTTTTTTGATAATCGGGTGTCCAGGCCAGCTTATGCGCTTCTCGACTAATCCTAGGAGATCCACTCGACTTGACCGGGCAGGTCGAACATGGAATATTCAGCGAAATGCGGCCCATATTGAATCAGGCTTCATAAACCTAACAATTATATGATAGTGGCTATGTGGCAAGGGAATGGAATGTGACATGATAAATGTTGGAGGGTTAGCATATTTATGTGACTACATGTGTGGGAAATGGTGGATGGGAGGTATGCATCATGCCTCGTTTGCTCTACTCTCTCTCTTTCTTGGTCATGCTTTTCCAAATTTCTTTAATCACGCCCAAGAATGGAAAAAAAAAAACTTTTTTGGTACTCTATAGTGTTTGTTTTATATATAGAAGGAAGAAATTAACCTCTAGGGCTTGGCACAGTGTAGTCACTCGACAATCAGAGATCTTAATTAAGAAGTTAGACATGCGTTCACGTCCCACTTATGTGTCATCAATTCTTGTATTTGATCACACTCTCTATACGAGAGTTTTCTCGATTTTAATTGGCCCCTCTCCTAAATAAATCAGTTTATTGGGTCAGATCGTGCCGGAAATCATTATAAAAAAAGAAGAAAAAATTAGCCAATCAAATTGTGGCAATTGGTTTACCAATATTATATGCCCAGTCTCTATTTTTTCCTCTTTTTCGGAAGAGGAGATTTGATACTCTAATATGGAGTATAGAAAAATTATGGAGGATTTCCACTAGTTCACTATTCACATGTACATCAAACCATATACATTTAGGCTTTAGCGAATGTGTATTAATTTGCATCTTTATATTCCTAAAATTGCTGTCATTCAAAAAGATATTCACAATACCTTTAATATATTATTCTACTGACTACATTTCTTAAAATTTTTGGAATTTTTAGATTGAATTTCGGAGGAAAAGTGTTGAATGTTAGAAATATGGAGTAAGTTTTTCCGAAAAATATACATAGTATTGGGCTGGAGTTGAATAAAATCCTTCGAAACTATTTTTTCAGGCAATAGTATTATTTGATATTTTTAAACAGAGAAATGGACTTATGGTAATATATTTTGTTTATGAACATATATATGACTTTGTTGAGAGTTATTGTCGGTGTCGGATAAAAAAAAAGAAAAAGAAAGAGATTGTTGGTGTGAGAATGTGATTTATTTAAAAATAATAGTAATATTATTTGCAAGTCATACAAGAGAGATGGAGATATTGGCCATACTTATTAGGAGAGTCCTTTATTGTTAGGTCTCGTTCCGCTGAGATTCTTATTTTTTGAGTACTCATTCCCATTTTACAAGACTTGTCATTCTTTCACAATATATCACCTTTAATTCAAAAAATAAGTATTTATTTTAGTTGTTGAGAGTCTTTTTTTATAATTAGTAGTATATATTGTTTATTTTTTGCTGTTGATCAAGAGACTTCTATTATTTTATTTTTTTGATCCGTAGAGTCTTCTATTATTTGTGGAGAGTCTTTCTTTTATAATTTTTTTTTTGGGTCAAATCTTGATAAATACGTGGAATTAGGACATTCCAGCGGACTTGCTGTTAGATATTTCCGTTCATGGGCACATTTGTTGTGTTTTTTTTAAAAAAAAAATAAATTCAGAGTCAAGTGGACGGTGGACCTCAAAAAAAAAAAAAAAAGAGGCTGGAAGGTCGTAGTTTTATTTGATCAAAAAATAATAATCGAAGTCGTATGATTTTTTGTTCTCTGATAACTCAAGTGTCTGGGCCAGCTTACGCGCATCTCAGTCAATTAATTGTGGGGAACCAATCCCATAGGCCACTTGAAGTCTTATGTTTATGTTCATATGAATACAACTGACTCATCTTTTGATTTCCGCTTATATTTTTAGAGTAAAAATTACGGGGTGTCTAGGAGCTTACTTTTTGGTTTTTATTTTTAATTTTTTTTCTTTTTGGCTTTTTGCATAATGCTCAGAATGTATTTTGAATTTGGTAAAGTGATTGAATGATATGTGTAGAATGCACTCTCTCCGTCCGGATTTAATAGTCTTTTTTTGGAATTCATGCAATTTTTCAATCGATTATATCTTCCAATTTATAATATTACTAGCGAATACCCGTGCCTGAAGGCACGACGCAATACATTTTGAAGACAATGAAAGCTACTGGTCCAATTTGAGCTTTGGATCTTTTCGGATAACTGTGTGCTACCATTGGTGTACTCAATGAGCTTATGCAAAAGCTACCGTGCTAATTTTTTCAAAATGTGCAGAGTATTACAATTTTTTCAAAGCTACTGATCTCAAGCTCAAGCTAAAGCTCGCCAATTTGGCCTGTTTACCCTGAAGTTCCGCACCTGGAGTTTTGCTATTGTGTGATTTATGCCCAATGAAGGGATAAATCTGGGCATATATTAAGCTTCAAAAACCGTCACTTGCTAGTTCTAGTTTGGTAAACGGTACACAGAAAAAATAAAAACCATCGAAACACCGATGAAAATATAAAATGGTACACATATTAGTTTGGCAAACCAGGAGATGCTCAAAAATTTGTTTGTAATGGTCAAACTTAATCAGTAAATTTTGCATTTTGCTAGAGCATCAGTAGAGTAGTTTGCATTGGGCCTCAATATTATTAGTTGTGGAGGACTGCCATATTTGTTCGGTTCATGCAACATCATTTAATTTAGCAACTTAAAAAAAGAGATTATTCTGTCTCACAAAGCAGCTGTTTGCTACAAAGTCTAGAAAACCAAAAGAAGTGGTTCCAACTCATGTCATAGAAGCACATAAAAAATTGTAAAACCTTCGGGCACAGCAATTTCAAAACACAAAATCTAAAGAGTGAAGATACTGCAATCCCGTAAAACTAAGCAGGCATGTTGTAAAAATACCAATATTGTATCTGCCTAGAAAACCAAACGAAGTGGTTCCAATTCATGTCATAGAAATGCATGTCACATAGCCTCCTATTTTGAGATATCAGGCGGTGGTCATGCAGTTGTGCCTTTAGCTCTGACAATGAGCAAAGGGAAAGTGCCGAATGATAAAAAGATAACGCTAATAACAATCGAATGATAAAAAAGATTACAACTGGTGGTTGCATGAATACCGCCATCGGCCGAGGCACCGTCACCCTTCTCAATCTCAACTGGTGGGAAGTGGGTCATTGGCATTTAGTTCATTACAATGGTAAAAAAGAATGAAATCAACACAATAGATTTCAACGTACCTAAATTTTGAGTAAACACCCCAATCGCTTATAATTTTTTGTACACATGCCTCTTATCATTATCTTCTCTGTCATTTTGATTTAAGGCTTTCTAGACATCAAATTTTATAACAGGGGCTCCACTATTTTTAAACATATAGAAGAAGAATAGTATTGGAAGGGGCTCCACAATTTTTAAACACATAAAAGAAGAATAGAATAGGAAACTCATAAAAAAAAAAAGACTTGGCAATAAAACGAACAATATTAATCAACCATTAAACGGGAAATAAAAGAATGGTAAGCCTTGTGTTCCCATTTGGGTTTTCCTATCAAACTAAAGATCTCATATGATGCACGGACCTTAAAATCTAAATCGATTATACTAACAATCTTACAACCAAGTACAAAAAAAGGAAAAGAACCAAATATTGTATTTGAATGCAACCATGTTTAGTTTGCAGAAAAATCTATACGTGTGAATAATTCTTGTTGCAAAAGAACAAAAATTGAGCAAGATATGTGCTCACAATAGACCATTTTCTACCAGTTTCGAAACCTACTCCGATGTGAAGAGACAAAAATAATTTAATCAAAATTAGCTGCAACCCAAGCCAAAAAAAGAACAGAGCACCAAAGTATGTTTCGAAATCCCATGTAAATTGACAAATCATGAATAATAATGATTAAGAAGCCCCAGGTAAATTATTGGGCATTCTTCCCAAAATCAAGAGACCCACATGTAAAAAATGGAGTAACGGTTCTTAACAAAATTAAGAGACCCACATCTCAAACCAAAAAAATCGAGAAACCGTGAAAAAACATCTAGAGACTGCCCATGAAAAAAAAATCTAGGAACCACTCACCTCAATTCTTGCAGTCTTGGAAACAAACTTAGGTAATTTTCGGTGGGATGGTGGTATTGAACTGAAGGAGGAGAGAGGGAGAGAGTAAAGAAGAATAATAGTATACTTGTGAGAGGGAGAGAGTAAATTAGAAATTAAGGAAATGCTAACCATGAATGGAAAGGATATCACGTGCAATTTGAGGTTATATTGCAAAGGATATCATGTACGTAAGTATATCTGTTATTTTGTCTACCATTTAAGGAATTATTATTTCACGTAGTACATTAGAAATTAAGAAATACTAACCATGAATGGAAAGGATATCACGTGCAATTTGAGGTTATATTGCAAAGGATATCACGTACGTAGGTATATCCGTTATTTTGTCTACCATTTAAGGAATTATTATGTTCTAAGGGGCACTTTTTACTAAATACCCCATTTGAGGGTAAATGGGACAGAACAAATTTTTGGCTATTGGGGCACTTTCAGTATACACCGTTTTGGTGAGTGAAAAAAATAGTTAGTTTTTAGGTATTATTTTTTTGGGGTGAGTGAAAAAAAATACTTTTAGTAAAACGTATTGAAATAGAAAACAAAACAAAAGGGGAACAAATAGAAAGTGAAGAACATAGCAGAGCCACCAGTACCTATGGAAAGAGAACTGTAAAATAAGAAAGACGGGAAGAGAGAACTGGATTGACTGGGTTAGTGATGCATTTTCCCTCTATAAAACAACTTTGAAAAATAAATAAAAGCCTTTTTTGTTAGAGGTTATGCTCGGGTAGAGGTTATTAGTTAATGTAGTTAATTTGGAAATGGTTTTGGAAAAGTCGGAACACGTTATTGAATAAGGAAATGATTTGAAATGATTTTCTTTATGTTGCTTTCCTTATGTCACTACCAAAAAATAAGTGTAGTGTAGAAACATTTTGGAAAATTTAGTGTAGAAATTCATTACTGAAATAATAGTATTCAATCAATCTTTCAAAATGATGACCAAAAATTAGGGAGAGAGAGAGAGAGAGAGAGAGAGAGAGAGAGAGAGAGAGAGAGAGAGAGAGAGAGAGAGATTTCTCTTACCCGATCCCACCCAAAATTATTCTCATAAATCAGTCGAATTGTTCTAAAATTTTAGGTAGATTGATCCATTTCAGTAATGTAGACAGAAACTTCCGAACTATTAGTTGATGTAGTTAATTTGGAAATGATTTTGGAAAATTAGGATGACATTATTGCATAAAGAACCTTATTGCATAAGGAAATGATCTGAAATGATTTTCCTTATGTCACTACCAAAACATAAGTGTAGTGTAGAAACGTTTTGAAAAATTTAGTGTAGAAATTAATTACATAAGGAAATGATCTAAAATGATTTTCCTTATATTGCTTTCCTTATGTCACTACCAAAAAATAAGTGCAGTGTAGAAACGTTTTGGAAAATTTAATGTAGAAATTCATTACATAAGGAAATGATTTAAAGTGATTTTCCTTATGTTACTTTCCTTATGTCTCTACCAAAAGTTAAGTGTAGTGTAGAAACGTTTTGAAAATTTTAGTGTAAAAATTCATTACATAAGGAAATGATTTAAAATGATTTTCCTTATGTTGCTTTCCTTATGTCACTATCAAAAAATAAGTGCAGTATAGAAATGTTTTGGGAAATTTTGTGTAGAAATTCATTACTGAAAATAATAGTATTCAATCAAGTTTTCAAAAATCATGACCAAAAATTAGGGGGAGAGAGAGAGAGAGAGAGAGAGAGAGAGAGAGAGAGAGAGTGAGAAATTTCCCTTACCCAATTTGTCCACTCAAAATTATTCTCATAAATCAGTGGGATTGTTCCAAAATTTTAAGTAGATTGATTCATTTCAACACTGTAGACAGAGGTCGGATTGATTCATTTAAATTTCAAATTTGAAATTAGACAGTAAAAAAAGGAAACTTCCGGACTATTAGTCAGATTGATTCATTTAAATTAGACAATAATTCCGTTTTTTACTGATTTCTATAATTCTATATTAGGGAAACATTTAAGACTAAAAAAGGAATATAGAATGGAGGGTGGAGATTTATGCAAACTGAGGGGATAAATCTGGACCGTTGGTTGTCTTTTAGATTCAAACACTTCCTTGTCATATTATATAGATACGTGATTTTGAAAATATTATATTATAGAATTAATTGAGATCTATCAAGCAAGATCCATATTCAATACGAAATTCACTACGGATTCAAAGATATAACCCATTTTTTAGCCGGTTAGAATAGAACTAGGGACAATTAAATCCGGACGGAGGGAGCATTTTGTAATAGGTGTAGTGTTTGAGAAATATGCAATGAAAATGAATTATAGGTTGATTTTCTAGCATGTTGTCCCTGGTTATTTATTATGATATTATTTTTTAATTGAAAGTCCAACTATTTTTAAAATATTTGTTTTGGTAATTATTATTAGGAACAAATAATGAACAAGTAAACTAACGATGTGGATTACAATAAGAATATGTAAAGTGTTTGGGTCATATGTGTATAATAGATTTTGGGGGGAAAAATAAAAATCGCGGGTGAAACACCTTATAGATTTTGGTAAAGCGTTTGTGTAAGTGTTTAAATTTTGCATTCTCCAATTCATTTTTGAAAACACATTATAGAATTGGCTTTGAAACACCAAAAATGCAAAATCACGTAATGCAAAATGCAAAAGTCGGGTGGCCAAACACCTCCAAGCCTCATCTCACAAATCAATGCTAACTGTCAAGTTACCTAACGTCCAATCTTTATGTTGAAATCGATGTCTATCAAACCACGACAAACACAATGCGCAAAAATATAAACGGAGAAATCAAAAGCCAAAAATGAGTCTGCTAAACACCCCATGTGTTGATATGTTACAATCTTACAATAGTCGCCCAACAATTAGGCATTTTAGAAAGTTTTGTCTCAGGTGTGCTACTAATTTCTGCATCGGGTCCCCTTTTTTTATTTATTTTTTTCCTGATTTCAATTAGCCCCCTTAACTATTGGAGAGTAAGATTGGATTCCTAACCAAGTCCTGGCAGTTGGGCTATCAGTATTCAAAAATGTTAAGATACATGAATTTGATCCATGAAATTGTCTATAAAAGATAAATGGACAATTCAGATTCACAGTGATCAAATTCATGTATCGTATCAAGCCCGTCATTATTTTGTCGTCACAGTCAACCGCAATTACATCCCGACACGTCACTTGCTCTCTCCTCCTCCAATGTGGTGAGTGATCCCACTGCATGGAAGGATACCCTTGATGGTGTACGTCAAGGACCACAGCCTTGATGGTCATGTTTACAACTCATTTATTTATTCAGACCAACCTGTACTGATCGAGGACCACTCCGATATTTACTCCCCTGCATGTGCACATATATATATCTCTTGGTGGTTCGGACCCCAATCAATCAATCATATATATATACACGTACGTCATCAATCATGCACATTTGTTCAAGTTTGGTACCCGGCCCCTTTGACGTACAGAATGATACGTCCAACAATTTGTAGTTCATTTACATATATAATGCCCGCAAACGGAAAAAAACTAAACTTTTTTTATAACTAAATATAGTACTCCACTTTAATACTCCATTATCCACCTTGAGTACGTACGTAACTGATGATGATGAGATCGATTGAGCTAGCTAGGTTGCATAAATGTATCCCATTAAAAAACCAGTGGGGATCGATTCTACTAGCTAGAAACGTGTAAGTAGAGGTGGCAAACGGGCGGGTCTGGACGGGTTTGGGCGGGTTGAAACGGGTCGTGGGTCAAATATGGGCGGGTCAAATATGGGTCAAAAGGTAAACGGGTTGAAACGGGTTGGGTCAAATATGGGTCAACCTAAACCCAAACCCACCCGACCCGACCCGTTTTCCTCTTCTTTTTTCTTTTTTCTTTTTTAATTTTTATCTGCCTTGGATTCGACAAGTGGCAATGTTGTATTGGTTAAGTTTTATGAATGATTGTAGGGAAATAAAAATAATTAGTACAAAGTAATTAATTAACATAAACAAAATTCTATTTGGCTAGGACGATATCATGCATTGAAAATAAATTGTCGAACTCTTTAATTTTCTGTAGAACGAAATTATGTACGTTAGGAACTTCAAACAGGAGGAAGGGAATTCGTAAGGTGATCGAGATGACTGACTATAAACTACTATATAGCAATTAGCAAACCGGCCAACCCGACCCGTTTTCCGTTTTCGAGGACAAGTCAGAGGCAGAGAATTGCCTGGAAGGCGATTATTGCACCGATTGTACAGTTTCGATCTTCATTGCGTTCGCCGAAACCACCGCTTAAATTTGGATTAAAAAGTCAAGTGACTTTTTTTTTGTTTCTATTCATACTTTTTTGCATTTGTTTGTTTTGTGACAACTGGCTTCGGTCCCGACAAAATTTAGAAGACTTGATAATGCCTAATAAGTTTTGGAACATGATACCTTGTAAGTTTTTACTTTTTAGTAAAAAGTAAGAATTACGATCGAAACCTAATTTTTTTAAATAAAGACAAAAATAAGTCAATAAGCCAAATTTTTCGTCTTTATTTAAAAAAAATTGGATTTCGATCGTAATTTTTTAGTTTTTAGATTTCTCTTGTCATGAATAAGTAATAATCTTCAAAAAATTGACGAAAAACTAACAAATGTGAAAAAAAATTGAATGAAGACAAAAAAAATAAGTCATTGAGCTTATTTAACCGAACCGCCCTAAAAGTCTTTGAGAGAGAGAGAGAGAGATAAATTGTAAGGGAATCAGAGAGAGAGAGAGAGAGAGAGAGAGAGGGAATCTGATTGAAGTGAATAAAGAAGACCAAATTTGGTCAAGGAGCGATTAACTTTTGTGCAGGAATGGGTATTCTAGGTCGAACCCATATTTAACCCACTCTCAACTCATCTAAACCCATATAAATATGGGTTGATATGGGTTCAACCCATATTAACCCATGACATAATATGGGCGGATTGGGTTGGGTTATAAGTGGGCGGATTTGGGCGGGTTAAGAAATATGGGTTTGAATTACCACCTCTACGTGTAAGTATGTAATATCGATCGGTCTCCTAAACAAACAAACAAACAAACAAGCATGAAGAACTCCAAGGACAATTGACAAATGTGGAAGTTTAATTTAGATCAAATGTGGAGGCTGATAATTAAGAAGGGTTAGATAGAAACGACAATACTGGTACTGACACGCACGGAACCGCCACCGAGGATTACAATTAATTAAATGAATTAATTAGGGCACGTATATTAGATCGGATACGGATATTGGAGTGGACTATTTCTAAGGTGATCAATCAAATATTCAATTATTCGTTAAGCTTTTATTTGGCCTGGATTAAACAATCATAAGAACTATAGTCGAAGAGAGATACAAAACCATGAAACTGTGGCATTATTTTTTTTGGGTCTGTAAGGTCCATATTTTGGCAAATCCCATGACAAAAATCCCGTCTGATTTGTTTTCCATTAATTAAATTGTATCTTATTTATTAGAGCATCTGTTTTATAGAAAGGATATCAATTGTATTATATAATTGATAGGGAAATTGTGATAAGGGAATTAGTTTGGAAGGAAATCATTTAGCTTAGAGGATTTCGTGCATATGCTTTATTAGAAAAAGGAAAAACAGAAATTGTGGGTGGCAAAAAGGAAGTGACTGTCTGGCATTTTGGAAATGCTCCATGCAGCAATGTTCCAAGCAGCAACGTTCCAAAGGTTTCTTTCAGCATTCTATGTGGCTTGGCTGGTTTTTCAAAGTCCCCGGATATGAGAGCTGTTTTGTTTTTGTCACAAAATATTGAGAAACATCTAATGGTGACTGGTTTTGTCCTCTTGGAGTTACACATGATTCGGTGATCATAAACCTTTCAAAATAACTCCAAGAGCTCTTTTCAAACTCTGATTCTATTGAGTGATTTGTTCTTCTGGTGGATTCTGGAAGTATCTCGGAAGGCTTGAGTGATTCAAGGCAGCGGCGGTCAAGCATTGGGTGCGGTGAACGAGTGATTTGGCAATCAACCTTGGTCAACCGAGAGCGATTCTAGGTTGTAAGTATATGTTTGTTTGTAACCGTACAATGAGATATAGTGCATGATTTCCTTCCCGTGGTTTTTTTACCAATTTAAGGGGTTTTTCCACGTATATCCTTGTGTTCGATATTGTTCATTGTTTATCGCTTTTAAATTCCTTTTATTTTGCTTGATTAAGTATTTAGATAGCGAAAGAGGAATTTTCTGGGTCAGTTAAAACTTTTATAAAGCAACCAATCAAGATCAACAAGAGGTCAAAACCTCAGTACAATTAGAGCCTACCTATCTAGCTAGGAATAGTAAATCCAGAAAACAGAGCAATTACAAAGGACAAAAAATCCTAGAACCTTAGTTCTAGGATGTAACAAGAAACTAACTTGCATTGCTATGCTTAACATTTCTCCCCGAGCATAAGCGGCCTCAGACTTCCTCAATAATCTGGTACCCCAAAGTTTAAGCAGGCACACTTACCCCTTGAAACTGTCTTCGATTACGTTCCCTCCAAATCAAATAAATCGAAGTAGCTATGGAAAGTTTATAAATACGATTAGAATATGAATCAGAATATCTGTGAGCATACATCCAATCCAATTCACTAGCCAAACCAAAACAGGGCTGTGGTGGGCCGAACCTAGAATGGGCCTGAGGTTGGCCCACGAAAGGGAAGTGGGTGGAGCCAGAGTTTGGGCTCCCCTGGCTGGCCCCATGTGCGTGGTCTGGGCTTAGACCTCGCGTAATGGGCACAAAGGCCGAGCGGAGGTGGGCCAGACCAAAGGGTACGGCTCACCGGATTGCGGCCCACTGACTGAGTCTTTAGGTCGGTCTTTATGGGTTGGGTCGGTCGGTCGGGTCTGTTAGACCCATGCAGAGGCCAAGTGGAGGTTCTTCTTGCTGTTTCCAAAGGAGAATGGAATGTCTAGAAAGGAAGGCGGTGATTACCTGTGATGTCATAGGCACGTGTCGTGCTTCACGATCGCTCTTGGCTTGGGGAGCAAGTACATCGCCTATATAAGGAGAGGGATAAACCCTAAGAAAGGTACGTAACCCTACGCTCTGAAAGTACTCTATCTATCTCTCCTATTTACTGACTTGCTCGTCGGAGGGGCGAAAGGTAGCCAACCGCCTCATGCCTTAGTGTAGGTACGTGGCGAGGCAGAGGAAGGGCAATTCGGAGAAGCTGTGAAAAGTAGCTACCACCCCACAAAGACCGCTGAATATTGTTCTTGTGAAGCACCATCCGCCAAACCATTTGAGAATATGAGCACTCAAAAAACAAATGGTCATGAGACTCCTCCACATCTTGATAGAGCAGACACATCTTGTCAACTGGTAAACCCTAACTGTGCAATCTATCCTTAGTAGATAACCTCCCTAGAATTGCAAGTCATTTAATGAAAGACCAACAAGAAACATGACTTGGAAACCAAACACACTTAGACCAAGGAACCACTAGATACTTGGTACGCAGAGCATGCCAAGCTGACTTAGTTGTGTACACCCCAGATTTATGAAGTAACCATCTCACAGAATCAGGAACAAGAAGGTTGGGCATCAGAGAAAGTTCAGTACTACTAACAATCTACCTAGTAATAGCAAATCTTGGGTTAGGCCAAACCTGAACTCCATTTTGAATGATAGAAGCTACCTTCGCAGTCGTAGCTCTACCTATCTTAAAACCCACATACTCCTCAAATTTTTTGTAAAGAGGCCCCAACGTATGCCAATTGTCCACACATAGAAAGGTGGATAAACCATC
Organism: Rhododendron simsii; assembly: GCA_014282245.1. Lineage (NCBI taxonomy): Eukaryota > Viridiplantae > Streptophyta > Magnoliopsida > Ericales > Ericaceae > Rhododendron > Rhododendron simsii. The sequence goes on along the minus strand of CM024957.1, from coordinate 38,440,960 downwards.
CCAAACAATATACTTAATCCAAGGCCGAATAGTGTCTCTTAGATTAAGAAGTTTCCTAATAGTCCAGGAAGCATCATTAGGAACCTTAACCCTCCAAAATCTCTGTCCTTTTAAGGTACAAGTGTGCACCCATTTGATCCAAAGGGTATCCATTTTTAGACAAATTGATCACAAAGCCTTATCATGGAGGCTTTGTTCCAATCTTTAAGCAATCTAAGACCCAACCCTCCCTCATTTTTAGGAGCACAAATGGAATGCCATGCAACTTTAGCCCTTGAATGATAGAGTTCAGAACCAGTCGACAGGAATGATCTAAGCAAGCATTCAATATCATGCAATACTCGTTGAGGCAGAATAAAAATTGAAGACCAATAAATTTGAATGCTGAAAAGGACATAATTGATAAGTTGTAACCTGCCACCATAAGTAAGAGATTTGTTGGACCATGATTGGATTCTACCAAGAATTTTTTCCTTCAACTGAGCACAATCCATAGCTTTTAACCTCGTAGATAATAAGGGCACTCCCAAATATCTGACTGGAAGAGAGCCCTCCGAAATAGGAAGGATAGCTGTCAACCCTCTTTTAAATTCAATACTAGTATCAGCAATGAAAATGGAGCTCTTTTGCATGTTAGCTTGGAGGCTAGAGAGATGATAAAAATCAAATAAGACATCAACAATCACTTGGAAAGCGATCTCCCTAGCTCCACAAAGCACAAAAAAATCATCCACAAAGATAAGGTGAGTGATGTTGAGGAATTTACACTTTTGAATCTTTTGATTATAAAGAAAACCAGAAGATTGACCAATCTTGTACTGTTACAAAGCTGTGAAACCTTCCATTACAAGAAGAAAGAGGTAAGAAGACAATGGATCCCCTTGCCTCAACCCCCTTTGACCGGGAAAAAACCTATTCAGTTCACCATTTATGACCACATAAAACATTGGAGAAGTGATACAGACTTGTACCCATTTGATAAACTGAGCAGGAAAATCAAGAACCCTCATCATATCCAAAACGAAATCCCAATGCACAAAACCGTATGCTTTCATTAAATCCATTTTAATGGCACATCTAGGTTTGCCACCATCCTTGTGATAGTTCTTAACAATCTCTTGCATAAGTAAGATATTATCCATGATAGAGTGGCCTTTAATGAATGCAAACTGACAAGGACTAATAATAGAAGGAGGAGACTGTTGCAAACGATTAGCAAGTACCTTAGTGACACACTTATACACCACACTACAACATGCAATTGGTCTATAATCTTTGATGAAGTCTGGAGAAGTAACTTTAGGAGCCAAAGTCAAGGCTGTGCAGTTCCATTGTCTCGGCAGAAAATCAGTCTCAAAAAATAGTTGGACAGCCTATATCACTTCACTCCCAATAACATCCCAATTATATTGAAAGAAGGCAGAACTATAGCCATTAGGACCAGGACTTTTATCTCCTTTAATGGACCACATAGCTTACTTAATTTCATCACCAGAAACCCTACCAGAGAGAGTCAATTTATGAGATCTTAGGAGTCTCTGAGGAACAACAAGCCTTAGAACTGAATAAGCCTTCCTGCTATGAAGAAAAGGAGACCCCCATAAACTAGTGTAGTAACCTAAAATCTCATCTTGCACTACCTTAGGATCAATTAACCTAATTCCTTCACCACTATTAATCCGACCCCTATTACTTTTCTTTTTTTTAGAATGCGACCACTATTAATTCAATACCATAATTTATTGTATAAGAGTATATATCTCATTACTGTTAGTTCTATCAGACATACTGGCCATAAGTGGAAAGTTCACCCAGGTATTTTTTTTAAATGAATCTGACTAGCTTCTCTACGGTTAGAGTTCATACTATCGATAGCATCAAGTAATCTCAATAGTAGTTTAAAATATGGACCATTAGTTTTTGAGATGAACAATTGAAATACGACTACAAAGCTTTCTATGCAGTCCAACTACAGAGCAGTTGGACCATGTTTTTTAATCACTAGATAGATAGATCTCCAAACTATATTGATGTAATTTCCCTCCTTTTCGGATAAAAAAAAATAAAAATTTTCCCTCCTTTTTCTTAGATGGGACAGCCGTGCGTGGATAATGCTGTTGCTCCATGCATCATGTTCATTACTTTATTATGACTTCTTTTATTTTTCTTCTGCATCATGCATCATGTTCACAGGTCTACAGTGTACATTAACAAAATGGTCAAAATAGTACGGATATTAATCTACCAAGTCCTTGTCATTAGCCCCGAGGATTAGTCTGGTTAATTGGTCGGTGAATTAGCTTCCCACGCAATTAATCAGAATTCGATTTATAGGGTCATGCCACTGAAAGTAATTTCTTATTTCCAGTATGAATGACCAGCTTTCGACCAGACCGGAGAAGAGATTAGTGAGATGTGAATAAGTTAGCCCAAACACTACTTGACGGTCGGGAAAAAAAATTCTTTTCCCATTAAAAGCCCTAGTGTGGGAAATCCAACTTGACACAAATCTTAATGTCCATGACCAATTAAGTACTGCACATATCATGTCCTTGTATATATACACCACTCTATTATAATCAATGTTCAATGTAGAACTTCCATTTACTCTGAACCATTCTCCTCCTCCTCCTCCTCCTCCTCCTCTTCTTCCCTTCAACTCAAGATGTTAAGTCATAGCCCCTCAAAAAAATCCCTTCAAATTCAACAGGACAACGAGTTGTTCTCCAAGATTCAATCAAAGGAAAGAACCTCAAGTGTGTCCAGTACCCCTTCGTTTAGGGTCTACTATGGGGGAATCTCTGGTTCAGTCCCATTTTTGTGGGAGTCACAGCCTGGTACTCCTAAACATCCATGTTTTTCAGACCCTTCTTCTCTCCCTCCTCTCACGCCTCCTCCCTCCTACTACTCCCACAACTACTCTAAACAAAACTCAAAGAAAAACCCAAGATCCAACCTTTTAAGCACTCTGCTGTTCAAAATAAACCTCAGGAAATCCCACATGCCGTCTTCACCGTCTTTTTCGTCAGTATCGTCGTGGTCATCGTCGCATTCGTCGGTGTCGTTCCCGACGACATCTTCCAAGGGTCGAAGCCGGTTTTCGAGCGAGCGATCATCATTTGATGAGGAAGAGGAGGTGTCCATTGGATCCCCTAATTCCACTCTGTGTTTTGGTCTTGGTAGAGCCCTGCAGCGGCAGAGAACCCGTGGCTGTCTCGTCTGTGCTACCGGAGGCTCTGGGGAAGGGCCGAATGTTTAATCAATGGCCGGTACTTGCAATGCCGGTTCGGTGGTTGTCATGAAAAAGCCATTGATGGGAATGGTTAGCCGTGGATCTGCTCAAGGTATTGGGAACTTGGATATCAATTTCTTAGTTTGTTTTTGGGCCTTTTTTTTTATTTTTTATTTCTTAGTTTATTTGTGGTAGTGGACTTAACTACCAAAAACTAGCAATCGAAATGTATGACTATGGTGTCAGTTTAGTTGTTGAATCAAAGAAGTGAATAATATTATTGTAAATCTATCTTCTTCGGAACCCAAGATTTTCGCCCGGTGAATAAGGGTTTTGACTTCAAGGTTTGTTTCTCCCTAAAGTTTCAGATTTGAAATCTCTCATTTATTATCAACTCGTTTGGATCAATTCATAGAGCTATGGAACTTTGTTCCAACTTTAATTGGGTCATGCAACGGTACACACCTCCTACCATATGCATCTATATAACCAAACTATTAAAATGCGTAACCTTTTGCCATTGAGAGGCATAACAATTAAAAGAAGTGTTTGGTTAAGCTTCTTAATGATTTGGTTACGCCTCTCAATAATTTAGTTATACGAGTGCATATAGTACGGAGTATGTACCGTAGCATTCACAGCATTAACCTTTATCGGTACCTAACTATTCCTAACACTGACCTTTAACCTAATCATTCCTAACACTAATTAACCTTTAACCTAATTATTCCTAACTACTTTTTCACCCCGAAAGGACAAACTTAATAATTTTAAGGAAATAAGGCCAAACAAGGAGTGCAGGTGGAGAAAGACGGTACGAAATTATTTTTCCTAATTTATTCAATATGATGTTGGCCGGGTAACAACCAAAACTAAAGAAATGGCACAAAATTATTTATACCGTGCAAAATTATTTATATATACCGTACGCAATTATTTTTCCTAATTTATTCAATATGATGTTGGCCGGGTAACAACCAAAACTATTCATGGGATGGCACAAAGAAAAAAGATCAGCTCAACTAGAAAAATTATGACACAAAGATTTTCGTAGTTCGGCTCACACGACGATTTTGGAGATATTCCTGATTGAGAGAGAAGATCAGTTATTGTGACGGCAGCTAGGTTTTCCAATTAATATACATCCTACTGCTGGGGTTTTTCAAGTTACAGAATTATGAATACCATGCATAATGATACTCAGAAATTCTTGAAGTTGTGACATGAAATCGAATATTAATCAGGCTTCACAAACTCCACAGATGTGGCCTAGTTGTAAACTTCTAATTTTAAAGTAGAACAATCATGATGTCTTTTAGTTACAAGACTTTGCATCATCACAACATACACAAGAGGTTCCCGTAGCGCGCCAATGCACTACGGGTTGTAGAGCGCCTCAGTTTGTCTGATTGGATTTTTTGCCATCTTGATCTGAACCCGTTATAGTTTCTAGAGTAAGTTGAGTAGATTATTCACCAACTAAACGGTTCAAATCACGATAATGAAAATTTTGATTACGCATAGCGAAGCGCCTTACCTTCTCATAGTGCATTGGCGCACTGCGTACGGAAACCCCTCAGAATTTGTAAATTCTACAAGAACAGAGTTTTCCATCAGCTTAAATGTTCCAAACCAGCCCAAAAGAGGTAGGTACTTGTATATTTCACATGACCAAAGAAATCAAACTAATTACTAATAGTGGAGCTGCTGCAGATTCATAGATCTCATGTTGACAAGGAGATATGCTTTCTTTATAGGACCACCGGCATCTTGATAGGTGGTTCTTTAATGACCAGAAACTGGGCACGTATGCACGATTCGAGCTTTCCAATTCAACAATCGATGGTTCAAATTTCATATCGATTCCAACAAATTTGAGTCGTCCATTGCCTAGATGGACGGCTCAGATAACATTCCGAGGTGCACTCGAGGACTATAGGGGCACATGGCATTTAGTAAGAGCATCTCTAATCCTTACGTACCTATTTTCCTACCCAAACTCAAAATTTGAGTAATAACACTTAAAACTCATCTCCAATGGCATACTCATTTCCCTACCCATTTTGAGTTTCACCCTCTTTCTTACCCAAATTTGAGGAGATCCAAACCTATACACATTTTTGTCGACACATCTTTTCACTTCTTAATATTTATCAATGTGCCATTTTGATTCACATTTTGAAAGGAAAGCTTAAAAAACAGCAGACTTGGGTAAAAAAAAAAAAAAAAAAACTGGGTATAGCATTGGAGGAGGCATACCCAAATAGAGTTTTTGATCCAAAATTTCACTCAAATTTGAATCGCAAAATGGGTAAGGGCCGGAGATGCTCAAAGTAGTGATTGCAGTACCAGCCAGCAGAGCTAGAAGAATCCTGTCTGTCTTTTGTGAGATTTTTATATAATATGATGACAAGAGGAAAGATTGGTTCGTGGTTCCTATCATTGAATTGGTAGTACAGTAGTTTCTCTATTTTTTGTATGAATCAATGCTTTGATGGAATCTCCATGGATCTGTCAAGTCCTCCTCCTCATATGCTGAAGGAGTGAGAGGGTCTTAATTTGCATTTAATTACTCAGAGACTGATAGAAATATGTATACGTATATAGCTATGTGGTCCAACAAATTTAACCCCCTTCAGTGAATTTTAATTGTCGTGCATGTGTGGGTCTCTGGCTCTCTCTCTCACTGTCGACTCCACAGTCATAAATTATCATGAGAAAATCTTTTTCACGTCTCCATCATGAATAGTTGTTTACGTACAGAGCCAATTGCGACCGTTCAAAACCAAAAAGTTGTTAACTCCTTCATCGAAAAAGTTTCATTAACATCCAGACCGTCCAAAGCCGAAACGGACGGCCGAAATCGTTTGGCTTTGTGAGCAACATGTTTACAACTGCTCCGTGAATAAGTCTATCTCCATTATCATACTAGTATGAATAATTCCTCCACCCCTAATTGTTTAACTTTAACTTTTTGGTTGTGTTAGTTTTCAATTTCGGAAATATTATTGGATATTAAAGGAAGCACCATTTTAAAGAATTAATGGAGGTTCTTTAAATAGTTGTAAAAAGATTCAAACAAATATGCATGGAAATGCTTCATTTTTTTATCCAGAAAATAAAAATGCTACGAATTAAGTGACAAAATAATACAGGACGAAAGGAGTACTATAGCTAGTGAAGTAAGAGAACACTGCTTAGAAGCCATTCTCTCTCTCTCTCTCTCTCTCTCTCTCTCTCTCTCTCTCTCTCTCTCTCTTTCTCTCTGTTTTTTTTTTTTGGTACTTTGAAATATATAAGCCATTTTTTGGTGGCTAAGTACACTACTTAGCAACCAAAGAATGGTTTATATATTCCGAAGTACCAAAAAAAAAAAAAAAAACTAAGAATGGCTTACATGCGCAAAAAAAAAAAAAAAAAAAAAACGTGATTTTTGACATGATAAGCTTCCCGACGAGCTCTTCTAGAAAATAAAGGGTTTCGGTTTTGCTAATCCAATTGAGCTAAGGATGGGGCGCAAAAAACCCAAATTTGGATTGGCTAATCAATAATGTACTTTTTCTAAATCCGCAAATAAAGGAGTGAGTCCCTTACATGGTGATACTGCTCAGAGTGTTGTCAGCGGCGGACGGAAGGGGTGCCGAGAGGGGTCTAGGTCTGCACAACTCCAATTATTCTCTTTAATTATACTAATTAAAATTTCTTAATTAAGATTGACCCTTGCGAGTTTCTTGGATGGAAAAAATTCTTAAAATAAATATATGCATGTGGAAAAAACTTTATATAATACTCAGTTATCAATAATTTTTTAATCGCAAGTGTAAAACATATATGTACACAAACTTAGATATACCAATTAGCAATATGTAAACATCGGCCGCCACTGCGCGTAGTCGGTGGTCAATAACCGAATTGGTTCCAAGTCCAACAAACTCAAAAGAGAAGTGAAGTTGTGCCTCAAGACAGATCAAGCTGCTGTGCTCATGGCACGGGCATCGTCATGAGTCCGAAAATGTTATCCAAACGGTTCGATCACTTTGTAGAGATTGACAAGAAGAAAAGCTTGGCAAAAAATCAAGTCGATCTAAACTCGGTAAATTCACATTTGTATAGGGCCGTTATCAACCTTTGGAAACTCAAGCCCAAAAATACGATTTATTTACTGGATTACGAATGTGCGATTCAGATTTGCATTTCTCCAACAAATTAGTATTACCTCACTTTAATTCATTGCACGCATGAAATTTCTTAGTTTTAGCAATAAAAACTAGATTCTGATCTAGATCGTATACTTTAACAAAGTATAACATAAATTTGAAATGTCTATTTTACACCTAGCTAAGAGTTCGCTAACACCAAAATCACAATTTATTCCATAGACTGTCCTGGGCGCGTAGCTAGCTCTAAAAACTGAACGCTTCGGATTGTGACGAGTCTAGTAATCGGGCATTGAAGGATTCCTTGTTCCGATTTTTACCCGCCCTTTTAGCCGAGATTATTTATATAGTTCCAATATTTTTGCCCTGTTTTGTTCTCTAAGACCTAACAAAAGATATTTTGTCATCTTTCAGTTTAAGGAGAAAAGACCATAAGCACCATACGTACCATTGTACCCGACACAATATTCAAGCTTCTGTCCTTATAAAACCAATTTTCGGCAATAGAGACATTAGAAAGGAATAAAACGTGAAGCATTTAGGGACATATATAGTGTGTCCAAAACATTGCCTGCCCATCACTTTCATATAGTAGAGTAAAAAAAACTTTTATGGCAGAGCCTTAAATATACTTTACGGTGCTCAATCGTGCGTGTCCACAAATGTTTTGAACCATTTGGATTTTTAAAAAAAAAGAAACTATTCGCTGGAAGAGTTTTTTTTTTTTCAGCGAATAGTTTTTTTTTTAATCTAGACCATTGATTGCCGAAACGGATGGCTGAGATTGCGCGGAGCCGTGAATAAGTTTCTCTCTATAGTAAATGCTTGAACGAAGAAAATCATTAGTCTAAAATTTAAGATTAATCAAATGCAAAATCATTTGAACAGAGCTAACGACAAACTCTCTTTCGTCCCGAAGCAAATGACCGGAAGATTAATATCGCATCCTCATACGGGATAGGTTCCAATGAAAATGTAGTGTTTACTCAGGAAAATATTGTAAAAAAAAAAATTCTAAAAAGTCAGATTTTTTTGCTTTTTCTTAGATATTTTCAAATATATTTTTGTAAAAGTCATAATTTTTTTTACTTTTCTGATTCATCTCGTCGAAACGAACTAATAATACACGAAAGCTTGGCATAAAACTAAGAAACCTGAAAAAAAAAATAATTTGAATATAAGGGCAAGACCAAATATTTACCAAAAGACTGTCGTTGAACAGAAAAAGGAATCAACTTTGCTCGTAGGGAAAAAACGAAGCTTCCAGGTAGATGGACTGAGAGAGAAAAGCTTTCCTGTGGATTTTTCGGTCCAAGACTAGTTTGGGCCGACTATTCCACCCAATTCTTGGCCCAATGGCCACAACACATGTGTATCGACCAAACAGACCATTGGCCTAATACCTTGATTTTGATTCACAAGTCATACCACATTATCCAAAAGCTTAAACTGAAAGTATTAGTAGTAGTCTATAAAATTTTTTATATGCCTAAAATCATCTGTGTAGACTTCCGATGTGGGACGAAGTGTTACGACATGTTCACAAGAATGGGCTTACCAATAAACTAAACCGAGAATCAGAACTAGATCCAACCGGTAATTTGGTTTGGTTTTTAGAGATAAATTAAAAAAGATATATTCAGAGAGAGAGAGATGTAAAATGACTCGAATTCTAACGGCCACATTCCGCCCCACTCAACTACCCGGCCTCTTGCTCACCCCATGTATTCGCATGCAGACACGGAGTGTGTGCGCAACCTTAGTGCTAGTTTAGAGAATAAGATAATATGATTAGATGCTCCAACGGTCGACCCATATCAGTACATTACTTATTCACTTGATTCAGTGGCGGACGTAGAATTTGTACTCAGTAGGGGCCCGAATTACTTTTATTTTTACATTAATAAAAATATTGTATATATTATATAAATATTGCTATTTACAATTTCTTAAAAGAAGACAAGATTGGGTACATGAAATGCACAATCGTATTTAATTCTATAATCACGATCGAAAAATAATTGATAACTTGCAATTTTATAAGTCTTTTATTCACACGTATATGAAAACTTTATCAATTATTTTTTTTTTCCACTCAAGAGACTTCCAGGGCCGATTGATTGTATAGAGTTTTTTCAATTTAACTTAAAAATATATAATTGGGAGGTGTGCGGGGACCCAAGCCCCCGCTTGCACCCTACTTGGTCCGCCACTAACTTGATCACAAAACCTTTATTACAATTCACAGCCTCATAGTTATAGCCCATAGTTTCCACCATTGGGCGGAAAGAATTTAATCTCTAAGATTAAGACTACCCAACAAATTGCTTATGTTACATTTCTTCTTGTTTAAAGGAAAACTTCAAAACAAAAACCAAGAAGCACCCATTGACTTCCAACACATTTAAGGGTTCACTTTCCTGCAATTTTTCCTAATTTGCCCCTCGTTCCCAGTTAACGGCTTGAAATTCCCCATCTTAACCATAGACCTTGCGAAATCTTTAAAAAACGCCTCCCGATTCGTACTATACCGCTTCACCAATCCATCCGTCACGCCGCCCAGGTAAAGCGCTTGATCAGAATCCAAAAGGCCCTTCTTCTGCACCAAATTGGAGAAATAGTTTGTGTCAAATTGTCTAGGAGTGGAGTCGAGAGGAGCACGTTCCGCGAGGGCCGCAAGGTTAGCGGTTGGCGGGCAGTGTTCTTTGCGCAGGCGGGCAAAGCCCGGGTCGATGGTTGCCCTGGTTTCGTTGTAGATTCGGTTCTGGAAGAATCCGCAATGGGTCAAGCCGATGGTGTGGCCACCGGAGAGGGCGACTAGGTCTTGGATGTCGAGGCCTTGGTTTTTGAAGTTGGCGATGAGTTGTGTGAGGTTCATAAAGGGTGATGGGAGGTTGATGTCCACTAGGGTGCTGTTTCCGTTGAGTGAGTCTCTCCTCCCTAGTTCGACTTCCCACGTTGGTCCTCCTAGCTGCATGTAGCCAAGAAAAAACATGCATAAGTTCGGCAACTTGATAGAGATGATACACAAACATGCATATATAATTCCTCATTTATTTCAGTCAGTGTAATACACCCTTTGGTTAATCCAAAGTTAACGACGTTGGTCGAATGGTACATACCGCAACCACAGAGTCACGAGCAGCAACAGCCACAATGTCGGCACACGACACTACAAGCCCTCCACAGGTCTTGTCCAACTCCAACCTGATTCTGTCGATCACATCATAGCCTCTAACAGAAAACGCATTAGGAATTGCATTCTTTTCGCTATCGATGTTGGGTGCCGGGTCCAAAAGATTTGAACCATCACACGTCTGCAGTAAGAATGACCATTGGCCAGCTCTCTAAGTTCACAACTACATGCAAGAAATTGAGGTAAACATGATTTATTTTTATTTTGTTTTTTTGGATTGTGGTACCTGGACGAAGCAATCATGGAAGAAGAGCCGCAGCAAAGAAGCGCCCATGCGTTGCTGTCTCATCAGCTCAGCGTCGACAGCACTTTTGATGGTTGCCAAAGCACCGGGACATGTTTTGTTGTAGAAATTTGGTGAAAGTTTTGCTGAGAAAGAAGCTGTTGCTGAAAGAGAAAAAACAACTAAGCTTAAGGCAAGGAGAGAAAAGCTACCATGGGAACGCATGTTGTGGGAAAGAGTAGTTTTGCCTACTGAACTAGCAGGAATGAGATTAATTAGGATTCGTGTTATTGTAAATAAATTTTTGATGCCATTTGGCTACCGTGATGCCCTTTATTTATAGTTGAGAGTATGAACGAAGATAGAGTCAAGGGCACACACGATGAATGGTCTAAAAAAACACCCTTAATATACTATTATTATGATACTACCCGAAATCGATTCAAAGAAATCCTCCACCAATCATAGCTTGTAATTTATCAATTTTTTAAGAGCTACTTTCTGGTTTTGGCTTTCTGGTATTAAAACTATAGATCTTGGTGCCATACATCCTTCAAATCCTTGGCCGACTCCAATTAATTGATTCTGTCGATCACTGTCATGTCCTATTATTCCACATAAGTTTTTGGTTTATTTAAATTTGATTTGACAAAGTCTTACTATAAATCCTTCTTAGCATTCTCATTTCTGCTATATTTATCTTACTCGCATGCTTTTTTTTGTAAACCAACACTTCTTGCCCTATACATATACCCATTGTACCTCTTGTTAGTACAATGGTGTTGCTAATTTACTCTGAAGGGAGAGATTAGAATGTTTCGGACATTTGATCAATAACCCAGAACTGAGGGACTACATTGTTAAAAAAGTAATTTATTTTTTTAATAGGCAAAAAGTTTATTTCGAGAAAATCTGATAAAGGTATATCAAGTTGGAGGAGAGGGGAGGGGATGCAACCAAAGGTTGAATAAAATAATACACATTTTTAGTCAACAGGGTTTCTTTAACAAGGAACAATAGTATTCCTTGCTTATGTATTAAGTAACAACTACAGAACATCTGCCGGCTTAATCTTCTATTTCTATAACAACCATCAATATTGATAAATTTAGTGGGGAAAAAAATATTATTTGAAGGAGTTTCAACCGTGTTGATTCAGTAGAACAAACAAGCACGTAATGCAGAATGATTTTCCGTGAGCACCAAGACGTAGAATTGTTAGACTTTAAAAAAAAAAATTTCCAAGCAAAAAATCTTCAACAACATAGATTATTCATGATTTTGAATCAAATTTTCTGTGTAGCAATTTCATCACAATATTTTAATCCAAATGTTTCTAAACATGAGAAATTCTTGAATTCTTCAATATGTATTTAGTGGAGTATAACATAAATTTGAAATGCCGAGCAAAAAAAAAAAAAACATAACTTGGAAATGTCTATTTTACACCTAGCCAAGAGTTTGCTAACACCAAAACCACAATTTATTCCATAGACTGTCCTGAGTGCGTAGCTAGCTCTAAAAACTGAACGCTTCGGATTGCGACGAGTCTAGTAATCGGGCATTGTAGGATCCCTTGTTCCGATTTTTACCTGCCCTTTTAGCAGAGATTATTTAGTTCCATATTTTTGCCCTGTTTTGTTCTCTGAGACCAAACAAGAGAAATTTTTCATCTTTCTGTTTAAAGAGAAAAGACCATAACCCCCATACGTACCACTGTACCAGACACAATATTCAAGCTTCTGTCCTACCCATCACTTTCATATAGTATAGAGTAAAAAAAAAATTATGGCGGAGCCGTGAATATACTATACGGCGCTCAATCGCATGCGTCCACAAGTGTTTTGGATGGTCTGGATTTAAACAAAAAAAACTATTCGCTGGAAGAGGTTTTTTTTTTTTTTAATCCAAACCATTGATTGCCGAAACGGACGACTGAGATTGCATGGAGCTGTGAATAAGTTTTTCTCCATAGTAAATGCTTAAACGGAGAAAATCTTCTGTCTAAAATTTAAGATTAATAAAATGCAAAATCATTTGAACAGGTTTAACGACAAACTATCTTTCGTCCCGAAGCAAATGACCGGAAGAATAATATCGCATCCTCATACGGGATAGGTTCCAATGAAAATGTAGTCTTTACTCAGGAAAATATTGTAAGAAAAAAATCTAAAAGTCAATTTTTTAGCTTTTTCTTAGATATTTTCAAATATACTTGTGTAAAAGTTATAATTTTTTTACTTTTCTGATTCATCTCGTTAAAACGAACCAATAATACATAAAAGTTTGGCGTAAAACTAAGAAACGTGAAAAAAAAAATTGAATATAAGGGCAAGACCAAACATTTACCAAAACACTGTCGTCGAACAGAAAAAGGAATCACCTTTGCTTGTAGGAAAAAAACGAAGCTCCCTGGTAGATGGACTGAGAGAGAGACTTTCCTGTGGATTTAACGGTCCAAGCAGTCCAAAACTAGTTTGGGCCGACTATTCCACCCAATTCTTGGCCCAATAGCCACAACACATCTGTAACGCCCAAGCAAACCATTGATCTAATACCATGATTTTGATCCACAAATCACATCACATTACCCAAAAGCTTAAACCAAAGGTATTAGTAATAGTCCGTAAGATTTGTTATATGTCCGAGATCATCTATGTAGACTTCCGAAGTGGAACGAAGTCTTACAACATGTTCATAAGAATGGGCTAACCAAGTGTTTTGAGCAGGAGTGAAAATAAAACCCAATAAATTGAACCGAGAATCGAAACCGGACCCAACCACTAATTTGGTTTGGTTTTTAGAGATAAATTAAAAAAATATATATTCAGAGAGAGATGTAAAATTACTCGAATTCTAACGGCTCCACGTTCCGCTCCACTCAACTACCCACTTGCTCACCCCGTGTATTCGCATGCAGACACGTAGTGTGCGCGCAATCTTAGTGCTAGTTTAGAGAATCAGATAATACGATTAGATGCTAGCTCCAACGGTCGACCCAAATGTATTACATTACTTATTCCCTTGTTCCAGTGGCGGACGCAGTAAGGGGGTCCCAATTACTTATACTTTTACATTAATAAAAATATGGTCTATTATATAAATATTGCTTCTTACAATTTCTTAAAAGAAGACGAGATTGGGTACATGAAATGCACAATCATATTTAATTCTATAATTACGATCAAAAAATAATTGATAACTTGAAAATTTATAAGTCTAATTTCTTCGCACATATATGAAAACTTTGTCAAAATTTTTTTTTCACTCAAAAGAGACTTTCAAGGGCCGATCATATAGAACTTTTTCTAATTAATCTAAAAAAATAGTATAGTTGGTGGGATAATTGGGAGGTGTGCGAGAACCCAAGCCCTCGCTTGCACCCTTCTTGGTTTGCCACTGACTTGATCACAAAACCTTTATTACAATTCACAGGCTCACAGCTATAGTTCTTAATTTCCAACGCCGATGAAAAGAATTTAATATCAAGATTAAGACTACCCAACAAATTGCTTATGTTACATTTCTTCTTGTTTATTTTAAAGGAAAAAACTTCAAAGCAAAAACCAAGAAGCACCCATCGACTTCCAACACATTTAAGGGTTCACTTTCCTGCAATTTTTCCTAATTTGCCCCTCGTTCCCAGTTAACGGCTTGAAATTCCCCATCTTAACCATAGACCTTGCGAAATCTTTAAAAAACGCCTCCCGATTAGTACTATACCGCTTCACCAATCCATCCGTCACGCCGCCCAGGAAAAGCGCTTGATCAGAATCCCAAAGGCCCTTCTTCTGCACCAAATTGGAGAAATAGTTTGTGTCAAATTGTCTAGGAGTGGAGTCGAGAGGAGCACGTTCCGCGAGGGCCGCAAAGTTAGCGGTTGGCGGGCAGGGGCGGAGGGACAGAGGGACAACTGAAGTCAGTTGACCCCACTAACCTCAAAATTACCCTTAGTTTTGATACAGTTTTCTTAGCTATTCTACCATTTTGCTCTTATAAATGCTTGGCTCTTGCCCTGTTCTTGAAAATTCTACAATTTTGCCCCCTCATGTGCTTGACTATTTCCTCAAAACCCCTCGTAAAATAATAAAATTTGTCCTTTGTTTTTTTATGAAAAGTTGGTTTTTTTCCTTTTTATGGTGCACGATGTATACTCTCTCTCCATCAAAACCTGCCCTTTGCATTTTACGTACAATTATGCACCTTCTATACTCTCTCTCTCTCTCTCTCTCTCTCTCTCTCTCTCTCTCTCTCTCTCTCTCTCTCTCTCTCTCGCTTCATTACCTTCTAGGTAAGTTTTCCCCCAAATTTCTTACATAAGTACGTTAATGGTTTTCATTAAATTGTTTCCATGTATTCTGTATGAACAATTTTTACCAAACTTGTTAATATATGAGTTTCTTTTTGTGATTTTAACTGTTGGTGCTAGTGGAATTTAATTAATTGGTCCCTAGAATGAAGTTCATTACTTTTTTACCATGCTAGTTTTTTTCATAAGAAAAATAGTCCATATGTGAATTTTGGTTCTTGAGTAATCTTGACCCCACTGACGACTAATCCTGGCTCCGCCCCTGTTGGCGGGCAGTGTTCTTTGTGTTGGATATTTTCCAGAAAAATCGGATGAATAAAATCGAGGCATATGGAGGGTCTCTCGAGGCAACCGATAGGCCTCTATTTGGTTCAACGAATCTGGACGTGTTCTAAGGACCAGGAGTTACAACCTGGTTTACTCCTCCCCATTATGAGGTTAATGGAAGATTTCAATTCTCAAATTCATTGCGGGAGTTACATGTAATTCAATTCCCGAATTCATTAGAGGATCCTTCCTTTATATTGGTGTATCACGTTTTGGTAGAAAAACAAGAGATTCATATTGCTCCATATACTCTGAATATTGTTCTTGTGAGAGAGAGACAGACAGTTGTTCAGTTCGCCGAGGCAGTCGACGGCGGTGTTCCGGCGGCTTGCGGTCTAGCCGAGCCAACCCTGGGAGAAAGTCGCCGATGCAACCTACAACACCCACGGTAGGCGGCGAATATTTCTTAAGGAGACCGTGGTACCACACGGGACTCGGTTCTTGATCCGGAAATTTTGTTTGTATTTCGTACTTACAATTTGTCTACCGTTCAGATTTGTAATTTGTTTCGATCATGTGATTGTTATCAATGAAATTGTTCTTTGGAATTCCGTTGTTGCCGAATTTTTTCCCAACAAGCTTAAGAAATATTCTTGATCTCTACTCGGCAAAAGAATTCCAGAAAATAGTTTCTGTTATGGACTAACTTTTGGGTTGCAAGAACAGACATGACAGATTAGTTTCCACGGGGAGTACCACTGGTGTATGGCAATTAATCAATCTGCCGACTGGTTGTTGTTTGATACGAGATAACACAACTGTCTTCTTTGGGTAAACTACTCTCTGGTTTTGTCATTACATAGAATAGAGTATTCTGGTTTGATAATTGACGGAGGATTTACTAGCTAAGCTACTGTCTCTTTTTGAGACTTGATACATACATGGACTGTGTTTCTTCCATAATATTTGGACAGTGCTTTGGTTTGAGTAAATTTTGGAGGAAAAAAAAAATTTTTTGATTCTGTGTTAGATTCAAATTAGTAGACAAAACCGAAAGAGGAAATATGTTCTCCTAGTTTTAACTTTGTGATATCTCATCAAGTTCAATATCTCTTGTTTTGGACTCCGAAAATTCCCATTGATAATAATTTGGTGTAGCACATGTCACATGGGGAGGACTATCGATATGGTGCTTTAGATATTGATATGAGATATTACTCGAGTTGAGAACCTGTCAACTTCTAGAAATGAATTGAGACTTCAATGAGGCATCCTTTTGGTGGTCCTCTTGTTAAATCCCCTCAATATGTTTTATATACTGTAGTTAAACAGGGATATGTTGGGTGGATATACAGCTTACGCGCTTTCAAGGGGAGTTATCATATTCCGTTATAGTTTTTGCTGATTGATTGCTTAGAGAACAAATTATTCAGAGCCATTTTCGGACTAACTTTTCTTGGAGGAAGTTTTTGTTTTCGGTGATTGCTACCGCAGGTTGATGATGTTTTGGCTATGCGGAGCAATTTCTTGGCGTTGGCTCTGAAATATACTGTTTGGCTTCAGCCTCGATCAGTCGTGTGCGACTCGATCACGGATGTTGGTAACTGTTAGGCTATGGCCTCGGACGGTCGTGCGCGACTGGACACTTTGTGATAAACAGGTTGGCTTTGGCCTCGATCAATCGTGCACGATTGGTCCTCTGGTTTGGGGTAAATGTTTGGCTTCGGCCACGGTCAGTCGTGCGCGACTCGACATCGAATCGGCTTTGTGGTAAAACTGTACTGAGCCTCGGTCCTGCGTAAGATCTGCTCGGCTTGGACCGTGCGCGGTCAATTGTTTGGAAAACTTGTTCTCGGTTTTGGACTAGAGCAGATGGGGAACATAAAAAAAAAAAAATTGGTTTCTGACTTGGGAAATTTTTTTTTTCAGATATGATCTGTTTGGTATTGGGAAAAAAAAAAAAAAACAAAAACAAAACCGAACGTTTCCCAACTTGAGTCAGAACCTTTTGATATTTAAAGGAAAAAATTGAAGTTGTTGCGTTGATAACATTCAAAGGCAGTGGATGCCTTTGATTACTTCTTTTTGACTTCTTGGCTTTGATTTGTTTACTGTGTTTTGAAGAGATCAAAGTATTAGAAACAGACAAATGTCATAAAAAGCTTTACTAGTACAAATTGATTACTATTTTGAAAGGATCAATATTAGCAATTTTTTGATTTTTGTGGTTGCGGCTCCACTGATTTTCCTTGTATTGGAGTTATTTTTAACTGGATTTATTTGGGCATTTGTTTTTATGGAAAATTGGAGATCTCAAATGGTTTTAACAATGGAAATACTTGTGATGGTATTGCCCCAAGTGATTTGATCACATTTGTTGGTGCGCCAACAGAGGTTCTTATGAACCATGCTTAGAAGAGGTGTCAACTTGAGATGTTGTTCTACCTAAACATCCTGAGTGGTTTGTACTACTGTCTGGTGCGTCAACAGTGGTTCCTACGGGAATATGTTCCTCTCATGTGAAAAATGAGTAGGATGGGCAAGCGGTTTCCGTTGTCAAAGTTCAAGTGATAAAGACTTCTTTTCAATCAGTTGAAAGAAGCACTAAACCATTTAACTTAATTCACATTGAGGTGTGGGATTTCAAAGTTATGTCCAAATCCGATATGGCAATAAGTATTTTGTTACTTTTTGTTGATATTAGCATGAAATATTGCTACTTGTACTTGCTCGAGAGTAAGAACACAATATTAGATAAAGCTCGTTCTTGTTAAGAATGAAGTTGGACATCAACTTAGCAAAGAATAAGGTGGTGATGTGGTGAAATTAGACTTACCGTTTGGTGGAACTTTTTGTCTAGCATGGTAGTTCACCGAATCACTGCACCTTATTTGCTTCAACACTTTGGAGTTGTTAAAAGGCTAAATCTTGCCTAAGAGGCTATGATTGATGCTATGAAGCATTTCTCTCCACATATGATGGCCTTAACGAGGTACCATGCAAGGAAGTTGATAAAATCCTAAAGTTGTGGGGGCTAATTCCTTCCTATAAATTCTCACGAATGTGGGGGTGTCTTGCAAAAGGTGGTTGTACCTATACCTAAGAAGGTGAGAATAGGCCTCACGATTGTTGATTGTGTGCGCACAATAGCAACTTGTGTTATGTCTTGTGCATGGATATGGGATATCAATATTCACAAGAATAAGAACATGGAATCTAGGAATGTGTTGTTCCTTGAACACATATTTTCACATAGATCCATAGAGGAGTCAAGTTCGGTTAAGCGAACTTTGAAGACTGCAGGTGAAAGCAGTGAAGACCAGGAGGAAGAAGTTGATGTTGAGCCTAGGTGTAGCAAACTGGCTAGAACATAACATCCTTTGGTCTAGACTTCCTAACTTTTGTGTTAGAAAGTCAGCCTCGGACATTCAAAAAAAAAAAACAGCGAGCTTGACTCCATTCTGCAGAAAGCGAATGAGCTACGTATGAGTCAGATGAATGTCATGGTAGCTTTCCTAAATGGCGATTTAGATGAAGGAATCTACATGGAGCAACCTGAGGGTTTTTCAGCGCCAAGTCAAGAAAAGAAAGTATGCAGGCTTATTAGATCTCTCTGTATGGTCTAAAGCTAGCACCAAAACAATGGCATGAAAAATTTGACAATGCTATGTTGTCAAGTGGTTTCAAGATCAACGAATGTGACAAATGTGTTTATGTCAAAGACACAGACGAAGGGTACGTCATTTTGTGTCTCTACGTTGATGACATGCTCATTGTTGGTAGCAATGAAAGGGTCATTCAGTCTATCAAAGATATGTTAAACTCAAAATTTGACATGAAGGATATGGGCCTTGCAGATGTCATTCTGGGTGTCAAGATCACCAGAACATCTGTTGGACTTGCGTTGTCTCAGACACACTACATTGACAAGATTCTTGAAAAGTTCAACCCGTCTGATTCAAGTGTCGCAAGAACCCCTGTGGATTTAAGTCTGCATTTATCCAAGAATGGGGGGGAAGGCGTATCTCAATTAGAGTATTCTCGGATAATTGGGAGCCTGATGTGTTTGATGAGTTGTACAAGGCCCGATATAGCTTACTCAGTCAGCAGAATGAGCAGATACACGAGTAATCCAGGTCATGTTCACTGGAAGGCGATAGTCAGGGTTCTGCACTATTTAAGGTACACTCGTGATCTGGGGTTGCATTACACCAGATATCCAGCAGTACTAGAAGGGTATTGTGATGCGAACTGGACATCAAATATGAAAGACTCAAAATCCACAAGTGGATATGTCTTTATACTTGGTGGTGCAGTTTTCTTGGAAATCCTCCAAAAAGTGTATAGCATGTTCCACGATGGAATCAGAGTTTATTGCTCTAGATAAAGCGTCTGAGGAGGCCGAGTGGCTCTGTTAATTTTTGGAGGATATTCCAAGATGGCCAAAACCTGTGCCACCAATTAGCATCCATTGCGACAGTCAATTTGCAATTGGTAGGGCACAGAGTAATATGTATAATGGTAAGTCTAGACATATTCAACGTAGACATAATACCATTAGGCAACTACTCTCAAGTGGGGTTGTCGCTATTGACCATGTGAGGTCAAAGGACAATATTGTGGATCCGCTAACCAAATGGTTAAACAGAGAGTTAGTTGAGAAAGCATCGAAAGGGATGGGGCTAAAGCCACTACGCTCATAGTTACCGTGGGGGTAGCCAACCTAGCTGACTGGAGATCCCAAGATCTAGGTTCAATGAGACTATCTTTCGCGAGTAGCCGAGAATGATCACTGAGGAGACTTGGTCTCCTGCCCATTCCTATGGTGTAGAACAGTGATACCTGCTAATGGAAAGAGGTTAAGCATTGCTTTTAATGACTCCTATGCGCTGGGTTGCCAGGCGGGGTATAACAGGATACCCTTTATAGGAAGGTCACCTATGTTAGTATGAAGTGGGGCTGCTTCTTTGAGAATTGTGGCGAAATTCTTGAGAAAATACTCGCAGAACCAGGAAGGGGGTGTCATGGCCAAAATGAACCCAACAGTGAGAACTGAACTACGTCAGGAGAAGTCCTGTGTGACGTCTATTGTCTCGGTTTACATCGGCGGCGGAACAGTTCAAAGCGGGACCGCTCACTGGTTTGCCAGTAAACCCGATAGGCTATCACAAGGGAAGGTTCCAGGCCAAAAGCCACCTATCCTATGCAGGGATTATCCGTTGTCTCTCTCTCGAATCAGCTTTGTACTCTGTGTCAGTATGTCTGCCAATTTCATTCATGGGGGGGATTGTTGGATATTTTCCAGAAAAATCGGATGAATAAAATCGAGGCATACGGAGGGTCTCTCGAGGCAACCGATAGGCCTCTATTTGGTTCAACGAATCTGGACGTGTTCTAAGGATCAGGAGTTACAACCTGGTTTACTCCTCCCCATTATGAGGTTAATGGAAGATTTCAATTCTCAAATTCATTGCGGGAGTTACATGTAATTCAATTCCCGAATTCATTAGAGGATCCTTCCTTTATATTGGTGTATCACGTTTTGGTAGAAAAACAAGAGATTCATATTGCTCCATATACTCTGAATATTGTTCTTGTGAGAGAGAGACAGACAGTTGTTCAGTTCGCCGAGGCAGTCGACGGCGGTGTTCCGGCGGCTTGCGGTCTAGCCGAGCCAACCCTGGGAGAAAGTCGCTGATGCAACCTACAACACCCACGGTAGGCGGCGAATATTTCTTAAGGAGACCGTGGTACCACACGGGACTCGGTTCTTGATCCGGAAATTTTGTTTGTATTTCGTACTTACAATTTGTCTACCGTTCAGATTTGTAATTTGTTTCGATCATGTGATTGTTATCAATGAAATTGTTCTTTGGAATTCCGTTGTTGCCGAATTTTTTCCCAACACTTTGCGCAGGCGGGCAAAGCCCGGGTCGATGGTTGCGCTGGTTTCGTTGTAGATTCGGTTCTGGAATAATCCGCAATGGGTCAAGCCGATGGTGTGGCCACCGGAGAGGGCGACTAGGTCTTGGACGTCGAGGCCTTGGTTTTTGAAGTTGGCGATGAGTTGTGTGAGGTTCATAAAGGGTGATGGGAGGTTAATGTCCACTAGGGTGCTGTTTCCATTGAGTGAGTCTCTCCTCCCTAGTTGGACTTCCCACGTTGGTCCTCCTAGCTGCATGTAGCCAAGAAAAAACATGCGTAAGTTCTGCATATATACAAATTGATAGAGATGATACACAAACATGCATATATAATTACTCATTTATTTCAATTAGTGGAATACATCCTTCGGTTAATCCAAACTTAACGACATTGGTCGAATAGTACATACCGCAACCACAGAGTCACGAGCAGCAACAGCCACAATGTCGGCACACGACACTACAGGCCCTCCACAGGTCTTGTCCAACTCCAACCTGATTCTGTCGATCACATCATATCCTCTAGCAGAAAACGCATTAGGAATTGCATTCTTTTCGCTATCGATGTTGGGCGCCGGGTCCAAAAGATTTGAACCATCACACGTCTGCAATAAGAATGACCATTGGCCAGCTCTCTAAGTTCACAACTACATGCAAGAAATTGAGGTAAACATGAATTTTTTTTGTTTGGATTGTGGTACCTGAATGAAGCAATCGTGGAAGAAGAGCCGCAGCAAAGAAGCGCCCATGCGTTGCTGTCTCATCAGCTCAGCGTCGACAGCGCTTTTGATGGTTGCCAAAGCACCGGGACATGTTTTGTCGTAGAAATTTGGTGAAAGTTTTGCGGAGAAAGCAGCTGTTGTTGAAAGAGAAAAAACAACTAAGCTTAAGGCAAGGAGAGAGAAGCTACCACTGGAACGCATGTTGTGGGAAAGAGTAGTTTTGCCTACCGAACAAGCAGGAATGAGATTAATTAGGATTCGTGTTATTGTAAATAAATTTTTGATGCCATTTGGCTACCGTGATGCCCTTTATTTATAGGTGAGAGTATGACTGAAGATAGAGTCAAAGGCACACACGATGAATGGTCTTAAAAAACACCCTTAATGTACTACTTCCTCTGTCCCGATTTGTTTATTCAATCTCGGATTTTAACTTATTAAGGAAATCAAATCTAATACTTTGATTTGAAAATCTACAGAATCTGAGCCATTGATTTTGAAATTGGACAGTCAATTTGGAACATGTGTAAGTCAAAAAGGGGACAAACAAATTAGAACAGAGGGAGTATTATTATGATACTGATGTAGCGCAATCTCGTTTTACGAAACTATTTGCAAGAAGAGATTACAAACTTGATTATGTTAAAGGTTCTCCCTTTGAAACATAAACACAAATAGAGAAAACTCTCAATTTTCATTAATTCATAAACAACTCCCATGTCCTAAGGCTTACATCAATTATTTATAATAGTATAGAAATACTAAAAAGGAAACTTAAATAACTGATAACTAAATCTACGTCTTGGAGAATAAGAAAACAATAAAGTGGAAATACAATCAACCTAATTGAAAAAATCTAATACTCTAGGATATTTATGCTAGAATTGGAATATGACTAACCATATACTAACTTCAAAATAAGAAACTAAAATCCCTATATTTCTTAAATAACTAAAATATCGGCTTGCATCATTCTCCCCGACCTGAAGAAATTTGTCCTCCAGTTTACATAATTGGATCCGCTGAAATTTGTCTGCATCAAGTTTGTTCCTCAAATTAATTTTTTCGACCCCAAACTGTAGAGATGAGTCTTGAAAAATAGAAGCAATATTGTTTGTCACAACTTGCTCCAAGTACGCAATCCAACAAGTCTTCTTTATAGTAACTTCAATAAATCCCAAAATGGATCAACAAATATATTACTTCGGTCAACTTCACCATCTTCAAACATGGTAACAACTTCTATTCGCAATATTTTCTGTTTTTTTTTCTTTTGTAATTTTCTCTACTGGTTCTTCGTCAAAAATTGGTGGCTTACTCCAATCCACTATTGGATCCGGAATAATATTTGATGCGAAATGCCACTTAGTCATAGCCTCCTCTATTGCATCAACCTCTAGGATATTTTCTAGTGACATACCTCCTAGGAACTCAAGAAAGTTAGTCTTCAAACCAGATTCCCAAAGTCGCGAATCACGATTAACAACCTTAACTACCCTTTTCCTTCCCGTCGACTGATGGTTACCTGGCAACGGTTTGGTGATAGAAACACCATCCGAAAAATCTACCTCTGTTGGAAAGCTAAGTTTAAACGGTTGGCGGTGAGGCAATCTCCCAACTTCTAGAGCCTCGAGGCGTTGTAAAACTGATGCAACCCTCTGCTCTAGTCGTTGAAATGTATCTTTCCTCCGCTCAAGCATCCCAAGCAGCATCATCTCGGTCATAGACTTCATCAACATAAGTTGTACGACCTCTTCTTCCACCTCGACCTCTAGCACGTCCTTCGGCCATAGTCAAGATTGGAACGAGAGCTCTGACATTAAAATTTAGTTGTGACACACAAAATTGTTTTTATTTTTCTCGACTCATTTTTACAGTTTGGGGTCCTAAAAAATAATTTGAGATACAAGATTGATGCGGACACATTACGACAAATCTAACTTTATAAACTCGAGGACGAGTTTCTAAAAGCCAGAAAGAATAATGCAGAATGGAAATATTATAGTATCATTTAAGAAATAGAAAATTTAGTTTTATTATTTTGGCTATAAATTATTGTAGGAGATTCTGATTAAGTACTGAGTCTCTTTTGGTAAGTTTCTTTTATTCTCTGGTAATTAAATTTGGGAATAGCTCAAATTTTTGATTTTAGTAATTATTGAGTCAATTAGCGATTCATCGAGATTCAACTTCCTGTTTTGCTGATTCTTTTTTATCTTAGTTTTCTAGTATAAAATAAGTTGTAGGGTGACATTAAAATTTAGTTGATCAATAAAATTCTAGCTTTGCTTGAGAAGATCAGTATCTCTTATTCTTTTAGTTGTTCTTTATTGCGTGAGTTATTCTTTGCTTTCACACTGCGTCAGATACTAACTTATTACCAGAAATCGATTAAAAAAAAATCCTCTACCAATCATAGCTTGTAATTCATCAAATTTTTAAGAGCTACTCTCTGGTTCCTGGTATTAAACTACAGATCTAGGTGCCATACATCCTTCACATCCTCGTCCGACTCCAACTAATTGATTATGTCAATCACTATCATATCCTATTGTTCCACATAGGTTTTTAATTTATTTAAATTTGATCTGACAAAGTCTGCCATAAATCCTTCTTAGCATTCTCATTTTCGCTATATTTATCTTACTCGCATGTTTTTTTTAGTAAACCGACACTTCTTGCCATATGAATATGTGTACGGCCGTAGTACAGTACACTTCTTGCCATTGTACTTCTTGTCGATCAGTACAATGGTGTTGCTAATTTACTCTGAAAGGAGAGATTTAGAATATTGGAATAAATCATCCAGAACTGAGGGACTACATTGTTAATTAACACAGTATTTTGTTCTTTTCAACAGGCAAAAAGTTTATTTCAAGAAAACTTGATCATTGATGTTGGGCGAGAGCGAAAGAAATGCAACCAAAGGTTAAATAAAATAAAACATTTTTTTTGTCAACAGGGTTTGTTGTTTAACAAGGAACAATAGTATTCCTTGCCTATGTATTAAGTAACAACAACAGAACATCTGCCGGCTTAATCTTCTATTTCTATAACCATCAATATTGATAAATATAGTGGGGGAAAAAAATATTTTTTGAAGGAGTGTCAACCATGTTGATTCAGTAGAACAAACAAGTGCGTAATGCAGAATGATTTTTTGTGAGCACCAAGACATAGAATTGTTAGACTTTAATTTTTCTTTTCCAAATAAATAATCTTCAACAACATAGATTATTCATGATTTGAATCAAATTTTCTGTGTAACAATTTCATCAAAATATTAATTTAATCCAAATGTTTCTAAACATGAGAAATTCTTGAATTCTTCAATATGTATATATATACGTTCCTTGGCAATATTTTTCTAAAATACAGTAACTCCTAACGTTTGCCTTAAAAAAAAAAAAAAAAAAACCTCTTAACATCAAAATATGTTTTGGGATGCCGACCCTCTTAGGCTCCGTTTGTTTCGATGTAAAATGTTTTTCATGTAAACTATTTTTTTAGAAAACAAACTTCAAATTTTTATTTTTCGGTGTTTAGTTGGCATTTGAAAAATATTTTTAGAAATCGACAAAATAGTGTAGAGAGATAGAGAGGGGACCTAAATGGTGGAGAGATCTGAGAAAATTGGAATTGAACGTGTGCCATGACTGACGATCGAGAAAAGTGAGTAGTAAGAATTACAATAGAAAGCAACGAGTTAATTTCGAAAAACAACTTACAGAAGATTAAGGGCAAGTCATTTTCATCCCATTAATGGAAAATGTTTTGCATGTAAAATATTTTTCTCATTTTTTACACAACCAAACACTAAAAATGGGTACAATATTTTACCGAAACATATTTTACGCCCAAATAAACGGATTAATTATAGATTTTGACGGCTAAAAGGTCCATAGATCAGTAATGACGACCTTTGTTTATAGAATCCAAACTAATGACATAAGAAAAATAGATCTAAAAACAAGGAAGATTTCATCCGTTATCTCCAAGTTACAGGATGCCGGCCCTTTCTTAAAAAATTAAGGCTCCGTTTGTTTCAGCATAAAATATTTTTTAAAAAAACAAACTTTAAATTTTTATTTTTCGGTATTTGGTTAGCACTTAAAAATATTTTTAGAAATTAACAAAATAGTATATATATATATATATATATATATAGAGAGAGAGAGAGAGAGAGAGAGAGAGAGAGAGAGAGAGAGAGAGACTTAAACGATGGAGAGATCTAGAATATTGGAATTGAACGTGGGTCAAAACTAACTGTAACAACCCGGATTTTTTGCCTTATTTTTTTTAATTTTTTTTTATAAAGAAAAAAAATTACAGTTTACAAAAAAAAAATTATATTATTAATTCAAATTTTATTAACTAATTATTTTACTAACTATTCAGGTGATTTCAAAATATATTTTCTTGGTAATTGTAATTAGTATTTGTTTTGTATTAAATTAATCCTTTAATTGTGTAAATGTGTATATACGTATATATGTATTTATGCCTTGTAACAAATGCATGTACTGGATAATTTTCCCACCACTCCCAGCCTTATCTCCTCCCTCGACCGACTCTATCAATTCTTTGCTCACTCTCCTTCTCCTTCTCTCTCTCAAACTTCCTCTCTCTTTCCTTCTTTTCTTTCTCCCCACTCCAAGACTAAACACCCCCTCCCACTCCTATAAATACCCATCCTCCCTAATCCGAAAATACACACCAACACCATCACAGCACCAATGATCAGTGGATAAGAAAGAGGCGAGAGAAATCTCCAAGATTTCATGGAGGCTTAAAGAAAGAAACCCGGTGAGTTCAAGTTCCACACGAGCCGGACACCAATTCGGGATACCCATCTGTAGCCCAGTCCTCGAGCGTTCCAGAACCGATTTGCAATCAACCCAAACCGTTCCCGAGCCATCCACGAGGTCCCGCACGTCATCGTCTTCTCCGACTGTCCAAAAATTGTCCGGAACCATTATTATTTTTTTTTTTTCCGGCCGAAACCGAGGTATTATAATCCTTCCCCTACTCTCTCCTAAGTATAATAAATGTTTACGTATTGGTTTCGAATGTTGCGGAGTGAAAGAAAACGATTCCAGAGCCGCGGAAGTCTTTCTCCCCTGTTTTTTTTTTCCGATACCCACTGTACATGAGGGTTATGATTTTGACAAAAATATACTTTTATTACAGTTAAACCCCTGCGGTTATTTAACATATGATTTCAACCCAAAAGAATTAATGACTTATTACAATAAGTCCTTAGTTTATTAACCGATCATGTTTCGGCCCAAATGTATTAATAACTTATTAACTTTAATCCCTGTGTTTCTTACGTTGGAATTTCGGACTATAAAAAGTTTTGTTCTTTTGTTATTATAATGTGAGGAAATCATGATTGGTTTTGTTAATAACATTAACAAGTTAAGTTAATTCAATTGTTTAATAAAATTGCTTGCTCATTTAGTAACATAAGGGCATTGGCCCAATCAAAAAAACGCTATGTGTTTTATTCATTCGCACAATATCAATTGTTATGATGGCTTTCCCATAGAATGTATCATGTTTATTGATTACGTTATTATTGTGTTTGTTGGATCGGACTTGAGTTCACGTGGTGGTTTTAAATGAGAAATTATGCAGTTAATGTTATGGTTAATGGAAAGGGAAAAACAAATGAAAGTTTGTGGGCTTAGCAGGACCTCGGGGGTGGCCTGACAGGACCTCGTGTTATCGGGGGTAGCCTGGTAGGACCTTGAGGGCAGCCTGAAAGACCGAGTGTTGCTAGGGTGGCCAAGTAGGACCTCAGGGGTAGCCTGGCAGGACCTCAGGTATTGGGGGTAGCCTAGCAGGACCTTGAGGGCAGCCTGATGGACCTAGAATTGTGAGGGTGGCCAAGCAGGACCTCAGGTATTGAGGGCAGCCTGATGGACCAAGAATTTTGATGATGACCAAGCAGGACCTCAGGGGTAGCCTGGCAGGACCTCAGGTATTGAGGGTAGCCTAGCAGGACCTTGAGGGCAGCCTAATGGACCTGAATCGAATGGATAGTCTACTAATACCTCGTGATATTGAAGGTAACAGGACATTTAAAATATGAGTTCATAAGACGATGGATACTATGGTGCAGGTGTAATTATGAAGTGTGAGATTCAAAAGAAAGTAATTTAAAGGCTTGCTAATAGATTTACTTATTTAATGCTTGTCGTTTTATTATTTCCATATGAATTGTGATAAGACTGCTTAGTTGTAAAGTAAGGGGTTGGGCCGGTTGGCAGGGTTAGGATTATTTTACTGGGTGAATTATCACTCACGGATACGTCTGTATCCTGGCAAATCGTTTGCTTCGTCGATCAATTTGCCAGATGGCGCAGGATTCAATGGAGGGGATTCAATGATGGTGCAGTTCGACACGAAAAGAATATCAGGAACGAATATCGAGTATGCTTGGAATCTGTATTAAGCCTAGAGTCGGCTCTGAAGTTAATGTATTTTGAAGCACTAAATCTATCTTGAGTTTGTAATGCTAAACTTCATTTAGAAAATTACATTTATTTAGCAAATTTTCTTAAGATATTATTTTCTTTTGCTTCCGAAAAGTCGGGGCGTTACACTAACAATCAAGCAAACTGAGCAGTAAGAATTACAGTAGAAGGCAGTAGGTTCATTTCATTCAATTGATGGAAAATATTTTACATGTAAAATGTTTTTCTAATATTTTACACAACTAAACACCGGAAAATAAAACATTTTATCGAAAAATATTTTACGCTCAAACAAACGTAACCTAAAATGTACTCCCTCCGTCCCTTATTTATAGTCCGGTATTCCATTTTGGGTTGTCCCTGAATAAGTGCCCATTTTGTAAAGTTAATGGGTAAAAGTTGGTAAATTGTCTATTTTGTCTCTAAAAGTCGATTCCATTTTAAAAAGTAAGTGAGTAAAAGTGTAATGATGATGGGTAAGTAGGGAAAATGAAGGAAAAAGCTGATGTAAAAGATATAATGATGATGTCTTTTTAGTAAGTTGGAATTACAAAACAGGACACTTAAAAAGGGAGAGGGGGTATTTTGTATCCTTTTTTTATCACCAAAAGTTGCCCAAAATCGTCATGCGACTCAACCCCAAAGGCGAGGCCATCCCCTCACGCAAGCACTATCCAATTGACTCAATCGTCACACAACTCAATCAATGTCGCGCGCGAGTTTTGCGCACACGTTGGAGACAGCCGGTCACTAATAGCAAATTAATAAACGAGTAGTGATACAAATAATATGTAATATAGAAAATTAACGGGACACAAAGTCACACAATATAATCGTAGAATCCTTGTAATATGTTTTTTTTTAAAAGAAGTACAGTGAGCTTTGAGGCAAATTAGTCAGACGGCCGATTATAAATATTTTAAGAAACAGAAATCGACTTCTTTATTTTTTTTAACAGCAAAAGAAAGTTTTATTAATCATTGAAATTGTTACAAAGATTAAAGGGAACAAATATTAGGTGGAATCATATTCCTAAACAAAGTTAAGAACAATCTCGAGCTAATAGGAGATCCATTCCGAGATTGATAAGATAAAAACCAAGAAAATATCCATTGGGACAAGTCCACATCTAAAGGGCCAAGCCCGAACAAGATCGACCTTCAGGCAAAGTCTAGACGTTTCTAACCAACTCTATATCTCCCTGTTGTGTACAAATGGAGATTGTATGCACTCCAACCAAATTTCATTTTGGAGCTAGACCTAATTTTCGGCCTCCAAATGACCCAACACAAAATAATCTATTCTAATATATAAAGGGAGAGCACCACTTTGGTGTCCCCTTTTTTTGTCATGCTTTTTCATTTCCAAAAATATCCCTCTAAAGAGAAAAAACACATAAAACAAAATAGTTAGAATTTTGGAGGGTAAAAACATAAATTGGCATGGCAGTTATCAAAATCATCATGATAAAATAGCACCCATGTGCCATGTTCCCGTTTTCCCAGTTAACTGCTTCTACAATTCCCCTCCCTCCCTTCGAACAGCCTTCTTCCAAATGGAGAAGAAGTTCATTTCAATTATGATCTCCAGCAACTCTTTTTTTGTTTTCTATCTCCTGCAACTGTGTCTCTTTGGAACAATTGTGCATACGGTGGGGGAATACTTGGTCCTTTGTCACAATAAACCAATGTAAGCCATTGCCGGCCATTCTCTACCCGGAGTATTTTGTTCTCACTTCTTTAGGATTAATTTTGTGTTCCTTATTTGTGGTTTTTTTTTTAAAAATTTCTGTAAGTGGAGTTCGAAAATAGTAGTGCTTCATTGTGATTGCTATTTGATGGGTTTGTGAAATGACCCCAAAAAACCCAAAAGAAAGGATTTCAAGTATGCTATTTAACCACCGGATTTCACGTACTGCTCTTTAACCACCGAAAGGATTAATTGTAAGGTAATTGTATCAAAGCAATCTCAACACCTTTCTTCTCTATTTCTCTGAAAGCTTAACTGAATGAATCTGTCTTCTATAAGGTTACCTTTTTCGCTCTTCCTTTATTTGCTTTTTTAGTACCTTTTGTTTTCTATAAGTAGGAGTAGTTAGGCTTTTTAATTTTCTAAAATAGTGACAAATCAGAAAAAAAAAAAAAAAATATATATATATATATATATATATATATATATATATATAGTAAGAGCCTATACTGCCACACAGTTTGCTATTTCGGAAACCCTATAGATGCATCCAGGACGTGTAGTAGATCACAGTTGTTCAAGAGTGTTTTACCGAAAAGTTTCATTTTAAATTCAGGCCGTTGAAAAGCACATTTGGACAGCTATGATATGCCCTACAAGGATTTGCCTGGCTTCTCCTTTTTTACTTGCTTCTTTTTTCCTTTCTTTAACACTATATTTATCTTTCAAGAGGAATTAAACTCTATGGTGAGGCATGGTTGCCCTATGTAATTAGTTGTTTTGTAGAGAACTCCTCACAAATTGATGAAACTAGAAATTAAATTCTATAAATTGGGAACCATTCTGTGTATTGTTCAAAATGGATGTTCTTCATGAGAGCTAACACGATTGATTTACGAAATCTTATTGAATAGTACTTAGGTATTAGATCCTGGCAAAATTGGTGGCGGCAGCGACGCTGGCAAAACAGTGGCGATTAGTATGGTAATGTATAGATATGTAATACATGTTAATTGTTGCTACAGTATATAACCATTCGACTGATTTTTTGAGAATTTAATTGTTGTTTATCTATCACAACAGGTTAATACTAGAGGCTGGGGCACACGCAATGCGTGTGTAAGTAAGATTTTCACAACTTTTTTGTAAAAATACTTCCCACTTAATGTGTGATGAAATTTTCACAAATGTTGTGAAAATCTGACTTGCACACGCATTGCGTGTGCCCCGGCCTCTAGTAATAATAATTGCAATTCATTTTATTATAATGCACTTCAAAATTTACCTTCTGTACTTTGAAAATTGTGTTATGCTTAGTCATAAATACTAAAAGAAAATTTTGCAGAGTTACTGTGTATAAGAAAGTGGAATGTGAAAACCAATTTCTAACAAATTACCCACGGAGAGTATAATTCTTATTTCGGGCCACCTGAGCACCAGAGTGATAACAGCAACTACTGTGCAATTTTAATTTGAAGGATATAAAACAGAGGGCAGCAAAAGAAAATTAGAGCAGAGCGCAAAATTAACGAAACACTACCATTCAAACAAATGCTTTTATTTTCGTAATTAAGCTGCTCTGGCAAACACATAAATCGAGTACAACGATGCAAATCCTATTTTCACACACGCCCATTTCCTTTTTGGCATTTGTAAATATTGGTCGATGATTAATAAAATTTTCTTTGTCGTTCCAAAGAAGACAAAAAAAAAACCAGAAGAATATATAGTCTAGAAAATTAAGGGAACGTATATCTGACTGTACTGCTAACGATTCAGGATGCAAGGTCATTGCGTGAAGACTTGGGAAGCTAGAACGTGATAATCACCTTTCTTAGCAGACTATATTCAAACAAGTATAAAAATACCCATACCAAATAAGGAGAATATAACCTTCTTTTTTCTTCAAGTTTTGTGTGTGTGTGTGTGCGTGCACGCACCTAGTTCTTATGACCCACAAAAAACCTACAACAAACAAAATAGCAGACTATGTACGGAAATATTTAAAATAGAAGAAGGTGCTTTTTTTTATGTTGGATGAGCTGATAAATGATCTTCAGTTGCCTCCTGTTGTTTTATTTCTTCTGGGATTCATTAACTGGGGGGATAAAAACACCAGTTCCTCTGCTTTCTTTCCTCCAAGATTGGGTGATTATAACGATACAGAAAAGCTTTGTGCACAGCAAGCTGTGCACAGCAAGCTGTGCACAGCAGCTGTGCACAGAGCCAGTTTTCTTCCGCCTCGGGTCGCAAAAAGATGATCGGAGCCGCTCATTTTGTTCAAAATGCGTCGTTTAAGGTCTCTGTAAAAAATGAGCTTCGTTCGATATCGTTAGAGGCGTTAACAAAACACCCAAAATCACTTCAGAATTTAGGCCAATCACTTCAGAATTTAGGCCTAAATTCTGAAGTGATTTTGGGTGTTTTGTTAACGCCTCTAACGATATCGAACGAAGCTCATTTTTTACAGAGACCTTAAACGACGCATTTTGAACAAAATGAGCGGCTCCGATCATCTTTTTGCGACCCGATGCGGAAGAAAAGGCCTGCTGTGCACAGCTTGCTGTGCACGTAGCACAGCTGATAACGATATCGTGACTCCGCAGCAGCTGGATGGATTGCTAGACATTTTCTAAAAGGACAAATTAGGGAATTGCTATGTCAGTGTCATGTTCAAGTGAGATGGAAAACCAATTTATGTACTTCATCTGTTTTGTATAAGAAAAACTCTGCATTTGGGCTGACCCTTGAAAGTTGAAAGAGAGAGAGGGAGCCCCCATCTGTCCCACATCGGAGGGAAAAATTGAAAAGAAATAGCATATAATGGTTCGCGACGAGTTATTATATGATTTGAGATTAATTTTTTAGCCATGTGAGGTTAGCTAGAGCGGCTTGTTGCAATGTCTAGATCTCTTAATAATCCCTCCGTTCATTTTTAAGTGTCTTGTTTCGTAACTCTAACTTATTAAAAAGACATTATCATTTTATTTTTCACATCAATTTTTGCCTCCGCTTTCCTTACTTACCCATCATTATTACACTTTTATTCACTAACTTTTTAAAATAGAATATACTTTTAGGGACAAAATAGATAATGTACCAATTTTTACCCACTAACTTTATAAAATGAACACTTATTAAGGAACAGTCCAAAATGGAATACTGAACTCTAAATTAGGGACGGAGGGAGTATGAAATTTGGAGCACAAGGGATTAGGGCTGCAAAATTGGACAAGTTATCAAGTTTTAAGTGGAGTGAAGTGGAGTTGTTACTTCCCTTATACTCCCATGCACATGCACATGGTTCGATTCTCGTACGTTCATGTTCTGTTCATTGGTTAAAAGTACATTCCAAATCAGCTCATCTTATTAAAATTAGGCCTTATTCTGCTAAGATTTTTATTTTTTAAGTATTTATTTTTCGTTTTATGAGATCTTTATTTCCGTTTATTTTAGTTACTGGAACAAAGCCTATTGATACTCCCTCCGTCCCTTTTTTTAGGTCCAGTATTCCATTTTGGGCTGTCCCTTAATAAATGTCCATTTTGTAAAGGTAGTGGATAAAAGTTGATGTATTGTCTATTTTGCCCTTAAAAGTAGATTCCTTTTTAAAAAGTAAGTGGATAAAAGTGTAATGATGATGGGTAAGTAGGGAAAGTGGAGGAAAAAGTTGATGTGAAATGTATAATGATGATATCTTTTTAATAAGTTGGAGTTACGAAGCAGGACATTTAAAAAGGGACGGAGGGAATACTAGTTTTAAAATATCTGTCACAATAATGGATAATTATTTTCGACGACGGGGAAAATCCAACTTAGAAGGGGGGACTTATTAATGATTACTGTAAAAATACTACTATGTCTCAATCAATGTTCAATAAGCATCGAAGAGTACTTATTTTTCCCAAAAAAAAAAAAATGTTCTGAATTTAGCCACACGAATGAAAATATACATACTACTAGAAAGGGGATGTATGTTTTTTCTGGAATATTTTTAGAACTTTTTGGGCTTTGAGTTGTTGAATTGATAATTTCCAAGAAAAAATAAAATAAATAATGACATCGGGAGCTCAGTGACCGATGTGCACAATTCTTGAAAAAGTGACCAATTATTGGTTAGAAATTGCACTACTGAAAATAATTTTCATCAAGGGAAAGGGGGAACCAACTCAGAAACACTCAAGGAGATGAGATGCTTTCTACCACTTTCAATCGTTACCGAACGCAAATCCAGAGCCTTAGCCATGAGACAAGCTTCTCCTACGGCTAGAGCTTCACAAACCACAACAATGAAACCTAATTTGGACTTGTTTCCGTTTAGTGGATCTACTCTATGGTTCCTCA
Source organism: Rhododendron simsii (assembly GCA_014282245.1). Classification (NCBI taxonomy): domain Eukaryota; kingdom Viridiplantae; phylum Streptophyta; class Magnoliopsida; order Ericales; family Ericaceae; genus Rhododendron; species Rhododendron simsii. Next base: position 38,406,415 of record CM024957.1, on the reverse strand, counting down.
AAATCACAGCAGTGAAACCTCCCCAAATTCCTTTTTCCACGACGCGTTGCAGTTGAATTTAACTTGGCCTTTTTCCACGGTGTGTCCCGAATAGGAACAATCTTCTTGCATTGAAAAAATGAGGTGGTCAATGGACTGAGAAAATTAAGCTAACTTGTTAGAGAGATCAGATCATATTTATGCTTGCTTCCAAACAAACAAAATTTCGATGCTGAAACAGTTCATCCTATATTTGGTAAATATTCCACGTTATTGTACAGTTGGGAAAAATTCGGCACTAACAGAAATACCAGAGAACAGTTTCAATGATTACGTTACCATTACATGATTGAAACAATTACAAATACAGATTACATAGACGAAAACAGGTGACAACGAGACACAAACAGAAAATCTCAAGGAAATCAAACCAAGTCCTGTGTAATACCACGGTCTCGCTAAGAAAGATTCGCCGCCTACCGAGAGTGTTGTAGGATTCGTCGGCATTTTCCTCGCAGAGTTGGCTTGGCTAAACTGCAAGCCGCCGGAACACCACTATCGACTGCCTTAGCGAACTGACTATTGCCTGTCTCTCTCTCACACAAGTAACGAGTTTCAGTGTATAGAAGCAATGTGAATTTCTTGTGCCTCTCCCAAAAACGTGAGCATCCTTATATATGTGACATATGTAACTCCAAGAGGTGTAATGCTGCTATAAAATAGAAAATGGGATGTTATAGGAGTGAATACACCATCATGAGGAGAGGGTTACGGGAGTTACATAATCCACACATCAATACGTCTATTGATTGTAATGCACCCAGATATAATGAACCCGGAACATGCACGGTTGCCTCGGGAGACCCTCCGGTAGCCCCGATTTCATTCATCTGAAATTTTGTTGCAAGGACCAAATTCTGAAGTGTGTATTGGCAATTCCATATAACAAAACACATATTTTATATTGAGTTGTAAATTTAATTATTGCTGCAGTTGACATAAATGAGCACAGAAAAATAGCTAACTGTGAAATTGCGAAAGAGGCTTGGGATATTCTGGTTACTTGCCATGAGGGGACAGACATTGTTAAGCAGTCTAAGTTGCAAAGGCTTACCACGGAGTTTGAGACGATCAGAATGCAGGAGAAAGAGACCTTCAATCAATTCTACTCCAAGCTCATCGCCATTGTTAATAGCTGCGAGAATACCAATGTAGGTGTACTTTACTAAACCACCATATAGCGTATTGCAAATGCAACATAACATTTTGATTTGTGAACTCTCGTATATTATCACACCTTGCTAAGCACTCCCAGAGCTCCATTGAATACCCAATCCTTCGAGCCATGTACCCAATAGTTAGAGCCCTACCTTTAGACGCGCATGTGCTAGTATATCTATATATTAAGGAAGAGAAGTAACAAATGTTATTATTATTTTTTGAATGAAAGACAAAAATTAAACCAAGTAGCTTTCATTTCATTTCATTTTTTAAGGGGAGAAAAATAAACCAAGTAGCTTATCTACTTCTAATGGTTTCAGACCAAAGCTACCCACTCAATTTATTGGATTTATCACACCTTGCTACCCACCATATAGCGTATTGCAAATGCAACATAACATTTTGATTTGTGAACTCTCGTATATTATCACACCTTGCTAAGCACTCCCAGAGCTCCATTGAATACCCAATCCTTCGAGCCATGTACCCAATAGTTAGAGCCCTACCTTTAGACACGCGCATGTGCTAGTATATCTATATATTAGGGAAGAGAAGTAACAAATGTTATTATTATTTTGTTGAATGAAAGACAAAAATTAAACCAAGTAGCTTTCATTTCATTTCATTTTTTAAGGGGAGAAAAATAAACCAAGTAGCTTATCTACTTCTAATGGTTTCAGACCAAAGCTACCCACTCAATTTATTGGATTTATCAAACTTAGCCCACTCTCCTCAGCATACGGATGTTCCAGTTTTTTTTAAAAAGAACTTTTAGAAAAGAAAGGTAATTTCAAGCTCAAAAATCATGTATTTACGCAAATAATTTTTCTACCAAAATAGATCTTGTTTTATAGATCTCATTAAGATCTTTTAAACGGCGTAAAAAAAAATTAAAAAATTATTTTTTATTTTCATTATATTTAAGTTTGCAATTACTTTCTTTTTGAAAAAGAAAGTTTGAAAAGAAAGCAGAATGGCACCGAATTGGGCCAGAGCTTTTAAGCGATTTGTGACTTAAAATTATCACATGATCCTGATCCTAACTGGGTATTTTTTTCGGTACCTTGTCTGCTTCACGGCAGACAAGTGTAATTCATGAAAAGTTTTATTTGCACAGAAAAGGGAACATGGAGTTTGAACATGTAGTTGCCTAAAAGTGTTTTCCGGCAGAGGCGTTGTCATGCCAGCTAGTGAAGATTTTGGAGAATAAGATGGTTGTCCTACTGAGATTGAGGTGATTGTTGCGGATATTCCTGGAGATGCAGAGGGGATACGGATCTGTGAGTTCAGGTTTGTTCGAACGTTGGCCAATGCGGCCAATGAGTTGGCTGTCCCCGGACTGCGAGGTGCTGGCTTTTGTACTCGGAAAGCTAGACCTTCCGATTGGTTGTTAGATCTTCTTGCGCATGATATTTAAATGGATGTTTTCAAAACTTGGTAATTGAGATATGTGAATCTTGATGTTGTACCCTTTAGAAGCCTACGCCTATCATAGCTCAACCGAGTGTATGTGGCATACTGGATGATTCTTTTTTTTTTTTTTATAAAGGGTCTGAACTTCTCAAGAATTGTGCTCAACTAGTATTCTCAAGCACTGGTGGTAGCAGTTCTTATGAATTTCGTACTTTTCTGTATTGCTTGAAAACTTTCTGCGTTTGCAGATATCTCTGCATATGCGGGATCTGATACTTTCTCCGGGCATTGCTATTGCGCTCAAGTGCGGAGCAACTAAGTCATCTCAAGGTCTAATTGTTATTGAGGGCAAAATCAATTTGTTACCGGTAACAAACTCGACAAATTAAATCTAGTGTTTTTTATTTTTAAATAAACATGATTACTTTCATTTAAATGTCTTGAAATCTAAAAAATTCTAATTATTATTTAGGGCCAAATCAATTTGTTACCGGTAACAAACTCATGCAATTAAATGTCACAGAAGGTATTTAGGGCCAAATCAATTTGTTACCAGTAACAAACTCATGCAACTTAATAAAATTAATTGTTATTTAGGCCAAACTCATGCAATTTAATAAAATTAATTTTTATTAGCCAAATCAATTTGTTATCGGTAACAAACTTTTAAACAACTCAATTTGATAAAACTATAAATTTAATAACACTAATTGTTATTTAGGGCCAAATCAATTTGTTACCGGTAACAAACTCATGCAATTTAATAACACTTATTTGGCCAAATTAATTTGTTACCGAACAAACTCATGCAATTATTGTTATTTAGGGCCAAATCAATTTGTTACCAGTAACAAACGCATGCAAAAAAATTCATTTATTAGCCAAATCAATTTACACTTTTAAAAATCAATTTGTTACCGGTAACAAACTCATGCAATTGTTATTTAGGGCCAAATCAATTTGTTACCGGTAACAAACTCAATTTGTTACCAGTAACAAACTCATGCAATTTAATAAAATTAATTTATTAGCCAAAATCAATTTACACTTTTAAAAATCAATTTGTTACTGGTAACAAACTCATGCGATTATTGTTATGGGCCAAATCAATTTGTTACCAGTAACAAACTCATGCAATTTAGTAAAATTAATTTATTCGCCAAATCAATTTGTTACCGGTAACAAACTTTTAACAAACTCAATTTGATAAAAATTGTTATTTTTAATTTGTTATCGGTAACAAACTCATGCAATTAATTGTATTGCCAATACCACAAACTCATGCAATTTAATAAAATTAATAATTTAGGGCCAAATCAATTTGTTACCGGTAACAAACTCATGCAACTTAATAAAATTAATTGTTATTTAGGCCAAACTCATGCAATTTAATAAAATTAATTTTTATTAGCCAAATCAATTTGTTATCGGTAACAAACTTTTAAACAACTCAATTTGATAAAACTATAAATTTAATAACACTAATTGTTATTTAGGGCCAAATCAATTTGTTACCGGTAACAAACTCATGCAATTTAATAACACTTATTTGGCCAAATTAATTTGTTACCGAACAAACGCAAGCAATTATTGTTATTTAGGGCCAAATCAATTTGTTACCAGTAACAAACTCATGCAAAAAAATTAATTTATTAGCCAAATCATTTACACTTTTAAAAATCAATTTGTTACCGGTAACAAACTCATGCAATTATTGTTATGGGCCAAATCAATTTATTTTACCAGTAACAAACTCATGCAATTTAATAAAATTAATTTATTCGCCAAATCAATTTGTTACCGGTAACAAACTTTTAACAAACTCAATTTGATAAAAATTGTTATTTTTAATTTGTTATCGGTAACAAACTCATGCAATTAATTGTATTGCCAATACCACAAACTCATGCAATTTAATAAAATTAATAATTTAGGGCCAAATCAATTTGTTACCGGTAACAAACTCATGCAACTTAATAAAATTAATTGTTATTTAGGCCAAACTCATGCAATTTAATAAAATTAATTTTTATTAGCCAAATCAATTTGTTATCGGTAACAAACTTTTAAACAACTCAATTTGATAACAAACTTTTAATAACACTAATTGTTATTTAGGGCCAAATTAATTTTTTACCGGTAACAAACTCATGCAATTTAATAACACTTATTTGGCCAAATTAATTTGTTACCGAACAAACGCATGCAATTATTGTTATTTAGGGCCAAATCAATTTGTTACCAGTAACAAACTCATGCAAAAAAATTAATTTATTAGCCAAATCATTTACACTTTTAAAAATCAATTTGTTACCGGTAACAAACTCATGCAATTATTGTTATGGGCCAAATCAATTTATTTTACCAGTAACAAACTCATGCAATTTAATAAAATTAATTTATTCGCCAAATCAATTTGTTACCGGTAACAAACTTTTAACAAACTCAATTTGATAAAAATTGTTATTTTTAATTTTTTATCGGTAACAAACTCATGTTTAGGGCCAAATCAATTTGGTAAGGGCCACAAACTCATGCAAAAAATTAATAATTTAGGGCCAAATCAACTTGTTACCGGTAACAAACAAACTCATGCAATTTAATAAATTAATGCCAAATCAATTTGTTACCGGTAACAAACTTTTGTTATAATTAAGCCAATTCAATTTGTTACCGGTAACAAATTGATTCATAACAATTAATTTTATGTTTGTTACAATAATAAAAAATAACCACGGTCCAAATTGTTATAATTGTTACCGACATAAAAATTTGGATTCCGATTAGTGCAAGAGTTTGTTACCGGTAACAATTTGATTTGGCCCTAAATTGTTATCGGTAACAAATCAAATCAATTTATTTTGGGCCAAATCAAATTGGTACCTGTAACAAACTCATGCAAATAAAACTAATGTTATCGGTAACAAACTCTTGCAAAATGTCATCATCTCAAAGTAAATCAATTTGTTACCGGTAACAAACTCATGCAATTTAATAAAAGTATAAATGTAACGTAATCCAAAAAGTGCCATCTCAAGGTTTGTTATTTAGCGCCAAATCAATTTGTTATTTTGGTATCAAACTCTTGCAATTTGACTGGACAAAATCTAGTATTTTTTATTTTTAAATAAACATGATTGCTTTCAATCGGAATCCAAAAAGTGTCATCAGAGTGAACGTCACTCCACCTACTTGACTAAGGGTTATCATTTAGCCCGAAGGCCTGCGGCCTGCCCCGCCCGAGTCCGTGAAATGGGCAGGCCGGCCCGGCCCGTAGTTTGTAATGGGCAGGCTTGAGCCTATGAATTATTACTCGGCCCGCTCATATGGCGGCCCGTGAGCCCGCCCCTGGTACCTGCCCAACAGCCCGTCCACGGGCCCACCCATTAGCCGAAAATCCCATAAAATTCTTTCTTTTTTCACTTGCCCAAGGCAAATTGGGGTTCTTACTGGCCGGCCCCTTTTTGTCTCCACATGCCTGTCCAGCCCCACTCCTTGTCAAATCTATTCCGTATTAACCCTGTTTTGAGTGAGGTACCCAAACTACCCTTATCTAGTAGTTACTCCGGTACACACAAATACATACACGCGGACAGAATGACAGAGGGGCAGAGGATGGAGGACGGGGTCTCTGGAAAAATAAATCAATCGTAAGAGACGAACCATGACGCACGCCATCTGCATTAAGTCGTACGCCACCTATGGCTGTACGTGCAATGCTGGCGTGGGGGTCATGGGGTGTCTATTTACTGCTTAAATCTTTTCTGACACCTTCAGCATGCTAATAACCAGTTTGCTGCTTTCTGTACATTAGGGCTGTTTAAGTGTAGTTTTCAATACCTGCACCTTTCTTGTTTTATAAGGCCCCTGGGGTGTTTCTGGTCATGCTCCAGAACCCAGATGGTGTAAAGCCAAACACTGGGCAACATGCAAGAGTGGCGTACGGGCTCTAGTGAGTGGCATACGGCATGTATGCTGTGGTCCAGTGCCTGGCACTTACATCATGTTTCAATCTTGGCCTCATGTTTCTCCCCACTCTGTTTATGGGGCTTTCTTTGCTATTCTCATGGTCCTTTGTCATTTCTTGTGTCTGTATATGTATATAAACTGCCTTATAAACTGCGTGGTTTGTCCTGGGTGTGCACTGGTCCATTCCAGAGCCCAGAGGGTTGAGAGCAAAAACTGTGGACTAACAATAGGTTGGTGTACGCCAGCTTTAAGGTGGCGTGCGCAGGGTTTGTTGGCGTGCAGTGGCCAGGCCACGGCGTGCCAGCATGCTGCCTGCTCACGCGCCCGAAAAGCAGCGTACACCATCCTGGTGAAACTGTTTGCAGTGCTTGTTCTCAATCTATGTTCTTATGATTAATTTAATTCAAGCAAATCATTATTTACAATCATTTTTGTCATCTAAACTGCAAGCTGTTATAGTTTTAATCCCCATTATCTGTTCCGCCACCCTAACTGGCTAAAAATGATCAAATGAGAGAAAAATGCAAACGTTTTACAAAATGCCTGAGTAGAGACCGATCTCCGGATTGGGCGAGAAAGGTGCCATAAAACCCTTCCCCTCTCGTAACCTGGCTCCCGAACCTCAGATATCGAATGTGACGACGGACCAGTCTACACCTTTTTCAAATCAAAGTAAACGTAGCAAGCGTTCTCGAGTTCGGTTCATTGGGTATTCCTCCGCTAAAACCCGAGTGGCGACTCTGAATCGAAGCGTTTCGCCGCGCTATTTTCAAACAGGGCCGCTCCCAATGAATTTCACAACCAAAAATCTGAGATTTTTGGGGCGCGTGCCCACAGTGGCGACTCTGCTGGGGATCACATTGCATTAGTTGATATTTGGACATTAATACATAAATGAACAATCTTCAAAAGTCTGGAAAAACAGTACGCTCCGCGCTGCTGAAGAACGGAATGGTAACGTAACAGGATCTCAGCATCCGACCAATCCAAACTGGGGCTTTTACTATTGTTCACTTTTGTAATGGTTTCCAAGTATTGATTAATAAAAGTGGGCCAAACTCAAAAAGCATTTTTCAAAACCTTGAGTTTCTCTCTCATTTAAATCATTCTTCGGCACTTCTCCATTTGCATCGATGTTGGCTAGCCCCGTTGAGGTGTTTTGAGTAACCGGCACAGTTTACTAGAGCCCGGGGTCCTCAAACGCCCAACAACCTTGGACGATGATGAGTCGTAATACCGTTCGATCGTTGCTCTGCTACACGCATTGCAGCGGGAGGTATACCACGGCTCTAGTCAGAGGAACCCTCTTAAACCAAAACCAGCCTGGTCATGCGTACAAAGCACTAGAACCTTTCAACCTAAGACAGGAACCTGCAGGGTAGGATCTTCTTGCATCTAACCCCCATATACTGTCTATGTGTTACTGCTTTCCCTATCGCATGCCTGTACATACATTCATACCGATCCGCGTAGGATCATGCTAGGGCGGCTTTTAGGTTGTCTTTGTCAAGACTTTCCTTCATCTGTTGGGATGCGGCCATGGACCGATGTCGAGTCGTGCATCTCGATATTGCACGTTGTCAAACTTCGGAGTCCTTAATCAAAGATACTTTGAGAAATCAAAACTTTCTAAGCCTTTGTCCAAAAACCCAAATCAAAGTTTTAGACAGCAAAAACTAGGAAAAGCGGAAACGATGTCGTGATACTTTCACCATCCAGGTTAAAGTGATAAGCACTTACACCATCAAGGCTCCGGCACAGTGCTGCTTACGCCACTCCGATTACGGTATCACACCATCCACACCGATTTTTCAGATTCTAACGTTGGAAAACTTTGAGAAAATAATGACCACAGGCTTAGGCTGTTTTGACATCTCTTAGTATCAATCGATTCAATCAAGGATACATAGTCGAAAAGAAATCTAAAGATCCTATGGCAACGTCCGAATGACGTAGGACAGTCTCCCTCTAGTTCTAGAGTCTAGGAGGACACCGACGACGTTGGCATGATCATTTTTCCATCCTTTCAAAATTCAAAAGCATAGCTGCTGCAGGCTGTCACTGAGCTCTTATACTTTGCTGTCTAGCTGTTTTATAGAGGGTAAAAATAAATCCACGGTGGGTATCGGGGTGGGGATAGGGAGGGATTTGCGTTCGGGGATTGGGGACAGGGATAGTGGTATCCACCCCTGAGTCCCCGACCCTCCTCATTGCCATCCCTATTGGTTTGGAAGGGATGGAGAGGGGTTTGGGTTCGGGAAGGGGACGGGGATAGTGGTAACTACCCCCGATTCTCCCCATTGCCATCTCTGTTGGTTTGGGAGGGATGGGGAGAGATTTTGGTTAGGAAATTGGAGACGCGGATAGTGGGATCCACCCCTGACCATCTCCATTGCCATCCCGACTGATTTGGGATGGGGATGGAGAAGAATTTGGGTTAAGAGATTGGGGACGGAAATAGTGATATCCACCCATGACCCTCCCCATTGCCATACCTACAGTGGCCTGGTGAAACTGTCTAGATCGAATTGATTGAAATGTCACTGGTTTATTATTTTGCCACCGATTTTGTTTGGTACGCGGGAGTGCTTTTACCTCAGACAAGGTTGTCAGATTTGGCTGTACAATCAATTTAGGAAAGTGCCCACATTGTTCTTCTTCTTCTTCTTTTTTTCTTTTCTTTCCTTGCACCTACTCTTTTCTTTTTCTTTTTTAATTGGCAGCAAAATTTTATGATCGCAGAGATAAAAGTTAACTCATAATACTAGAAAAATAAATGCGTTAAGAGAACTTCAAAGATTATAAAGCTCCCATAGAGGTGTGCTACTCGCAAAATGACACAAAAAAATGTAGAAGAAAGAAAGCAACAAGGATTTGGATTGTTTTCCGTTTGTAATCCTTTTTGTTGACTTCTTGTCAACTTCTTTGGGCTCGTGATTGAGCATATGATTTTGTCAAGGGTGTGGGTGTCAATATAGTTAAGATACTTTCTCATTGTTGTGCTGTCGTTCTCACGTGTTTCTCTTTAATCATCGTAATCTCTATTCAAAGAATCTTTTTTTGCCTTAAAAAAGAAAAAGAAAAGAAAGCAAGCAGGACACCACCAACTAAAAGAAACACCCACAGTTAGCAAATAGCAAGATGCCATCAACTAAAAATCAAAAGACAAAACTAAAAGCAAACAAATCACTAAAAAGATAAAAGAAGGGGGAAAAAACAAAAAACAAAAAACACCACCACCGAATTTGGTCTCTGTCATAAAAAGTACTAGAAAAATAAAATTAATGCGTCGACTATGTATATATTAATAATTAGGAGGTCGTAGGGACTTATTCACACTGAGGCCCCGTTTCCAAGAAGAAAAATCACAAAAAAAAATTAATGCATTTTATTATTTCATTTTCACTAACGAAAAATACGAAAAACTTAACACAATTTACCAATTGGTTTCTATTAACAAAAAATTTTTACCAACTCAACAACTTTTCTACTCACATACCCAGCAAAAATTTTTACACAACCGTAAATAACTTGACATTTCTTAAAAATTTACTCACTACTAAAAACACTTGACAAATTTTTACTACCGAAAACACTCCTATATCAACTTTGGCCAGGCTTGGGAAGTCATACGGAATTATTGACACGAATACGGAGTATTAACGTTGGGCTTGGCTCTGGTCTGAGATCGATGCAGATACTTCCTTTGACCAAATCCAAGCCCAACTTTGTGTGGTTTTTCGATATGTGAACCGGATTCGGTCCTGTTATCCATTGGCTTCAAGTAAAAATGTTTTCAGCGATTCATTTTTATTATCAATGAACTTCAAAATTTATCTTCTGTGCGTAGCGTAATAATAAATACTAAAAGAAAAATTTGCAAAATCCGTTTATAAGAAAGAGAAATGTGAAAATCATTCCCTGACAAATAACCCGGGGATAATAAATCTTATTTTGGGCCCCGGAGCACGCACCAAAGCATAATGATTCTCTTAAAAAGTAAAGTATGTATTGTGAAGGTGTAAGTAATTAAAAAAGTTATCCATCTCTAACAGTTTAAAGTTTAAACTTTTAGATGCGTTGGTGGTTAACAATCCAATATAGTATCAGAGTAGGTAATAGATCTTGTGTTCGAATATCACCGCCTACTTGATGTTAAAATATTAATTTATACGTGTTTAGTCTGCTTATGGAAGAAAGTCTGGCTACTTGTGAGAGAGCGTGTTAAAAGTATAAATAATAAAGTTGCATATCTCTCTAACAACTTAAACTTTTAGATGAGTTGGTAATTAACAAATCTAATGATATATAACTCGTTTTGGAAAAAGCAATGTTAAAGTTAAAGCAGCAACTACTCTGTAATTTTAATTTGAAGGATATAAAACAAAGGGCAGCAAAAGAAAATTACAGCAGAGTGCAAAATTAACAAAACTATTTCAATAGAGTATAATACTCCTCTGCAAATCTTATTGCACATCACCAATACAAATCAAATTACAAAACACTGCCATCCAAACTAAAGCTTTTATTTTCGTAATTAAACTGATCAGGCTAACACACATAAATCGAGCACAGCGATGCGAATCTTAGTTTCACACACGCCCATTTCCTATCTGCTATTGTAAATCTCGGTTGATGATTAATAAAATTTTCTTTCTCGTTCTAAAGAAAAAAAAAACAGAAAATTATATATATAGTCTAGATAAATGTGAAGTGACAAGAGGCTCAGTTTGTTTTCCGGCAATTAGTCCTGATCTGGCCACTTGTGCCGGTAAGTGGACTAAGGTTTCCCATCTTCACCATTGCATTTGCAAAGTCCGCGAAGAAAGCTGCGTTGTTGATGCTATAAGCATTGACTTGATTATCGGTGGAGCCTCCATTGAAGAGTTCTTGATCCGAGTGGAGAAGGCCCTTTTGGCTCTGCAAATTCTTGAAGTATGTGTTATCGAACGAGGTTGGACTGTTGAGGTCGAGAGGGGAGAGGTTGTTGTCGCCGCCAGTGCTCGGACAATTCGATTGAACGGAAGTCGCGAATTGGGAATCTATGTTGGTTTCGTTGTAAACTCGACTTCTGAAGACCGTGCACCTTGATTGGCCTATTGTGTGAGATCCTGTCACGAGTTTGAGGACGAATAAACTTGTGAGGATATATTTGATGGATGAAAAATGAGAAAACTTGTTGGGTTGACAAATTTAGAAATTTAGAGATGGTTTGCTCCCTTTTATGATTATTGTTCGAAGCCTCCTAAACTCTATATCAACGATCTTCTGGAATCATTTCATACCGGACTTTTGTCCCAATTTTAATTGAGCACCATTAATAATTAATCGCACGTGAAATTGATTCCCGAGAAATTAGCAGGTGTGCGTAAATTAACCAGGGAAAAATATGAGATGATCAATTACCTGAAAGAGCCACCATTTCATTAGCAGTGAAACCTTTGTTTGAGAAGGCAGTAATAAGGGCACTGAGACTGAAAGCTGGACCTGGGAGATTGGAATTAGCAGCACTCGCACTCGCCGTAGTCGAATCCCTTCTGCCTAATGGAACAGACCAACTTGGCCCACCCAACTGTAAAATATTCCACATATAAAACTATTAGTGTATACTCCATGATTTTGTAACTTGTATATGTATTCACTAAACAAAAAGTTTTCGCATACAATTTTAACACACAACTCCAGTAAGAATTGTATCCGGAGCCGTTTAATGCATGTGAATCTATATATAAAGAATAGTCACTGATGCAGTTGTGTCCATGATTATGTTTTAAAATTGCGTACGTAAAATTTCTTCAATAATTGATTCTTCATTAGCTGCACCTATAATGTCTCGCCTTTTCGATAATCAATAATGTTTTGTGTCCTTCGGTGCTTCTTCCTTTGTGTTTTGGTTTGGCTCTTTTGTTTGGGAAAATGACGGCCCAGGACATGTTTTGATAATTACTACCCGTCAAGGATATGTTGAAAATATTTGTTAATGCTGAAAATATCATTGACGGGCATTAATTATCAAAACACGTCATTGACCGTTATTTTCCCCTTTTATTTTTGGCTCTTGGCCTTGTCTTTCATAGTTGTTTGGGCTGTTTTAGCAGGTGTTTGGTGTTTTGATTGACTTCTTGTCTTCTTTTGGGTGAAGGTTATCGGGTGGCATTTTTGCCAATGTACAGTTGTGCCCATAATCCTTTTAATCTTTGTTTTATTTGAAAGGTTAATAAAATCTTTTTTTTGCAGATAAAAAAATATTATACCGAGTCCAAGCTCAACCAAATCCAGACCACATTCTAATTCTGATTTATGTTCTCAAATTAAGCTAATTAGAAAACTGAATGCCCTAGACATTTTTTTTTCGTACTTTTATCTTGGAAATAAATATTGGGTTTCAACTAGGACTTTAGAAGGGAAATTTTTTCAACCCTGTCTTTAATTAAATGTACCATTAATTGTTAGCTAATTTTTTGACACTAAAATGCAATAAACTATACAATTAAATATGGTCTTACAGCGACTGTAGCATCTCTTGCAGCAACAGTTAAGATATCGGCACAAGAAACAACACCGGGACATAAATTTTCCACTTGAGATTTAATGGTATCGATCACGTCGAATCCCCTTATTGAGTTGGCATTTGGGCCAGCTGACTTCTCTCCGGTTGAGCCATCAAGCAGCACTGATGCATCACATCCCTGTTTCGAATTTGTTAGAGAGAAAAAACATTATCAGGCATTCTTTTATGTATATCAGTATATGTCATATGTCTTTTTAGAGTGAACGCGAATACTTCCTAGTTGCATGCTACAAATTAAAATAAAAAAACATGTAATTAAGCAAAGTTTGAAAAAGCATCATATTTCGAGGCTAGGCATCTCTCTTCCTGTTTTATGTGTCACCAGTGTCGTCAAGATCTTACTCTTCGTGATCGATACATATATACTTTATGGTTCGATGCCTTCATGATCGATACATATATTCTACATGAATGATGACTGTACACGAGTACATATATACATGGCAATGAAGATAAAGAGAGTGAAAAGTACTTGCATTGACAAAGCAATCATGGAAATGGAGACGGAGCAAAGACGCCCCCATACGAGCCTCTGTTGACACTGCGGAATTCACCGCAGTTTTGATGGTCGCAAGGACGTTAGGACAAGAAGATGAGTAAAAAGTTGTTGATAATTGAGCAGAGGCAATCCCAACGAGAACACCAAGGAATACCCATAAGCACAATATTTTCAATTTGCCCAAACCCATCACAATATACTATAATTAAACCCAAAGAACTATATATGAAGAAGAAGATGTAAGAAAGAAAGCTTCTTCAACTAGCTTCTTGTTCAGTACTTAGTTGAGGCTCTAGATGAATGTTTCCTTGTATTTATAGAGCACTGGAGTTTGTACTCATTCTTCATTTTCCAGATGGTCTGCGAGTCAACCTTGTGTATTATAAAGAGAGATGGCTGCAAACAAGCTTTTTGTAGCAGTAACCACAATCACTACTTTTCAAAAGTGTTTTGGACTGTTCGGAAAAGTTTCATTAACAACCTGACCTCCAAAATACTTATGGATGGCGGAGAATATTGAGTGTTATAAACACTTGTTTACGAATACTTATTATAAAAGAGTAGAAAATATATTTGGATTAAAATAAGAAAAAATATAGTGTTGCCTTTCTTTTGGTTTGCTGCATGTTTTCCAGGTATACAATGCATATGTACTGTTTGAGTTAGATTGTCAATATTTTTAGCTAGGAGTACCTTGTGCTAGCTGCAGCTTCTTAATTTCTAGTTTCTTATTGCCATTTCTTTCCATGTGCTCCAAACCAATTAATAGTACTAAGTATTACCGACTCCACCAAGGTTGTAAATATATAATAGTATCGGAACACTTTAACAGTTAGATTGTCAATATTTTTTTCCCCTTCAATTGCACCTACACTCCTTTTTTTATTTTTATTTTTTATCAGCTACGATATTTTTTGATCATAGAGATAAAAGTGAACTCATAATACTAGAAAAATAAATGCGTTAAGAGGGACTTCAAAGATTATAGAACTCCCATAGAGGTGCTACAGCTACTTGCAAAATGACACAAGATAAGAAAGAAAGAAAGAAAGAAAGCAACCAGGACACCGCCAACTAGGCAAATAGTAAAAAAAAAACACCTCACAGTTATCAAGATGCTAAATATCATGCCATAAACCACTTTTTAAGTGGTGAACTTTCTGATTCTCCCTTTCCTTTTATTCAATGTACCCTTTTTCGTGTTTAATAAAATCTTTTTCTTTGCTAAGCCAAAAAAACAAAAAGATGCCATCAACCACAAATCAAAAGACAAACCAAAAAGCAAACAAAACATGCAATAAAAAGATAAAGATAGAAGAAGGAATTTTAAAAAAAAACACCACCGCCGAACTAGGAGGTTGTAGAGACTTATTCACACGGATATTATCTTTGGGCTTGGTTAATTCTAGTCAGAGGTCGATGCGGGTACTTCCTTTTACCAAATCCAAATTTCGATATATGAATCGAATTCGGTTCTGTTATCTGTCGACTTCATGTTAAAATGTTTTCCCGTTGCAATTTATTTTATTATAAGAGAAAAACTTTTTAACGGGACCTTCCGTAAATAAAATTTACGGTGCACCATCTCGGACATTCAAAAGTGTTTTGAACGGTCCGGATTAAAAATAAACTATTACTGTTAATAGATATTTATTACCGGTAATAGTTTAAAAACTTATTATAATACACTTCAAAGTTTACCTTCTGTATTTTGGAAATTTTGTTGTGCGTTATTATAAAGACTAAGAAAAATTATAAGAAAGTGGAGTGTGAAAATCATTACCTAAGAGCATCCACATATCTCTCTTTACTCCCCTCTTCAAACTAAATTAAAGAGCCAAAAGAAAAAAAACATCCAATAACTCTTGTATCAGTCTCTCTTCTTTCCTCTCTACTTTGAAAAAATTCTAACATTGCTATAGTTGCTCAGTTGGACAGCCGAGCAACTATTCAGTTGCTTCTCATTTTAATATTGTTTCCCAATCCCTCTTTCTGTACTCCACCTCTTTCTCTCTCTTTGACTTTTATTCATTTTCTTGTTTTTGTTTCTCTCTCTGAGGTAAGGGCAAGTACACCAGGCTAGCAAAAGCCACCTTTTGCGCCATTTTACCTAGGTCAAGCCCCTAAAACAGGTTGCAGCAGCCTCGGGGAACTAGAAGGTATTTTCCCTTTTGCAAAAATGCTCTCCATTTCTACTGAGCTACTATTCATGAGCAAAACCTTAAAATATTATTCTTCTTCTCTCTCCTTCTTACCACTCCCTCATTCTCTCTCTACCAGTCTCTCTGTCTCTCTCTTTTTTTTAATATTTAATAAAGATAAAGAGGCATAATAAAGAGAATTGGTGTGGAGTTGAGAGAGATTTGAGTAGGTAAAATGAAAAAAGTAGATTATTGAGTAGGTAAAATGCCTTTTGTTGGTGTACATGCTCTAAGGGGAGTAGTTAATTAATTGAGGTGGGTTTGATTATTTATTGAGAGGAGAGTGAGAGTAAGAGCCTGATGCAGTAGTTATTTTAAAAGTGGATAGCTAAAATAATAAAGTGAATTTTTAAGGTGTAAATTGGTCCAAAATATAGAGAGTATAGTGCGGATGCCCTAACAAAGCTGTGCTACGGTAATAACAGCGATTACTGTACAATTTTAATTTGGAAGATATAAAACAGAGGGCAGCAAAAGAAAATTAGAGCAGAGTGCAAAATTAACGAAACTATTTCAATATCGTATAATACTCCTCTGCAAATCTTATTGCACATCACCAATACAAATCAAATTACCAAACACTACCATCCAAACAAATGCTTTTATTGCTCTGGCTAACACACATAAATCGAGCACAATGATGCGAATCTTAGTTTCACACGCGCCCATTTCCTATCTGCTATTGTAAATATTGGTCGATCATTAATAAAATTTTCTTTGCTTTTCCAAAGAAAAAAAAACAGAAAAGTGTATATAGTCTAGAAAAGTATGAAGTGACAAGGGGCTCAGTTTGTTTTCCGGCAATTAGTCCTGATCTGGCCGCTCGTGCCGGTGAGTGGACTAAGGTTTCCCATCTTCACCATTGCATTTGCAAAGTCCGTAAAGAAAGATGCAGAGTTGGTGCTATAAGCATTGACTTGAGCATCAGTGGAGCCTCCGTTGAAGAGTTCCTGATCCGAGTGGAGGAGGCCCTTCTGGCTCTGCAGATTCTTGAAGTACGCGTTATCGAACGAGGTTGGACTGGTGACGTCGAGAGGAGAGAGGTTGTTGTCGCCGCCAGCGCTCGGACATTTCGATTGAACGGAAGTCGCGAATTGGGAATCTATGTTGGTTTCGTTGTAAATTCGACTTCTGAAGACCGTGCACCTTGCTTGGCCTATTGTGTGAGATCCTGTCATGAGGTTTGAGGACGAATAAACTTGTGAGAATATGTGATGGATAAAATATGAGAAAACCTGTTGGGTTGACAAATTTAGAAATTTAGAGATGGTTTGCACCATTTTATGATTATTGTCCGAAGCCTCCTAAACTCTACTTCAACTCTTTTGGAATCATTTCATATCAAATTTTTGTTCCAACTTTAACTGAGCACCGCTAATAATTAACGGTGCGTGAAATTGATTCCCGAGAAATTAGCAGGTGTGCGTAAATTGACTATGGAAAAATATCAGATGATCAATTACCTGAAAGAGCCACCATTTCTTTAGCAGTGAAACCTTTGTTTGAGAAGGCAGTAATAAGGGCACTGAGACTGGAAGCTGGACCTGGGAGATTGGAATTAGCAGCACTCGCACTCGCCGTAGTCGAATCCCGTCTGCCTAATGGAACAGACCAACTGGGCCCACCCAACTGTAAATATTCCACATATAAAACTATTAGTGTATACTCCAAGATTTTGTAACTTGTATATGTATTCACTAATCAAAAAGTTTTCGCACACAATTTTAAAACACAATTCTAGAAAGAACTGTGTTCAGAACCGTTTGATGCATGTGAATCTATGTGTAAAGAATAGTCACTAATGCAGTTGTGTCCATGATTGTGTTTTCAAATTGCGTACGTAAAATTTCTTCAATAATTGATTCTTCATTAGCTGCATGTATATATAATGTCTCGCCTTTTCGATAATCAATTGGTTTTTGGCCTTCGGCTTTGTGCTCCATAGTTGTTTGGGCTGTTTTAACAGGTGTTTGGTGTTTTCATTGACTTCTTGCCTTCTTTTGGGTTTAGGTTCTCGGGTGGCATTTTTGTTAGTGTGCCCATAATCCTTTTAATATTTGTTTTGTTTGAAAGGTTTATAAAATCTTTGTTGCAGATAAAAAAAAATTATACCGAGTCCAGGCTCAACCAAATCTAGACCACATCCTAATTCTGATTTATGTTCTCAAATTAAGCTACTTACAAAACGGAATGCCCTAGACATTTCTTTTCGTACTTTTATCTTGGAAATAAATATTGGGTTTCAACTAGGACTTTAGAAGGGAAATTTTTTCAACCCTGTTTTTAATTAAATGTACCATCGTTGGCTAATTTTTTGACACTAGAATGCAATAAACTATACAATTAAATATGGTCTTACAGCGACTGTAGCATCTCTTGCAGAAACAGTTAAGATATCGGCACATGAAACAACACCGGGACATAATTTTTCCACTTGAGATTTAATGTTATCGATCACTTCGAATCCCCTTATTGAGTTGGCATTTGGGCCAGCTGACTTTTCTCCGCTTGAGCCATCGAGCAGCACCGATGCATCACATCCCTGTTTTGAATTTGTTAGAGAGAAAAAACATTATCAGCCATTCTTTTACGTATATCGGTATATGTCATATGTCTTTTCAGTGTCAACGCGAATACTTCCAACTTGCGTGCCACAAATTAAAATAAATAAAAAACATGTAATAAAGCAAAGTTTGAAAAAGCATCGTATTTCGAGGCTAGGCGTCTCTCTTCCTGTTTTATGTGTCTCCTTTGTCGTCAAGATCTAACTCTTCGTGAACGATACATATATACGTACTTGACGGTTCGATGCCTTCATGATCGATACATATATACTACATGAATGATGAATGTACACGAGTACATGGCAATGAAGACAAAGAGAGTGAAAAGTACTTGCATTGACAAAGCAATCATGGAAATGGAGACGGAGCAAAGACGCCCCCATACGAGCCTCTTTCGACACTGCAGAATTCACCGCAGTTTTGATGGTCGCAAGGACGTTCGGACAAGAAGATGAGTAAAAAGTTGTTGATAATTGAGCAGAGGCAATCCCAACGAGAGCACCAAGGAATACCCATAAGCACAATGTCAGTTTACCCAAACCCATCACAATATACTATAATTAAACCCAAAGAACTATATATGAAGAAGAAGAAGAAGTAAGAAAGCTTCTTCAACTAGCTTCTTGTTTAATGTTCAGTACTGAATTGAGGCTCCAGAGGAATGTTTCCTTGTATTTATAGAGTACTCATTCTTCGTTTTCCACATGGCCGGTCTGCAAGTCAACCCTGTGTATATTATAAAGAAAAATGCTTATTTACAGAGCAGCTGCAAACAAGCTGTTTGTAGTAGTAACCAATCGCTACCTTCCAAAAGTGTTTTGGTCGGTCCGGAAAAGTTCCATTAACATCCGGACCCTCAAAACACTCATGGACGGCGGAAATTGAGTGCTGTAAACACTTGTTTACGGCTGCTCCATAAATAAGTATTTCTCTATTATAAAAGGGTTGAAAATAGATTTAAATTAAAATAAGAAAAAATATAGTGTTGCCTTTCTTTGGGTTTGCTGCATGTTTTCCAGGTATACAATGCATGCGTATGTACAGTGTGAGTTAGATTGTCAATACTTTTAGGTAGAAGTATCAAAATGGAGGGCTGCGGTCCAACAAAACACAGTTTGAAACTTCCTCTTTTAGGTAAGAGCATCCTGACTAGATGCTGTGGGAGGTGAAGGCACAACTGCTCCAGCTAGCTATATGCATGGTACCTTGTGCTAGCTGCACCTTCTTTCTAGTTTCTTATTGCCATCTCTTTTTCCATGTGTTCCAAACTAATTAATAAGTATTACCGACTCCACCAAGGTTGTCAATAGAACAGTATCGGGACACTTAACGGGTAACGGTTTAAGTATAGAAGGATACTGGTAGTATCGAACGATATGTAACGGAAATCGTTTGTAGTGGTGCTAATTAACACAATTTTGAGAGGGGGGAAAAAAAAAAAAGTAACGGTCAAGTATTGACTGTAACAGCTGTGAACTAGTCTATGAATCGAAAATGGACCGGAATGTAACAGGAACTAGCCGTGTCACCGCCGGATATCGGACTAGCTTACGCGCATGCAACTCAACTAATTCCGGAGTTTTGAAGTTGACAACCGGACAAATCTCTATAATTTTAGTTCAAATAGTTTTGGGCTGGCAGTGAGATTCACACCTACAAGCTTGGGGTGTAAGCTCATTACTTGCGGTCGTACTCTTACTCAACCAATCCTTGTGCATAATATTCTTCGTCTCTCCCTTTCAAATCCCCCCCCAAAAAAAAAAAAATACACCCACTAGTCCTTTGCTTCCTTCTCCCACTGCGTGTTCTCCGATAAGTCTACGTATAGTCCGTGATTTATTGAACAAGAAGGACCCATACGTGAAACTAGCTAATATGGAAACCAGGCCCTGTGTGTTTTGTTGACCGGCAATAGAATTTTTATTGGTTGAAAGATACGAGGCCCTGTGTTGGCCTGCTGTGTCGTCATCGTCCCGAGCTTATTAGCGTAATTCAAATCGTTCACTTCATAAATCTTGACAGGTAAAATAATTTTGTTAAAGAATCAAGTTGTTATATCGGACATGAATAATCAAGTGAACAATCTCAATTTCTTAAACATCTAACAGCTTAATTTGTACGAAGTAATTCACTCATTGGATAACCGATGCCCGATCGAATTAAATTTTGTTGGGGGACTGTGCTGCGCTGCTCATGGAGCTTCTGTAATTTAGCAGTTTGAATCACATTTTCGGGCTCGAAACGTCTCCCAACTCGTGGGCTCACTCACCACCTGCGCGCCCCTGGATTCAAAAGTATCATATGTGGGGGGGGGGGGGGGGGGGGGGGGGGGTGTGGGACGCGGTAGGTAGATATGGATAATCCCACTGTCCAAATTGAGAGTCAATTACATGCAAGCTGTCCACGCGCGTCTACAGTCAATTTTCCCATCTAAAACCAAATGATCATAATCTTAAAATTAATTAATTAATGGCTTAATTATTTTTTCTGGGTATTATTATAGGGGCGCAGTAGGTTAAATAGTGTGTGAATGGAGCACAAGTGGAGAATCCTTTTGGGGCTACAATAGTAATGGTCAATGATTAATAAACAATGGGAAAAGAATAGTTGAAACCAGTTGCTAGATTCCAAAAGCTATCTTCATCGATCTCTCAATTTAAAGTAGAGTACGTATGATTCCTCCATCGGCTTCTGGAATATTGAGTTTCTCCACTTTGGGTAATGATTGATTTCACCGCGTAATAGTCTTCTTCCAGCTACGCGGAAATTGACTCCTCTCCATTCACTACTTTAATTCAACAAATGGATCGACTGCCCTCCATTTGCTATGGAGAAATTGACTCTACTTAATCCAATAGATTTTTTTGTCCAACATGGTAAAAAACTTTTGTCAATAAAAAAGAGCATACGGTAAAAAGCTCGGTGGATTTGTTTTTGTGTCTACTTGGCTTTTTGGGTGATTGATGATGAGAGTTTTGCATAGGGTATATAGGATCGTTTTGGGTTTTATTGGATGTTTTAGGTTGAGGTTGTGTGGTTTTGTTATGGTGTTCACTTGGCATCTTGCTATCTTTCTGCCGGTGTGCCCTTGATCTTTTTAATCTTTGTAATCCTTTATAAAGATTAATAAAATCATTTTGCTTAGCGAAAAAAAAAAGAGCATAGCAATTCATCAAAGAACATGTTCCAAAGAGGATTCAATAACAAATATACAGAGGTCTAGCTTCCCAACTACGAGCACCAAAATCTCGCAAACCCTAAGTTGCATGCCAAAGTATATTCAACTACATTCAAAGATCTATGAACAAAAAGAAAATCATAAATCCTAATCGATCAACTTCGCAGCGAATATCTTCGATGATATCTACCATTTCCGTAGGGCTAGACCACACACTAATGGTAAGTCAATGTAACCGATTTGATCGAATCACCACTGCCTCTGCCTTGATTCATCAAACGACCATCACTACCACATACCTTAATCGTAACCTAAAACAGCATTTCGGTGATAAACGAGAAGCCAAGAGAGAGAAAAAGGAAAAAACACAGAGAAACTCTCTGATCTGAGATCAAAAGAATAAAACCCTTACGGGAAAGGTGAGATTATTGAAAACAAAAAAAATCATCATCGGAAAGGAAGAAAAACACCCATCAAGGTAAAACCCTGCCCTCCCACCGCCGCATTAGGGTGATGGAGACCGTAGAGGGAGGGAGGGAGGGAGGGAGGGGGAGAACTGAGAAGCGAGAGGGGCTGCTAGGCGGCTAGGGTTTTTTTGAGAGAGTGAGGGGATGAGAAAAATTGAAACACTTAATTGTACAAATTGACTGCTCTCCATTTGCTATGGAGAAATTGACCCACTAACTAATCCGTGGAATTTATGCAATGCACACTTTTCTAATTTTTTTTTTTTCCCTTTTCTTTTGTTCTGATGGTGAGGAGTGTTCGGGTCAGCTTACGTGTATCTCGATTATTCTTCTCTCTGCTCCGGTAAAAAAAAACATGCTACCTATACCAGAAATAGAAATTTCACAAGAGATTTTCTCCTATGGTGTGACATGAGAGGTTGCCAAGTTTCGAATTCAAAATGTCTAGGTCAACAGCTCATCTTTGTTGCCTCTATCAATCATCCCTGGATTCTTGAAAATTAACCAATTATTATATTTTAACAGCTTCGAAGAT
This sequence comes from Rhododendron simsii, assembly GCA_014282245.1. NCBI lineage: Eukaryota > Viridiplantae > Streptophyta > Magnoliopsida > Ericales > Ericaceae > Rhododendron > Rhododendron simsii. The sequence goes on along the minus strand of CM024957.1, from coordinate 38,383,818 downwards.
TGAAAATTAAGTAGTTGCGCAATGCAGTAATATATCCACCCCTGTCAATTCAAATAACAAACTGCATAATAAAGTGTGTCATTTTCATGTCGGGTTTCCTTTAATTGTATTTTCTATGAGGTTTAGGCCATGTTTGACAATTGTTTGTTATTAGGAAAACAACGTAGACAATTAAAGATGGTTATGGACCCACACGTTTCCTGCAGGAATCTTGAGAAGAAACGAGGTTGTGATGCAGTTTTTTTTATAAAAAAAATAATTTCTGAGTTTGGAACGAATACCAAAATACTAACAATGATTCCTGATAAAAATATTTTTTTTTTTGGTATTTCGGAAATTGATTCCTGATAATATACCCATATATGAACCAAGATTTCAAGGTCATTCGATTAAAAGTTGCCGCTAGTAAATTTGTAAACGCGTATTTTCATGGATATAAGATTATTGAAACTATTAAAATTAATTCTCATTAAAGTTCAAAATTATGGGTATCCGAACATCGTATAAACTTTTTTTGAAGAGGAAAAAAGGAATTTCTTAATCTTTGAAAACAAATTACAAAGAGCTGAACTTAAAAAGAATTTTTCAAAAAATTCCCCCTAGATTCCTCATAGATTCCCCCTATTTTCAACATTTTTCTCTCTCTATCTCTCTCCACTCATTATCCCTATAATTTTTCAAAAAAAATTTCAAATTCCAATCCAAACAAAGCATAAAAAGATCCAGAGCACAAGACATCAAAACAGAGCAAGAGCGAATTCATAAAAGAAGGCACGCCTTTACTCCAACTATCATATACAACCACGAACCAGAAGGAAAAAATAACCAATTGAAAATGGCAAGAAGCCAATTATCAAGACATAAAACATCAAAAAAGAATCACCACACCCGATCACCCAATTAACCATGGCAAAAATTAAAGCACCTAAAAGAAAAACCACCCTTGAGATGAGTAAGAATCAATCATTATATTGAGAAGCTTGAACATTGGTCATTGCGTCATTTTCAGCTTCCATAATCATAAATTTACTTATTACTTCCTCATCATCAACCAAATAATTGAGGGCTCGAGGCCCAGGCTAAGAACACAGATAATGATAGTCTTATACCATTACTAGTAGACATCTTTAGCGTTAATGATTTCTGATTTGAGATAAAGCTACCTCTTTTTACTTTGTTGGAAAGAAAATTCTACATTGGAACTCGCATTTATTTTGTGAGGATTTTCTTTTGACAATTATGCTTAATTGATTTGCTTTGAATAGGTGAATGCATGCACATTGTCCCCACAATTAGACGTGCCAAGAGACAAGAAATCATGCCTAATAACTAGACTTTCGGGGTTAATAGCCTTAGTCACATGATCCTTGACAATAGCCTCCTCTCCGGTTCTCAATTTTCATTATGTGATTATGTTATCAATTTTTGTTCTCAGTCTTGTGTTTGCATTATTAGTTCATTCTTGTGCTCCTACTCACACAAACGCACACAAGAATTAGGTTAATACTGTTTCCAGCACACCAATAATCCAACTCAAAGATCTGTTTCCTCTGAAAAATCAACGACTCGTGCATATCTTATTCGCATGCAATTAAGCCGCCCTGTAGTACTGTTAATTAAATTAAGATTTGACCCTTCCCCGGCCCCATGAAGGTGCAATTTTGTGATTAAACTAATCCAGATTGAGTTGTCAATACATATATATATATATATATATATATATATACACTAACCTTCAGGTGAGGACGTCCTCAATTTAAGAAAATGCGGACGTTTGTCTTCTGCCGTTGGATCTCATCCAACGGCTTAGATTTTAAAAGGGAATTCGCGGGTTTAAATGAGGCGTGGGTCGGGTAGTATTCTTCCCGGGTTCCCCGGGTTCCACACGCGGGTTAGAACCCCCCCCAAAAATCCCCTTTCTCGCCTCATTTCAAACAGGCGACGATCGAAGAGAGAGGAGAGAGAGAGAAGAAGACAGACGAAGAAGACAGACGGCGAACGACAGCCCACGAACGTCCACGCCTCATTTTTTCTTCTTCAGATCCGACGAACGACGACCCTTATCTCGCAAGCTCTCTCTCTCTCTCGCTTACTCTCTCTACCTCTTTGAAACCGGTCTTTCCTAGGGTTTCGTTTTGGAACGACGAAGACCCACACCCACAACGAACAAGGACAACGAAGACTCGACCTTCGTTGAGGTATCTCTCTCTCTTTCCTGTTCAATCTGTTCAAACCCTAATTTTTAGGGGTTTTTTTTGTTTTCGAAAATCTGTTTTTTTTTTTTTTGGTACGGGTTTTTGTTTTTTTGAAAATTTGATTCTGCTCAAATATTTCTCTCTCTCTCTCTCGGTTTATTTACGGGTAATTGTGTATTCATTTGGATAATCAACAGAGTTCATCTATTTTGAGCCAGAGAAATTTCCGAGTTGCATGCCTAAATGTGACAAAATCAAAAAACCCAAATGTTGCTCTTCTAAATTGATTAGGTTATGTTCTGTTTTGTTTTTTCCTGTGTATGTTGTATGTTATTGTGTTGAATGAGTTTTGAGCCAAAGAATTTTCTGATTTATGTTATTTTTTGAAATTAGGGTTAACAGGGCAATCAGATTGAAAATCAATCTGTGAATTTTGTTGTGGAGCGAGAGTTTCACAAAGAGGTCGCGATCAATGCTTGTTTTGATTCTTTCTTTAATTGGCATTGCTGGATATTTATTTCATTTTTTATAGTACTAATTTCTCACTGATTGTGGTAGTTAGCCAAGTCTGTATTTTTTGTAGCGTCAATTGCAGAATTAGCCATGTAGGTAGCTTGCCATGGTTGACTGGTTTGTTCTTTGATTTTGATCTGGTAGGATATAGTCTATTTAGTTTCCTTCTTTGTTGTGATTTTATTAAAAATGAGTTGAAGAGGATTTTACTGGATATGGCGTGCAGATGAATCGAGGAAATTTTGTTTATTTTTTGCGTGCATGTTAAGTACTAAATTTCTGTTTCCAGTTTATTTGCTTATCAAGTTGATTCTTTTCTAGGAATGGCAGAAAAGAGGTTCTATTATGTTGTTTTTGTTGGAAGAGTCTCCGGAATCTATGATAGTTGGATAGCTTGTAGCGAACAAGTAACTCGCTTCTCTGGGGCCGTGTTTAAAAAGTATCCCTCATTGGAAGAGGCAAATAATGCTTGGACTGCATATGTTGAATCTCATTCCAATGTGCAATTGCTATCTCCTCAACTTGCTGAACTCCCGACCGATTATCCACCTTTGCTCGTACCCGTGCAAACAAACATGGATGACCAAACTACTTTCAAGCATTGCATGTACATTGCAATGCTCTTAGTTGGAGCTGGAATAGGAATTTTAATTTTGTTGGTCATCATCTATATTTTCTTTTAGTTGGTTTATGTAATGGTTATGTTTAACAAAATATCTAGCTTGGAGCGAGATACTTTGGTAGTTAGTTTAGTAATTGATATGATGTAATACTAGTAGGTTGTGGTCGGTGTTGGTTTAAGACTAAGTCCTACCATGTGTTATGGGCTGTTTTGACTCCCGAAATGGCATGGTGAATGCCGCTTTTGTGTATGCCGGTTTAAGACTACTTGTGCTTTCGTTTGTTTTGGAAGATTTTGACCGTATGTGCATGAACGAGATTTGTTTAATGAGCAAAGAAACATGATGACATATTTATGTTTGTAGAATTGGCCATGTTCAATAATATTACTTCTCCAAAAGCCATGGTAATTTGGTTTGGTCTGACTTGTAATCACATGAATTAGCAACCCACAATTTTCGAAAATTGGCACAATTTTTGTGAGAAGATTGGTGAACTCCTCGTCTGTTTTTGTCCTTCAATCTTATCCGGCTTTCGAATCCTACTGTGGGGATTGATTTTAATTGAAGCTAGGCTGATTGGCTAGGTAGGTATTGCGCACGTAATTATGAGTTACAACCACAAGTTGATACCACTGCTCATATCATCCGCTGGCTGCTGAAGGCGAGATGTAGCTAGCTAGCTACTTAATTATACTAACTTACTACTTTACACTTGGGTTCTCAAGCAAGCAATTAATGGATCGCTTATTAATTTATGCAACGGCAATGTCGTGAAACTCAAAAAACACAAATAGAGTATGAAGAATGAATGCCAAATTGCAGAAATTGAGACCACTATTTACATTACAATCAATCCTTAAACAAGACCCAATGTACAACATATTGCCTTTTGATTGAAGTTTATGTCCATGAACTAAACAATTCTGAACAAGATCACTAAAGTAAGTAAGAAACTGCTGCTTCTTCCTTGAACCACCTTCTCCATTGCTGCTTCTTCCTTGAACCACCTTCTCCATACAAATCATTCCGCTACTTCAGCTCACTCATTATAGATCCATCTGCAGCAAAACTAAATTCATCACCTTGATTTTATGGTAGCAGACCATAATCTAGGATTCGGTTGAAACAAAACTATGATTTAATCACATAAGCGAGACATAGCAGCTTTATTCTGTTAGTTTTTTAGTTCAAGACTTCAAGTACTCCATTGTTATTATCATGAACTTTCTATGGCTTCTGGCAGTTCAGCACAAACTGTAAGCTTCATGAACAAAAGAAAGAACCTTCAGCACAAACTGTAAACTTTATTGTTTAAGCCAAAAACCTAACACCTGTGACTCTTTCACCTCAACCTTCACAGGACCATAATACAGATGAACGTGCTATCATTTTAAACGTTCATAGGGGAATGGTGCAAGTTATATTAGAAGCATACTACAAAAAACTCTTACAATCATTCACATAGTCGTCGTCGTCGTCTTCGTCTTCGTCTTCGTCTTCGTCATTCAACCTAGCATTTTGCGAAGAGCTAACAAAAAAAAGAGACAATGAAAATGCAAACAATGAAATAATTAAATTTACATTACAAATATTAAACACATACGTGTTGACAAGTTTTGGACAATTCCTTTTGTCATGCGATTGCCCTGTTAACCCACAACCGTGACAACGCCTAGCCTTCTTGGCAGCCTTCTCTTTCCCTCCCTTGAGTCGTTTACCACAACCCTTTGCCCTCACTTGAAGCGGTTCTTTGAAACCATGGTCACGAATAATCGGCACTTTGATAGCACTCTCTTCACCATCTTGGCATACCTTTTTCATGTCACATAGCTTCTTATGACCCGAACTCAAAAGTTCTTCCACAAATTCTGTTCCATCCTCAGTTACCATGGCCTCATCAATTAAAGTAGAAGCAAGTTGGAAGAGTTTATTTCGCCGCTCTAACAAAGACGTGTCACATATTTCTTTTATACCCGAACCCAAGTCATCTCTAACTCGCATCGCCTTCGCTGATTTTGTCCACCTCCGCAAGATGTATTCATTAGGCAAATCATCAATTTGCATTCTACCAAAGTACGCCAACATGTGCCGACATGGAATTCCGGCACACTCAAACATCTTGCAACTACACCTGACATGGTTTGACAACTTATCTACCACAACCTCACGAACTCTCGAACCACTCCCCTTTCTCCTATGAATGGCGTACACAACCTGATGTTCGTCCTCATTTGTTGTCATCGCCTTATAAGCAGTATTTTGAAAAAGCTCATCTTGAAACATGTCAAATATTTCAATTGTATATAATTCACTCATTGTTTCCTCCATGGGGTACATAGTTTTCAAGTGTGGCCTCTCATTCACATCTTTATGATCCTTGTCCAACTCATTATGCCGTATGCGTGCAAGTGCCCTCTCAAACCGCGTCACAAAGTCCAACAATGAATTTTCTTTAGACACATACCTTTTGAAGAATGAATGAGTAATTTCGGCTCTTTGACTGCTAGTCATGTGAGCAGAAAAAATGTGTTTCACGTATGCGGGAACCCATCTCTCACGAATTTCGTATAAGTTTTGTAACCAATCATTACCGGATAAGTTAGATTTTCTTACTACCTCTACCCATCCAGCCTCGAACTGTTCAGGAGTCTCAGAATTCCATATACAATTCTTGAATTCCTCATAATGGTCTTGCACGACAATTCTCTCTAGTCATCCCCCGACGCCGTTTGTTTGGTTGAGTACTTTTTTTGACCGGCAACCCTTGTTTGAAACAACAAAACTCCTTCCTAACGATTACATTTACATTTCCATCGATTGTACTCTTTCTACTAGAATGTGATCGGGTACCAAATCCACCTTCTTTACCATAACGGTTGTAAAATTCCTCAACTTTCTGTAAACTATCAAACTCTTGATTAATTTTAGGTATGAAGTCATTCTTAACTTGGGGAGTGTGAAGTAGTTGTGAAGAATTCGCAGATGATTCACACCGCATACTACAATCCAAAAGAAAAAACAATATGGACACTGTTAGCATACTACAATCCTAATTTTTTAACTCGAGGACGGAGGGAGAGAGATAGACCTTGGTTGTTGGACGGTCGGTGTTGGCATAACACTTTCTTCTTGTCGATCGGTCTCCATATCTGTTCGGGAAACAAAATAGACATGAACAGATTTTCAAATTAGTTCGAACATTCTGATCTTCTCATACAAACCAGTGAATAGATTCTTTGACCCTATTGCTACCACTTAAACGTTTATTTCTAACCATTCAAGGTGCACTAAAACCACCCCAATATGTATTCATGATTCACTGGAGAAGACAAAGTAAAAAAAAAAAAAAGCAAACTGGAAAAAAAATATTCCGGTGTGTACAAACATATTTCTCCAGATGTGAGTCACTCTCATCATCATCACCCTAACACGAAATTTAAAAAAAAAAACTAAATAGTTAACGAAAATCCTAATTTTTAAGTCAGAGAAAAAATGGCATAAATTAGAAAAAATAACATAAATCGGGAAAAAATGATTTTCAAACAAAATAAGATTTTCGAAACAAAAATCAGATTTGCAAGGGGAATGGGTTGTTTTTGTCAGGAAAAAAAAATCAGATTTTTCGAAATGAAAAAAAACCCTAAAAATTGGGAGTGTAACAAATTGACCTGGAGGTAGAGAGCGATAGTGAGATAGCTTGCGAGATATACCTGGAGGTGAGGTTTTGAAAGGATCTGAAGAAGAAAAAATGAGGCGTCTTCGTTCGTGGGCTGTCGTTCGCCGTCTGTCTTCTTCGTCTGTCTTCTTTCAAAGAGATAGAGAGAGTAAGCGAGAGAGAGAGAGAGCTTGCGAGATAAGGGTCGTCGTTCGTCGGATCTGAAGAAGAAAAAATGAGGCGTGGACGTTCGTGGGCTGTCGTTCGCCGTCTGTCTTCTTCGTCTGTCTTCTTCTCTCTCTCTCCTCTCTCTTCGATCGTCGCCTGTTTGAAATGAGGCGAGAAAGGGGATTTTTGGGGGGGGTTCTAACCCGCGTGTGGAACCCGGGGAACCCGGGAAGAATACTACCCGACCCACGCCTCATTTAAACCCGCGAATTCCCTTTTAAAATCTAAGCCGTTGGATGAGATCCAACGGCAGAAGACAAACGTCCGCATTTTCTTAAATTGAGGACGTCCTCACCTGAAGGTTAGTGTATATATATATATATATATATATATATATATATATATATATATACACACACACACACACATATACACACACACACATGTGTGTGTGTGTGTAAGGGCAGAATATCCCTCAATCTTTTTAAAAGGCATACTTGCGAAAAAATAAAAAATGATCAGCTAGATTTCCCGTAATGCAACCATACCAAAACCCGCGGTTTCGATTAAAGTTTGGTCTGAATTGATAGTCCCTGCCAATACTTGGAATGCTCTCAATCAGCTTGAATGAAAGTTTAAAGCTGGATCATTAGTGGGATATCAATCTCAGGGCTTACTTTGTGGTCGTATTATGTTTTTTCTCCTTTTCTTCTCAACTTCTCATTGGAAGTTTCCCCCCTTATCCCCTCTCCTCTTCCCTTTCTTTCTCCCTATCCATTATCGAATTTCTTAATAAATTTTTACCTTTTCAAAAAAAAAAACCACCATATTGTGGTCCGGTCGATTAATTATCACTAACGTAGTTTTCCTAACATTTGAAAAGTAAAATCATATCGTCGTCTGGTCGATATCTCAATATTAGATTTCTTAGATGCTGTTGATATTGCCATAACATGTCAATTCTTTACCAAATTTCCACTCCCGTTTTTTTTTTGCATGGATACAATACATGCACAAGGTTTGCGAAGTGGAGCACTGCTGCACTGAGAGACTATTTAGGAAAGCAGATGCATGGTGATACACGTTTCCCGCCCTTTTTGACTTTGACGTGTGAATAATTAGATGCATGTGTACTTAAGAAAATTAGCACAGAGGAAATTAATTCTATCAACGTAAGTTAACCAACTTACGAGGAAGCCGCCTCTCTTTTCCTGGAGTTTTAATTAACTTCGAATCTTCTTGCTGTTTTTGGTTTGATCTTTTGGCCTTAGGTTTGCCCCCTCGGTTTGCGTTTGTGCTCGATTTTCTCTTTCGGATTTAGGTAGTTTTGGCTGTCTCTTTGTTTGGGCTTTGTGTGCGAATTTTTTGGGTTCGTGTCTCTGGTTTGGTTTTGGTGTTTTGGGTGTCCGGTTGCTTGTTAGGGTTTGAGGCTCGCGAGGTTCTTTGATGTTTTCAGGTCGGTTTTTTTTGGTCTTTTGTTTTTTTGGTTGGCATCTTGTCTTCCTTTAGGTCTTGGTTGGCTTTTTGCCAATGTGCTCTGATCCTTTTAATCTTTGCAATCCTTTATGAAGCTTAACAAATTCTTTTGCTTAGCAAGGCTGGCCCTGGGCACAAGCCCACCAAGCGGCCACCCCTTTTGGAACAAATAATTGGGCTCCCAAAAAACAGATTATGTTAAATATTATATACGTAAACTAATTCACAACTAACCTAATGTGGTGCAGTGGTCAATTGCAAGCGCTTAGGAAGCACGAGGTCTGGCGTGTTCAACTCCCATGCATGTTGAATGTAAAATTTTGAACCTATACGAAAGAAAAGGCTTTCAAGTAGCATTCTGGAGTTTCAAACTCTCGGCCTACCAGTTCTAAAGAGAGTACAGCAGTTTTGCCACTGAACTACAAGGCTGATTTGTTTCATTTATCAAACAACTAATATATATACTTAAAAATGAAAGGCCCCATTTTCAAATCTCGCCTATGGCCTCGGAAATCTCAGGGCCGAGCCTGTTGCTTAGAAAAAAAAGTAAACCAACTAATGTACTCAACTTCGAAAACATGCAAGCAACGCACTACCGATATATACATGCACAAATTGTGTGTGTTAGGCCTAAAAAAAATTTCCCCTAAAGACAGTTGATCTTATATATTTCTTCTCAGTGATCCATTGTTTTGTTCTTTCTTAAAAAGATCCAAAGGGATCCATACAAGAAGAGGAGCGAGAAAAAAATGACATCACAACGAGTAGGTTACCAACCAACTTGGATAGTCTTTGAGCTCCTTTGGATCACTATCACCAAGGGTTAAAAGAGGAGCGAGAAAAAAGGCATCACAACGAGTTAACTGGTTAGGGGCCGACATGTGTTTGATCTTCTTTCGATCACTATCACTTCTGGAATGGTTGAAGTGAGAGGCCCAAAAAAAAAGAGAGTCAACTTGACTGTAGCGAAAACTGGATATGGAAGGCTGGAAGCTAGTGCCTGGTGGTGCAATATTGCTTAGTGGTTGGAACAACGACTGGCGATTAGTATGCCACTCTCATTCATCCATTGGAAATTTTGTCGGGTGATAGTAACTATTAACATAAAATTAATGCAGTGGAAAAAAAAAATTGAAAGGTGATCTGTAAAATAGATTACTGGTTTAAATTTCAACGAAGTCGACGTATGGGGAAAAAAAAATATGAAAAAGAAAGAATAATAAAGTTGTTTCTTTTTAATAGAAGGGGTGGGAGAATACAAACATCACAAGTACATCAAACTAGAAACACGTTCGCAAGACCAACCCAACTGATAACCCCACGAGGAGAAAATAATTAACTTTTATAAGTATGTGGGGATATTCAAATTTCTGACTATCTACGACGAAGCAGGAGTCTTGACCAATTAAGTTAGCGCCACTTAGTTAAAGTGGCTGTTGATTGTTGATTCATCTGGAAGCTTGTAATTAGTCAAATAAGAAAAATCTTTTGCAAGTTGTAAGTAAAAGATTCCAGCTAGAAGTTGTAGGTAAGGATAAGGGAGATAATTCTTCCATGACTAGGAAAAATGATTGAGAAAATCTTATTTACAAAGGTGCTATAAACTCAATCGTGACCATTCAATAGTGTTCTGAATGGTCGAGATGTTAATGAAATTTTTCCAGGGAAGAGTTAAACTTTTATCCGAAAAAAGTTTCATTAAAATTCAGGTCGTCCAAAACACTTTTGGGTGGCTGTAATTGGTTGGTGCTGCAAACATATTTACAGTACCTCCACAAATAAGAATATCTCCATAGTGGTTTTTTGGGGTTTTATTTCAGGTCATTGTCGTGCCCAGTGGTTATTGTCAAGGGTAATATTCCCAAGCTCAAGGCTGCTCTGATCTTCTAGTATATTCAAAAAATAAAAGTCCAAAGTGGATAACGTTTAATTATCCAAATTATGAGACTCTACGAAATAATGCGAGTATAGAAAATCTGGGTACCGTTTCTGCTTGTGGGTAAGTCATTCCAAATTAAGAGACTTAACGACACAAAAAATTAAATCAACATAGAAAGACATGAGTGATGCGGTATGGAGCCTGTGAATTAATGCGAGTATGCCTTTATAAGCAGTCGAACTCCTATTAGAGCACCTCCAACTCAATTCCTTCAAATTATCGTTTCGAAGAATCAAAATATTATGTTAAACTCAACAAGTGATTGAAGAATATATACGATCAATATTTGTCCTTTTTAAATCTTCTCTTCAATCACCCTTCTTCATTTCTTCAAAATTTGATCAATTTCTCTGCAAACCTTGACTTTTCTGCCAAAGATTTAAAAGTTGGTATTTTAAAATTTTTGTTAAATATCTTGATGATTGATCTCATTTTAAAGGTACTATGAATCTCTTTCTAATTATACTGATTTTATAAAAAAAAAAAATTATAACTACAATATACTAAAGCATTTTAGATTGAGGAAATAAATTGGAGATGTGCATGCTGAATGAAAAATGATTTTTCTTTCGTTTTGAAGAACCCAAATGAAGTATGGTTGGAGAAGAGGCTCTTTTTGCAATATTCTCATATTATTATTCCATTGTGGAAGCGTTAGTTGGGCCATTCTGCAGCTATGCCCAGCCCACTGCCAGGTCTATCTTAGAAAGGTTATGGCCCATTTACCTTCAGGATGGGCTCGGCCTTATTTCTGAAATCGAAAAGCACTTCGGTTGACAGTTGCCGATTTGGATTCACCGAACAGCTTACAGCTTAGAATTGCATGAGACCTACGATCGCCTCTCTTTCAGTGGCGGATCCAGGATATATAATACTTCCTCCGTTCCAAATTGTTAGTCCCTCTTTTTATTTTGGAATCTCAAAATAAATGTTCACTTTTCACAAATGACCAATAGATTTTAAGAAGATTTCTGTTTTGCCCTTTCTCTCTCTACCATTTCTTAAAACCAATTGTACTGTTGTATGGTAAAGAATGAGCAATATAGAAAATTCGAGTATAAAAGCAATTGTATTGTTGTACTGTACTTAATAAGTTGGATTCTCCAAAAGAGACAAGCAATTTGGGACGGAGGGAGTAATATTGAATAAGTATTTCATAATCATACTCCCTCCATCACATAACAGAAACTCTAGAACTACCGCACCAAAATGCGGTGGCCAACTGCCGCACGGCATGTGGGGTCCACTCCGAGCTTGGCACGGACGATCCAATCTTCCCATTTTTTGAAAAATCGGAAAATATCTTTCCATTTTTTCTGATGTTTCAAAAAAGAAAAGATTGGATCGAGCCCCTACACATATCAGATTGAACTGATTTTTCGCGATGTCCACTCGGTTTAATTTTTAAAATTATATTGAACGGCTCGAATCATCTGTGCGAGACCCGGAGTGGGCCCAACACGCCGTGTAGTGGCCGGTCACCGTATTTTGGTGCGATGACTGTAGCATTGCTGGTCGCATAAATGTTCTTTAAGTCGTTTCTACCATTCACGCCTTTCAATAACTTATCTACATTTTGCAATTAATAGTAGCGGACCTATCAAAAAATCTCTCCTTTAAAAGTTACAGTAAGTGAGATCTTTCAAACAAAACTCATTGTGACATATAAAAATATTATAAATTGAAAGGTATAAGTTATTTTGTGAAAGGTGTAAATAGTGACAAATGAAACTTCTTTTTGTGATGCTAAAACTGTGTGGCCCTCAAAGTCTAAAGAGAAATCTGGAGAGATGGGGTTCAACGAGGGAGATATGGTAAAGAATTCATCTGATAATGGGGCCGGGGATATGAATGGTGAAAAGAACGCAATCCCTTGCTCTAATAATGTTGATTCGGGAGATAACGTTTTGGTAATTGAGAAAGATAATGCTGTTGAGAATCGTGATGTTCATAGGGGGAAGGTTGATGGATTGGTGTCTTTGAGAAACTCTTCCCTCTCAGAGTGCCAATTTATTACTAGTCCTGCTCCTCTTTTGAGGCCCGTTGTGAAGGGTAGGAGTGATGTGAAGGATAGGTGTGAATTGTTTGATGATCTTAATATCCCGGGAGAGAAATCTATTTACCATGCAAGCTATTGAAAAATTGGAGAGGATGTTGAATAGATCGAGAAGGAAGATTAGAAAGAAAAAATCTCTCTGAATATGGGTTTAAAGAGGCCAAAATGTTAAAAAAATATAAGAAGATTCCTGCTTCTTCACATGACATATGCAATAGAAACTCCATTTTAATATAAGGAGCTTGATGGCATTGTTGATGGCTTTGATAATTTGGAGGAAGGTGCCTCCATCTCTGTGGAGTTTTAATTCTGTATTCTATTCGTTTTGCATTTTTGTGTGCTGTCTTTGCTGCTAGCCTGCTGTTTGTGTTTTGTAGCGGTTGTTGGGATTTTGTTTTCAGTTGCTTCCATGGCCGGTTTTGCTTTGCCGGACCTTTCGCTTGTTTTGTTGATCAGAGGTAGTTTGCTGTTGAGGTTGTTTTGTTGTTGTTTTCCTGTCACTCCGTCTTCCCATGTGTGGTGGCTATTGTTTTTCTTTGGTGTGGATGTCTAAAAGCGTATTCTTTGTTTGACGGTCTATTTTTTAGGTGTAGGTGGATGTTTAGAGTGTTTTTTTAGGGTTTGGGCTTAGCCTTTTTTGTTGGTCTCTGTAAGTAAAGGTCATTAGAGTCAAAGAGTAATTAGTGAGTTAGTTAAGTTTGTTAATTGGTCATTAGGTAAGTCGGTGGACTTAAAGCTCTATTGTTGAGCTGTCATTCAATTGTAACCTCTAGGTACAAAACATGGACGTATTACCACATTGTAATTCAGTTGTGAGAATACAATAGAAAGCAATTTCTTCTCTCTCTCTCTCTCTCTCTCTCTCTCTCTCTCTCTCTCTCTCTCTCTCTCTCTCTCTCTCTCCTCTGCTTGGATTCATGGTTTTCTTTATGGTATCAAAGCTTTACTGACGCAAGTCAATTCGATTCTGAGGATCTTGCTTCACAGTTTTCGATTCTACGGATCTAGTATATCAAGTTCTTCATTTCTCTTTTCGATTCTGCAACTAAGCGGAAAAAAAAAAAAAACTAGCTATTTTCTTCAATTCGATCTTGATGGCATCAACGACGGTAACATTTCCTCCTTCGCTCATGTTTCTTATGTCGAATTTCCACAATTTCGTCACTATTAAGTTGGACAGTACAAATTACATGTTATGGCGGATTCAAGTTGAGAACATTGTGAGTGCTAATGGCTTCTTTGAGTATCTTGATGGTTCGATTGAGTGCCCTGCTTCTCAAGTTCGTAATGATGAGGGCAATCTAACACTTAATTCAGGACATACTATGTGGAAACTCATTGACACACGACTACTTTCATGTCTTACTGCCTCTCTTTCTCCAACAACATTACCCTATATTTTAGGGTTACATCATGCTCATGAAGTTTGGGACTCTTTGTCTAATCGATATAATTCCTTATACAAGAGTAATGCTCAAGATCTTAAGAGTAAGTTGTACAACATCACCAAGACTTCTACGATTGAATGTTATATTGATAGTATCAAAGAGTATGCTCAGAAGCTTCTGTTGCTGGTAGTCCAATTGATGAGGATGATCTCATCTTTCATACTAGTAGGGGTTTACCTGGTGTTTTTAATGGTTTAAAGACCACAGTTAGGGCTATGCAAACAAGTGGTCAGAACATCATGTTTAATGATGTGGTGAATATGCTCAAAGGAGAAGATCTCCAATTACTTCAGGAAATGCATACAGGAGTTGACACTAGTTCTGTTCTTGTTGCAACAAATAGTCATTCAACAAGCCATGGAAAATCAGTTGAACTTACATCTGTTATACCATCCATTTTGAATGCACCTGGTGGACAACTTGGTTTTTCTTCTCAACTTGGACCTACACAATCGGTTGGCTTCTCCCAGATTGGTTATATGCCTGGTTTTTCTCAATTTGCTTCTGTGCCCTTTTCTAATCAGTTTGGACCATCTCAGCAATTTAGTCAATCTGTCCCATCTTTTATGCCTCCTCAACATGGGCTGAGCAAAAAAAACATGGGCCACAACAATTTTATCAGGTTTATCCACAACAGTCTAAAGGTTTTAACAAGGAAGAGGCAGAGGTCCAAGAATGCTATGTGATATATGTGGTCGTACTAATCATTCCACAAACTACTGTCACTATAGGTCTCCAACTCCATCTTATCAGTGGAGACCAACTGGGCCTTGGATGAATCAGATGACCAATTATCCCAGTGGGATCCCTATGTTTCAACCCCCTTTTCTTACAAATCAACAACCCATGGTTCACTCACAACAGCATGGCCAGAATATAGTTTCATCACACCAGCCTGGCCAACATTTTACAGCTCCATCCTCACAGAATGCTTCTCCTCATATGTTTGCTAGATTCACTGAGGCTTATTCTGTTCCAAATATGTCATGTTTCCCTGGTTGTTACACAGGACAAGGCTTTAATGAAGCACAGTTTTCTCATGGATCTCAGTTGCCTCTTTCTTCAGCTGTTGGAAATTCAATTGTTGCTAGTCAACCATGGTACTTTGATAGTGGTGCTACCAACCACATTACCAACAATCTTCAGAATCTGATAAACCCTCAACCTACAAACACTCAAGATGGCATCATGGTGGGCAATGGTTCACATCTCCAAGTTTCTCATACTGGCAAAGGACTGCTTCCAACACCTTCAAGTCTTTTTCAGTTATCTCATGTTCTTCATACACCTCAAATTACTCACAATCTAATTTCAGTTCATCAGTTTGCTAAAGATAATCAGTGCTCCCTAACCTTTGACTCTTCTGGTCTTGAAATTCAGGACAAGAATTCCCACAGAATCTTGTACAAGGGACCCTGTCACAAGGGACTTTATCCCATTCTGACCTCATCTGAGCACTATCCTGGTCATTCTCCATCAGCTTTTGTAAGCACTTCTTCTCCTTCTGCAATGCTTTGGCATCAGAAACTTGGACATCCTAGTCTTCCTTTATTTCAAGCTTTAATAAAACAATATGACTTACCTGTTTCTAAGCCTCATTTGGTTAACTGTAGATGTTGTAATATGGCTAAAAGCCATAAACTTCAATTTTCCCTTTCCAATACTACTACTCCTTTTCAATTGATTCACATGGATTTTTAGGGACCATCACTCATACCTTCACATAAAGGGTTTAGATATTATTTGTTGCTTATTGATGATTACTCTAGATTTACTTGGCTTTTTCCATTGCATTATAAATCAGAAGTTAAGCATGTGATTGCTCACTTCAAAGCCTATGTTTCCACTCAATTTCATACGACTGTTCAGAGTTTTAGGAGTGATAATAGGGGGGAGTTTATAAATCATTTTCTTCTTAATCTTTTGCACTAATGGCATAGTACATCAAACCTCCTGTCCTCACACTCCAGAACAGAATGGCCTTGCAGAAAGAAAACACAGGCTTTGAAGCCCTTACCACTGCTGTTTGCAGTCTCAATTACCCATTTCTTTCTGGCCCTTACCACTGCTGTTTATCTTGCAAACAGGTTGCCTTATACTAGTCTTAAATATCAAGTTCTTTACACCTTGTTATTTCATACATCACCTGATTATCAGTTTCTCAAACCTTTTGGATGTTGTTGCTATCCTTGGTTAAAACCATATGTTTCTAATAACCTTTTGTAAGGGTGGTTCTGAGCCTTGTTGTGCATCATGCATGGCCAATCAAGCAATTGGTTGTATCCAATGCCTTCTTGCATGGAGTCATCGATGAAGAAGTGTTTATAAGACAGCCCCTTCGTTACAAAGACCCTACTCATCCTAACTATGTGTGCAAATTAACCAAAGCTCTTTATGGTTTACGACAAGCACCCAGGGCTTGGTTTTCAGTCTTTTCTGGTTTTCTAATTCAACAAGGATTTACACAGAGCAAAGCTGATTCCTCTTTGTTCATTAGGAAAACAGATTCTGATATCACTTTAGTTTTGGTATATGTGGATGATATCTTAATTACTGGGGGGTAATGCTGCATATATTTCTGAGTTGATATCACCCAGGGCTTGGTTTTTACTCCAAGTCCATTGCAGTTAAGTGCTTTTTCAGATGCTGA
The DNA here is from genome assembly GCA_014282245.1 of Rhododendron simsii. Lineage (NCBI taxonomy): Eukaryota > Viridiplantae > Streptophyta > Magnoliopsida > Ericales > Ericaceae > Rhododendron > Rhododendron simsii. Next base: position 38,367,095 of record CM024957.1, on the reverse strand, counting down.
CTGGGCCGGGAATCCTTTAGATAGGAGATCAACTTTTGGGTATTGCTTGTTTCTGGGTTCCAACCTTGTGTCATGGTGTGCCAAAAAACAAGCAACTGTTGCAAGATTGTCTACAGAGGCTGAGTATAGGTCCTTAGCTCAAACGGTTGCAGATGTGACTTGGGTTCATCAGTTGCTCTTGGAACTTTATGTCCCTTCTGTCTTGCCTTACACAATTTGGTGTGACAATCTTTCTGCGATTACGTTGGCATCAAATCCAATTTTTCATGCTCAAACAAAGCATGTGAAAATTGATTATCATTTTATACGAGAAAAGGTGCTGTCCAAACTGATTACAGTTCATCATATTGGTTCCATGGAGCAGGTTGCAGACATTTTTACTAAACCTCTTTCTGTCGCACGTTTTCTGTTACTCAAAGCCAAACTCATGGTTGTCAATACACCCATGAGTTTGCAGGGGACTGTACGTAAAGGTCATTAGTGTCAAAGAGTAATTAGTGAGTTAGTTAAGTTTGTTAATTGGTCATTAGGTAAGTCGGTGGACTTAAAGCTCTATTGCTGAGGTGTCATTCAATTGTAACCTCTAGGTACAAAACATGGACGCATTACCACATTGTAATTCAGTTGTGAGAATACAATAGAAAGCAATTTCTTCTCTCTCTCTCTCTCTCTCTCTCTCTCTCTCTCTCTGCTTGGATTCATGGTTTTCTTTAGTCTCTTGCCAACGTTTTGGGTCTTGGGTAGTCTTAGGTTAGTAATTTTTCCTTCGAATACCCTTATCCTTTTAATCTTTGTATCTTTTCAGATATTAATAAATAACATTTAAAATTTTACTTTTACCAAATTTTCCAATTAATTAAAAGCCACTTTTTTAAGGTTTTGTGCTTTTTCCTCCACAATTTACCGTAGGTGAGTTCTACAATTGGGGATGGCGTTGTGCAGTAGTGTGCGCAGCACCGTGTTGCGCACCTCTGAGCCATCGGATCCACAATTCGATGGCTAGGATCTCATCTCGGCAATGAACGGCTCTCGATCGTTGATTGCCGAGATGAGATCCGAGCCGTCGAATGCACGATCGACAGCTCGGAGGTGCGCAACACTGTGCTGTGCATCTCACTGTACATCACCAACCCGAAGTCCTAATTTCTAGACTCGTTAACTATAAGCATTTTACTTAGGGTGTGATCCACTATCTAACAGTAATATAGTGTGAGAGAATGACCTGTCACGTAAAACAAAAAATAAGTACTTAAAAAATAAAAATCTTATCGAAACGGGACGTGACGGGACGGGACGTTACGTTAGTAAAATATTTTTCTTGACTTCATTTCAATTCCTTGAACTGTGATGCTACATGACCAACTGACAAAGACTTAAACCCAAATATAGGTCAGTTTCATCCTTCCTGAAAAATGCACCGCCACGAAACGACAAACATATTCCATTTTAATCATAACGTTCCTTCACAAATAACAAATCAAGATTACATTTTGAACACACAGTTTAATGATCCAAACAATAAGAATGACCCGGGACTATGACATTCTCCAAACCAAATTTTGACAGAAATGTAACTTCTTTTTTTTTTATAGAATATAAATAGGTATAATAAATAATATCGTGATAATATCTAATGATCATATTGAGATTGTGATTTGATTGTAATTAAGATGCTTTTCTTCTATAGTTAATTAGTATGATTTCCTTCCATAATTAGACTATTCTATCTATCGCCAATTGATTTTACGTTGAAATCCTTCAAAAAAATCTAACAGTTTTAAACTCGTTGGTCAAAGATCAAATCAATGTCAACTTGCGTGTCGGTTGAACTCAAATTGAAATAATCCATGATGTAACAGTAACACATATGATTGGATATATCAACGGTTTCTAATCTAAATTCCATACGTATTCGATGCTAGAAACTATTTGTTTTGCCTTTTTCCCCCTATTGGGTGCCTTCTCTCTGAGGTTCCATATATATATTCTCGACTCTAATCAAATGTTCTCTTCAATCACCGTTCTTCATTTTGTCAAAATTTCATCCATCTGTCATGTTTCAATCGCCTTTGCTTTATGAATGGTTCCACATTTCACTGTGGTCTCATTCAATTTATGTTGAATGTACTTTTCTTCTCCTTTTTCTTTAGACTTCTCTATGATGCAAGTTTTTCTTGTATCTAGAGCGGACCACCTCGATATATCCTTTGTCGAACTCAATAAAATTTTGTTGCCGATCAAAAAAAAAGATTTTGCTACGTAAGTATATTGCCAAACATGAAAGACTTCTGATTTTGAGTTGAAGTTGGCATTCTGGTCTAGTGAGCTGCAATTATGCATTCCATGATTCTATGCACAATGCACAGAGTTTGAAGCATCCTAGAGGCAATTTTCAGTTTTAGTTTTCTCCATTCCCTGTTGGCTGCCTGCCTTTGTTTCTTTGTGTTAGATTTCTCGGAGGCCGGTAACAACCTAAAACCAATTGGCGATAGATGGAGTAGCTTCTAGAGCATATTAACGAAGTTTGGGTAGCTTAGATAAGCGATGTGGGATAAAATCTAATGCTTTGTTGGGGAAGGGATCCATGCGCTTGATGACTTTGAAGAAGAGTCTATCTCGGAGGATGATGTTGATCTCGAGGATGATTTCCCTCTCTCTCTGGCCTTTTGATTTCAAGTTTGGGGTGTTTTGCTTCTTCTGACTTTGCTTGGTTGGTTTCGGTTTGAGCATTTCTTTTGGTCGAGGTGTTTCGTTGTCTTGGAGAGATAGAAGTGTAGTCTTTTGCGGGAGTACGTTGGTGAAGGTTTTTTCTGTCAGGAGGGATGGCACTTCCTTCTAGGTCTTGATGGTTCTGTCTCTTTGTCTGTTTGGCTCTCTGGCTGTTTGATGATGAGGTTTGTGTGTAAAGTCTGAGGTTCGCTTTGGTTTTTGGATGTTTTTTTGTTGGTCTTTGTGGTTTTTTGGTGTTCAGTTGGCATCTTGTCTTCTTTTAGGTCTCGAATGGCTTTAAGCAAGTGTGCCTTGATCCTTTTATTCTTTGTAATTCTTTAAAAGATTAATAAATTCTTTTTACTGAGAAAAAAAAGAGTCTAATGCTTTGTTCCTGGGGCTGGTTTTGGCTGCCCTTCCTGGCTTTGATGCTTGTGTACTCTCAATGTAATGTTGATTGCGTGTACATATATGCAATTTTTTTTTGCTGATAATAAATAAAAATTAAATACACGTACTTCTACTTATCACCTGAAGCTTGTATGTTAACTTCAGTTGTCTTAACAAATTAAGGAGAGAGAGAGAGAGAGAGAGAGAGAGAGAACATTTTTTAACTTAGATTTTTAATCATTTTTTAACTTGAAAACAAGGAAACATGCATTTTCTAATTTTCATTCAACAATTTGTGCTAATTGTTTTCACTCCACTTCTTAATGGCTTCTAACACTCCTTGTTTCACCACTTGAGCGTCTATGCTATCCTCTTGTCCTTCATTCTGCCCAAAAACAAAAAACATCTTTGAACTTATAACTATCTGAACTTACAATAAATACAATTTTTTTGGATAATGATGAAAATGAAGAAACAAAAAATGTGTGGCTAGAGTCGTACGCTGATTGCTGCAACTACATACATGCGATGCTTGAGCAATATTACTTTAATTGAAGGGAAAAAACTACAATACATTTCCCGTATTTAGATGTGTACAATATGCATTCCTTGATTTTTAATCAGATATTAATAAGATATGAGTAGAAATTTTTACACTTTCCCATAAATTTGTTAACTTACATCAATATTTAATTGACAACTTTATTATAAAAACTAGTAACATTTGCCAAAAAAAAAATTTAATGATAAAAAAATTCACACCATCAAAACATGTTTTATGAATTCAAGATTGATGCATGTTCTTTTTTGTTTGTTGCTTTGGAAGAGGAAGACTTATGTTATAAATAGATACGTGTCTGTGCACGCACGCAAAGGTTATATATATAAACGGCAATTATTGCAAATTTTTAAAATTTGTTATCATTCTAAGGCTTTTATACCATAAACACCCATAAAATAGTATGTTCCATATGAATCCAAATGATACGAGAGTTGGAAATGAAGAATAGAAAGAGAAACAAAAATAAAAATAAATACTAAAAATGAAACGATCAAAGATATATAAAAAACTATTCCCAATTACCTCTCCTCCAATAGCTTCTAAGCGGAAATTGTCTGAACATGAAACGCTAGCATCAAGAACATCAAGGCCCAATTCTTCAAATGCTTCAAGTATGGTGACTAGCAAACCAGGGCAATCTTTTTGCAAAAACACATTAATTCGGAATCCCTTTTCTAGGGTTTCCACACTCACCTGCTGAAGTTTGATCAATGGATAATTTTAGAGTTGCTGTATTAATAAAGAGAAATACTATAAGGGTACTAATTGAAAAGGTGTACCGGAAAATATATTGCATGTATGTACACTCACGATTGGTATGGGTCTCGCTCTAAATAGTGTTTATGTGGGGCCCACACCTCTTGTGAGTATGGAGCTGATTTTCGTTTTTTTTTTTTTTGGCTCCTTCGGTTAACGAAATGAATCTCACATTGCTTGGGAGTGGAGTGGGTGATCACTTCATAACATTTGGAGCCTGTCCACTCATTGCCAATCGGTTTTGAGATGGATATAAAATTTCTACATGGTATCAGAGCGGGGCCCGTTCCACTCCCACATTTTATAAAATTCACAATCCACACCCCATGATGACAGACCAGCAAAAAGACTGCACGATGATAGGACCCAAAGGTGGCCACACGTGACAGACCTCAAACGCGACTGCACGTGAGAGGGGATGTTAACGAAATGAATCCCACACTGCTTGGGAGTGGAATGGGTGTTAGCAAAACTCACTAATGACAGTTTAATTTGGTTGGTTAGTGAGTTTTGCTAACACCTTCTTGTAGTATCACCGTTGTATTAAGGGTCACGAAGGTTTCCTTTTTGGGTAAATAATAAAGCGTAATGAAGCTGTACCATGGGCAATGAATTTTGGTCACTTGAACTTGACGAAGCTGCTTGATTTAGTTTCTGTACTTTTTCCTTCAGCTCCTCTATGTACTTTGATGCGTCTATGATGATCGAGGTTTTATTCACCTTTCAAACAGAAATTAAACGATTACAAACACACATTAATTAATAGGGGAAAAAAGAAGCATATGGCATATAAATTTAGTAGCGCGCACCGGCCGGCCACACGATTAAGTTTCTACATCCTATTAAGAACATTTGCGTTTCACTGGAAACTCCAACCTCAAAACTACGTATGAGAAGAGAGAGAAACAAAATTATTCATGAGAAGACAAATTGAACAAACAACTTATTTTGTATGTATCGCTCTACCACCGCAGCTTATAATAGCAAAAAGAAAAACCTTATTTTTGTATGTAATTTTGTTTGTTCAGTAATGTTTATTTCAAACAGAAAAAATATTATTATTATTATTTTTTTTTTTTTTTGCTCGGCAAAAGGAAACTTTTATAACACTCGAAAGAATACATCGAGCAGGCTCGAACGAAAAAGGATTACACAGAAAAAATATTATTGATAAACTCGATAATGGATACATCGAGGGAAAGAGAATAGGAGAGAAGAGAAGAGAAGAGAAGAGTAAAATATTATTGTTTGTTTAGTAATGTTATCCCCTTTACAACGTCTGCCCCATTAATTGAATAGAAGTTGATTAATAAAGTAAGAACCAATTTTTATTTCATTGGAGAGAAATAGTAGGTAATAAATACATTTCTTTTATCAGGGCAAAAAGTGAATTTCTTAAAACCTTGAGAAAAAGATGGAGAAATCTATAGGAGGCAACATAAACTTTTTCGCATGACTAGATTATGTTGTTCTTGAGCTCAATACGCACCTCTATTTCTATGTGTATAATACGCACCCCTTAAATTTTGAACTTATTCCATAAAAAAATTCATAACGCCAATCCTAAAATTCTTAACTTTTGTATAGCAATTCAAAGCACTAATTTTGAACTTATTACATTCGAATGTTTTGAGCTTTATCTTGATTTTATGATTTCTTAATCAAATATTATGAATCTCCATGCAAATGTTACGAATCATGAACCAAATGTTACGGATTTCATGAGAAATGCTATGAATTTCTAAACAGGATGCATGTTTTATGAATTCAAAATGGAAAGCTGAAATCCGAAGGAAATTTCTGAAGTAGGGTTAAATAAAAGGATTGAGAAAACTAACGGCAGTGGAGTGGGTGACAGAACGTAGTTGTTTCAACTTTTTATATAGAGCTTCTTTCTTCCTCTCCCTAGAACTCATGCTTCTCTCTCTCTATCTCTTCTCTCTCTCTCTGTACTGCGACTGCGATTAGGGCAAGTGTTGGGGTGGGATTTTAAAGAGGAAGATGAGCTATCAAAGCACAGGTCATCTCTTTGTTCGTTTCTTGCACGATTACCACAAGGGTACAGGAGATTATGACGTAAAGATATACTCCAATAATTACAGTTTTGTGTTAAATTACAGATTTGCCCTCGCTTCAAGGATGGTTCATAATGATGCCTTAGTCAGTACTATTAGTGGATAATATATTGTTTTACATCAATAAACGCATGCAATTTATCATAAATGTGATAAATCTATCATTACCGTGCCTAATATATTTGTACCTTTTTCTTCAATCGACAACAGAAGCAAGCCTATGTATTGATCCACTATTGATCTTGTGCCATATGATTTGCAGAGATATGAGATATGACTTACATTGTTGCTTGTGGTTGGGAAGAAGATGATCGGCCGGCCTGATTTTGAGATATCAAATGGGTTTTGTTCAATGGTGATCGGGCAATGTAGAGTATGTAAGTAGAAGCATTTTGAGATTTGTGTGGAAATGAAAGGTTGGTAAATTAGTTGTAGAATTTTTTTGATATTATTAGTTGGGGTGGAGAAAACCCATGGAGGATCACGTGGTGCTCCAAGAATACTAAATAATCATAGCGTAATCACAGGCGGAAAGAAGGAAAAAAAAAAAAAGAAGATATTTTGAACAAATAATGAAGAGGTTGTCAGTATGATTCAGGGGGTTGATTTGGTAATTTGATAGAAATAAAACACTCCCTCCGATCCGATTTTGTTTGTGTAATCTCAGGTTTTCAACTTATTAACGAAACCAAATCTAATTCATTGATTTGAAAATTTACATAATCTGAGCCATTGATTTTAAAATTAGACAGCCAATTTGAGATATTTGTAAGTCAAAAATGGGACAAACAAATTGGAACGGAGGGAATAACATCTGCATGAGCCATGCATGAGCTTGTCTGTGTGTTGAGAGAGAGAGGCGCGGGAGGAGGGAGAGGGGACAAATAATGGATAACGGAGGGAAGAGAGGAGAGGTACGGCCAATATTTGTGTGTGGGGAGAGAGAGAGAGAGAGAGAGAGAGAGAGAAGTACCCCCGTGAGAAGTGCTTGGAAGGACTTGGGTACAGCTAATACTATACTAATACTTACAAACTCCCTCGTTTGCTGCTTTCGAACCTGCCACTTCTCATCTCTCTCTCACTTATATGAGAAGTCCTGTACTACTCTCTCTCCACCCTTCACGAGAGGCGAGAGCTAGATTCGCTACTCTTACCAGCAATTTTTCAGTAGTCCTGACGCCCAATCTCGTGCTACTCCTAATTATTTCACTACCACATAGTAATTTGTATGGGGTCTTTATATTTGGTGACGAACCCTATGAAAACGCGTGGTATTGCACTGAGCACTGAATAATTAGGCTACTCTTACGCGTTTACTCTCTCACTCTAACTGTCTCTGTCCCCTCTCTCTCTCTCTCTCTCTCTCTCTCTCTCTCTCTCTCTCCAAGTGCCATCCTATCTACCTCCCTTATGCCTTAAGTCAAATTTCTTTCCACGAATCATTCTGTTACTCTTCCCATATTCTTGGTGGGGGCAGCATTCCTATGGCTATATATGTTCTACTATATATAACTATGGGCGACAAATAGCATTTCATCAAAGTATAATTTGGAAAGAATGCTTCTTTCAAAGGACTGGCATTTCATGAAAGCACAACAAAAGTCCAATAAAAGTTATAAATTACACACTCGCGCTGAGGTTTAGCGAGGCCGTTGTGGGTTCTTTTTACCCTATTGTTTGTTGGGTCATGGTGTTGATGTTGTGTATGCTGGTTCGGTTTGGTTGGGTTTTTCTTCATGTGTGGTTAATTTGGCCATGTTTTGGGTGTTTTGGTTTGGGCGTTTTATTGTGTGATCTCTTGATGTTCTGGTTGTTACATTGCCTTCCTGGTTTCTTAGATATTGGTTGGCATTTTGATGTTGTGTGATTGGTCCGTTTAATCTAATTTTTCTTTTCAAAGATTGATAAATTTCTTTTTTCGAGGAAAAATAATAATAAAACACTCTCGCTCTGTGCGTGCAACAATTATCACAAGCCTTGTTATTGCATACAAATATAGGAAAGAATTTATGTAAGCATTTTTTCACCGTTCTTAAGAATGGTAAAAATAATATAATGATCACACAAGTTTTAAGTAGTTGCAGCAATTTTTTTTTATTAAAATTCGACAAATGATGCATCGAGATGGCCAAAAATAAATACAAAGAAAGCATAGTTGCAGCAATGAATTCATGTAGAAATTGTGAATGATCGATCTGAATCAGAATAATATCTGTTTTCTCCATCCAAACAAGGACAAATCACCACGTACCCACATATTCACATGTGTGTCATATAATTACTCATGATCACAACCATACAATATATACACCTCACACACAATGTAACCAAGCTCCAAACTTGTCTTCTGCCCTACTGCCAAATCCCGATTTTGCAGGGGGGGATACTAGGGGCAAGGTTTTCAATAACCTATTGGGACAGTAAGGGTAACGTTCGAGGCGTAACTGCATCATGAGTATCGAACGATACGAAACGAAAATTGGTTGTCGTGATCGTGAAATTGATAAATCATTTTGGACGGAAAAATTTGACTAATTGATGAAATAATCCATAAAGGTTTGATTATCGACCGTGAATCGATCTGTGAATCAGAAAAAAGAGTGACACATGCCGAGAACTGGCAAATTTTCCTCTCACTGGGTATATTGGGTGTAACGGTATTGGAAGACCGAAAAACCCATCAGGGATCTCTTATCTTGACTTGGGGGTATTTCTGTTTTATGCATTTCTCTCAATATCATTCAAAACAATTGGAGAAGCTAGAAATTTTCGGGTGGGGGACAGCCACCGTGATGTAATAACTCCGAAGAGTTAATCGAGTGAGGGCGTGACAATAAATGAGTAATTTATTCTTCTAAAATGAGCGATTTCAATTATTAAAGTGAGATTCCGTCAAATGAATGACACACACACACACATAGATATATACACACATATATACATATCCACTTTTTAGGAAGTATATGTACACAAGGTTCACGGGCAAAACTTTTCTATTTAGTGATGAGGAAATTTGGGTTTATTACCATAATTCTGCATATAGCAAAGACTCTCTAGCTCGTACGATTGACCAGACCTTGTCTCTTATACACAATCAAGTCACGTACATGTATGTAGCCAGCAAAATTCCACAAATGAATAGGATTGTTTTTCAAATATGAATTCTTTTTTTCATCGGCAAAAGATGAAGTTTTATTAAAAATTGGAGAAAAGGGAAAAAGAAATTCAACAAAGGATTGGATGAACATCACATCACAAGGGCAAAGTCCAAAACATCCAAGGGTCTACAGGGTCAACAACAAAGAGAAATCATAAAGCCCAACCCATACCCAAAATAAACAAGGAAAAGCCCCAAACACCCAAACCCAGCCCAAGGCTAGGCCAACCCACCTAAACCAGTCCCCAAACCCTAACCACTTCGGCCACCACCGCCGTACAAATCACCAGAGACCAGTATCGCTGTTAAGCCTAGCCGACCACTCCCAGATCTAGAGGCCGACGATTGGAAACGGCCTACGAAAGTGAGAACCAGAGCAATCAGAGTCAAGGGAGACCAAAACCTCCACCACATCTGCCAAATCCAACTATTCCCCAGTAGTCACGATCTTCACCAACAGCAGCACCACGTACTCCAACGTGACGAAATGACAACCCCACACTCGATTGGAAACTCCGAACAGGCGCCGACCAGACTTTGACACACAAAGATGACAAGAGATCCCAACCATGAGAGCCACATCCACCTCACCAACACCGAAATGAAACCATCACCGATCAACACCGCTATCATCTCTGATCATTTTCTAAATAGTCTCTTTGTTTCTATAAGTCTTTGTAACAACTTTAAAGATTAATAAAATTTCTTTTGCCGTTAAAAAAAAATTACAACAAATGAAAACAAGTAAACTTACCTAGCTACTGTTGTAACTCGAATCAAGACCATGTCATGTCAATCATTCAATCGATCCCTCATGTAATGCGCGGAATTGAGAGCCCCCATTGATTAATTTCACTTGACAACCCAAGTTCTTATTTTGTAGGTCTCGATTTGTACATTATCAATGCTAAAAAAAAAAAAGTTGATCGAATATTGGTAAAGTCTTAGTTGAACTATATATGCATGTGCGATAAGAAAAGAACGGTATGATAGACATCTAGATCTTCAAAATAAAAGGCTCAAATTGATATATGATTCCTTGGTGAGTCCCGCATTGCATCATATGATAGATTATATGAGAAAATGCTTTATCATTGCCGCTCAAAATCACAACAATTGAATAATAGAAATTTGGTGGCATATTAAGAACCAAGTACATTCCATTATTAACACTTCAGTCTAAAGTGATGAAGCCTGAGAAGTGATGGGACTATTGTTTGTGGCGTATACCATTATCTCTTTTCACCTCTCAACTATGAGGAGGGCTAAGAGATAACTGAGTTGCTGCAGTTCTGAACTTGTTTTTTGGTCCGACTGCTGATGCTAATATTGCTGTTGGTCATGGCTGAATAAGGAACTGATCTGCTTCTACAACATTTGAGGATGAATGCTGTGAACTAGTTGCTGGGATTTCACGTTATAATGGGTTTGCTTATGCGGCATTCGGTGCTGCTGGAAATGTGCTGGAGGAGATGAGATCTACCTCTGCTGAGTTAATCTGTCTGTTGGAAAACATTCAATTTTCATTGAATGTAATTTTCTTTTTATTTTGTTTTCCCTCAGGCCTATACAGTACCTCTTTTTCGTCGGTCTGTATTTGATCTCTTCTCGATATACTCTTTGTCGAGTTTTTAATAAATTCTTGTTGCCTATCAAAAAAAAAAAAAACTTCAGTCTAAAGTATTTTGAGTAGCCTGTTTGCTCTGATACGATTTTCTTATGCCCGACCAAATATCTTGTTGTTTACCCACATTTATTAAAAGATCAAGCTCATCATTCCTTCAATGTTGGAAGTTAATTTCCCCTTCCCCAAGTATATTGGACTGAGGATCTCTCTCTCTCTCTCTCTCTCTCTCTCTCTCTCTCTCTCTCTCTCTCAAAATGGAGACATTTTGTAAAATATTTTCAAATATAGTTTTGGAGCGATATTTGACCATTAAAACCTGTACGATGGGAGGCGATCGATTAAGGCTTTAAGACATCGACTTATTTTAACTAACTCTGACTTACGATACTGCTGATTATTGATGTCCCTTATGTGTGCGTGTGCCCTGCATTGTTGGAAGACCAGTGTATTTGGTGGGGTGACAGTAGGTTTCGAAAATGGGAGAAACACTTATGGGAAGCTACTTTCTTCGCAACATTGTGGTCTTTGTGGCTGCTAAGAAATGCGTACGTGTTTAACAATGTTACAACAAGCTCTGGGGAAGTGGATGAGCTAATTAAAACTAGAGTTGCAATGTGGGTAAATGCAAAATTTGATATAAAGGTGTATTCGGTGGAGGATTTTAGGATTTTTTTGGATGGAATTAGATTGTTGAAGTTGTAAAATGTTTCGGCTGTGAGGACTCCGCCATCCAATTTTCAGTTGGAGGGTTTTGTTTAGTTCGCCCTTTCTTTTTGGTTTTACTCGAGTAAGTAGCTGTTATTACTCTCGAGCACCCTTGATGTACCCGGTTCGAGTTATTATAAAAATTTCGTTTGCCGAGAAAAAAAAAAATGTTATGTGTGATCGTAAGCATATAGGTTTAACTAATTTGTATTGCAAAATCCCCAATGCAATATAGGGCCGGGCTAGACCTGAAGTTTCGTGCCTTGGGCCTCATTCATGAACAAGACTGTACCACAACTGTGAAGGCCACTATGGGTTGGACCCTGAAAAATATGAGGGAACAAGAAACCAGTGGGCCAACCCATACTACAGATGTAATGGAAAATTTGAAAATGTTGCCAAAAGGTACCATTTGAGGACGAAATTTATCATCCTACTCAGAATACTTCAAGGAGGGCTTTAATTTGGCTATAGTTGTAAACGAGCCAGAAGACTCCGATCGAAGATCTCACATAGCTTGAATTTTTTATCTCAAGCTAAATGAGCTGGCCCTTAGAGAAGGAATGCTGCTATTGGTACAGTAGCTTCAGCACAACAGCGCATATAGCACGCGTTTGGGCCCGTCTTGGGTCCAACAAAGATAATCGGAGCTGCTCATTTTGTTCAATATATTTTGCTTAAGGTCCCTATAGAAATCAACTCCGTCAGACAACGATAAGAGCGTTTGCAAAGCGTCCAAAATTTCTTTAATCTTTGTTGGACGCTTCGCAAACGCTCTTTCGTTATCGAATGGAGCTGATTTTTTGCATGGACCTTAAGCAAATATATTGAACAAAATGAGCGGCTCCGATTATCTTTGTTGGACCCGAGACGGGCCCAAACGCGTGCTGTACGTGCTGTCTGTGCTGAAGCTACTGTACCATCAGCATTTCTGTTTGAGAAGAGACCAGGTGACACCAGTGACCCTATTGCTCAATGGTTGAAGGAAATTTTTTTATGCAAATTTTGGCATAGTGACCTCTAGATCGTTGAAGGGAAAAATTCCACGCGGGCATGCCTTTTATAGCTTCCGCATTTGAAATGTTTGTGTTAAATATTTGAATATCCATTTATTATTGTTGATACATTGTCACTGTTGGGTTCATGGGATGGTTATGGCCCATAATTTTGACTTAGATCGATTTTGGCTTTGAGTTTTTTTCAGATAAAAAAAATTATTGGTCATTTAGTGTTCCATGGCTATAAGTACCATCTATATATGTCTGAGTGTTTCGTCGGTTGAGGCCTTGATGAGCCGGTCACTACTCTTTTGGGTGTGGCATGTTGGGAGCATATATAACTTAAAATTTGATGCTATATTGCTTCAGCAAAAGTATAGTACTAATCAAAGCACTGTAGGGTAAAGTCTATACCAAATTATAACTCATTTTATATTTTATATGCTTAAGCCCTCTTTGTTGGATTGCTTAAATATATGGACTACCAAAAAGATGTAGGGATTGGCAGGCAACATCTCTCTTACATAAAATACCAAGCCAGTCAGGATAAGGCATGGGAAGAAATTAATAAAAACATTCTAGCCAGGTATGATTATCATCACCAGATTTCATTAAGATGATATTTCATCTTACAATATTTGCCAGTGTATTATAGGTAGGTTGCTCACCCTATCCTGATCGATGATCCCATGCTGATGTTGCTTTTTCATTTTTCTTTCAAAAAGACTAGTGTATCTGACAATTAGTGTCGATCCTACGCTGCACTGATGCCGAACGTGCAGACGCTTTAGGTCCTAAAGAATATGCAAATGTTTAGAGCCCTTCTATTTCGGCACGCATTATAAATATTTGACATTATACCTAATGAAATACATGTTATGAATATTTTTGGTTTTTTCTTTAATGTGAATATGTGAAATTTTGCGACCAATAAAAGTTTGATGTACCAGGCTACATCATGCTTAATTTGGAGCGCAGAAGGGTTGCTTATAAATTCTGCTTTTAACTGCTTAATGGTGTTCAAACATACTCTTTAATGCTCAATTCCAGTCTAAATAGGTGCGGTGAAAACCCATTCAAATGACGATGCGATGTCTTGGGACCCGAATATATAAGGTAGCCTTTATTTTATTTTATTTAAGTTTCATACTCTTTAACGTATTTTAATTTTGCGCACATATATAATTAATTCCGTTGAATATATTGCATTTAAGCTTCATCCATGAATAACCATGCTTTCCAAATTTCTAATTGCTCCAATTAGTGGAATTGACGTGGGTGCTTACGATTACCATTGGCTTTCTTACCAATCATGTTAATTAGGCCTAATACACTTTTGAATAGAATATGCCTTCTTCCATATGTATGATTGTAGTATATGATGGAAAACATTATGATTATGAATAAGGGGACCAGATGTTACCATGTTGGCCCCACCATTGACGGACGCAGAATTCTTGACATGGGAGACCGAATCACCTGTATTCGTAAATTAACAACAAAATATTATCCTTATACAGCAATAACACAATTTTGAGGGAACCTTTTTCCATAATTTTTACATACAAAACCTAAAATATAGTAGAAATATATAATATAAATGGGGGGTTTGAAAGGACCTAGCCCCCGCTTGCACCCCTGTGTCCGCCACTAAGGCCCAACTATCTTGATATTGTATTTTATAACGATGTGTCCAGAATGACTTATGCATCTCAATTAATTTTGAGATTCTACAATTAACGACCGGATGAATTTCTAGTAGCACCTAGAGTTTATGTTGGCTCTGGGATTTAAATCTGTGAGTTGGAAGATAAGTTACACTACGTTATTATTGTGTAGACCTCCTTTGGGGTGTTGCATTCTTAGTTTAGATAAGCCTCTTGTTGCATTGCTTTAATGCATGGCTTGCTAAAAAGATGATGTGATTAGCAGGATAGGACATGAGAACAAATTAATTTAAAAAATCAAGCCCAGTAAGATTATCATCACAAATTAAAAATTGGCATTAACAAAAATAGTTTTTCCATGAACAAAAATAGTTTTTTGTTCCTTAAAAAGTAGTTATTAAATGGACACTTGCCTACCAATTGGTGCGTCAATTTTTTTTTCTAGATAAATGTGTTCCCCAATATTAAGCCATTATTAAGATAAACTTGATTTTTCAAATGATTTATCTTCGTGATGAATTCTGAGAAATGAATTGTTTTGATCGTCAACACGGGTTTGGACTAAATCCCACGGAAAAAAAAAAAAAAAAAAAAGGACTTGTGTGGTTTGTTTCTAAAACTGGAGAGGACCCGGCCCATTCTGATTTTCGTGGAGGGATTGGTAAATGAAAATTAATTACAGCTTCTTAATATGTAAAAGCATCCAAATCGTATATTCTGAAAATTTAGCTTTTGGCCTTAAAACAATAGACATGGTGATTTTTAAATGTTTCTTTAAAAATCTGCAGCAAATACTCCACAGCAGATTTTTAGGAACTAGAATCCCATAATTTGCTCTCAGACACTGGCGGAGGTATATAGGGGCCTGGGGTGGCCCCGGCCCCTCCTGACATTTAAAATATTTTACTAATATTCAATGCAATATGGTTATTATATATATATATATATATGTATAATTACTATTGCAATCTCTAAAATTATGAATTATTTTGATTTGATCTAGCCAATTATATATCGGAAAGTTAATCAGGTAAATCTCTTTCAAAGGGTTCCATATGAAAATAATTTAACGTATTCATAATTGTTGAATAACAAAAGATTTATAGATTCATAACATTTCAGCAAAACACACCATACATTAACATTGTTATTTCATCAAAATTCTTCTGTATCTCGTGACCTCTACAATTCGTAAATTTTTGCCAATGCGATTCGAACACTTTATCTACAATCGGTAGGAAGTCTTGGGGAGATAAGAAAGAGGAAATCCTAGAAGGAAATTGTTGGTAGTCCATTCTATTTAAATATATTGATGTACCATTTTCGTCCATAAAATTTGGGAATATTTGATTTGATCTAGCCAAAATTTAAGTTATTTTACATTGTCAGGTAAAGTTTTCTCAAATTCTTTCATAGACGAAAATAATCATACACGTGCATTGCAATTGTTGACAATAACACAAAAGATACTATATCCGATATATTAATGTACCAAAGTTCGAATTATATGGTAACTACGTTCTGCCTTAAATACCTTATCTATTTTATGTCGTTCACATTTGGGGTTAGAAATTCTGGCTCTGCCACTGCTCACGAAACTTTTCACAAACATGCGGTGTAGGAAGTCTTCAAGATAGAGAAAGATGGAAATCCTAGAAGGCAAATCACTTCTGGTGAGCCATGTTATTTAAATAATGTGATGTTGAATCCCATTTTGTCCATAATCCCTTGGGAATATCATTAGCTGGCAGCCTATAGAATTAAACGAGTTGATAAGATGGTTAGAAACATTGCTTAAAACGGAACTTCGTTGCAGATTTGTGGTAAACTACAGACGTATAAACTTTGTTGTTTCCTTTCAAAATAATATATCTTCATTATTGTAAGTAGTTCGGATTTTTTAATGGTGGGCATAAACTCTAATTAATATCCCATTATTATTATTATTATCTTACATTTGGTGGTTAGAAATTAAGAAGTTTCAATAAAATACGCAAGAGACTACACCCCTTTCTGCCCAATAAACTTAAATATTTAGGGTCATGTTGCTGGACTCCAACAAATTATTAGTAGATTGTGTTTGGATTCAAGTTGATGATGATTCAGCATTTTTAGTATGAAGTCGGCGGCAAATCAGGAAATAATGACCTCAATTGGAGAAATTTTTGGGTGCCAAGTGGGTATTATGTGGCAGTATCCATAGGCAATTCCAATCCAAACGCGTTTAGGACAGCGTAGATTTACTCTCTCTCTCTCCCTCTCTCCCTCTCTCTCTCTGTCCCTAAAATCTAGACTGTTCAAAACACGTTTGAACACCTGGGATCGCGGACGGAGTATCGCGTGTGTGGCACCGCCCGGGCAACCAAAAACTTCTCCCTAAACTTATCATATATGCAAGTTTAATATTTGTCCCATCATAAATACAAAACAAATTAAATACTAACAATAAATATTTGCGCAAAATACGAGATCAAAGTTTAACATGGTTATTAATAGAGTTAACACAATTTCAAACTTTAGCAGTAAACCATGATAAATGTTCTTGTTTTGAGCGCAAGAACATCTTCATTGCACAAAGAGGCATGGTAAAGTCAAATTCTAACATGCTACGATTCTAGGTCTTTTTCATCATCTTTGTTCACTTTTTTGAACTTTGGTTTATGTTTTTATATTTTTTCTCGCGAAGTACTATCGAAGAGACAAAAAATACAATGTAAAAAATTGACCCGAATCTTGTAAAAATGAAAAGAAAACAAACAAAATGACCATATCAAAAAACACCAAATTAAGAAGTTAAGTCAAAGAAGCCGTCAAGATTCTGAAATTTAATTAGTAACTTTTTTTGCTAAGCTAAATTTAATTAGCAACTAATCTTTCTTCAATACAACTTATACAAGAAACGCTATTTCTTTAACTTTATATTTTTTTAAAAATACTCTGATTGCATCGTATTTAACTCACTCCTTAAATGTACCAATATTCGAGTTCTCTACCCCATTTTTTGGATATCCGGATGTACACCCAAGCCCGATTGCACACAACTCAATTAATTCTAGAACCTCAAAGTTAACAACCTGATAAACACTCCAGCAGCCGCAAGATTTGAAGTCATACAAGCCTGTCACTGGCAATAATGGCCGCAAAAATATAGGAGTAGTTGCTTGTAAATCATGGACAAGAGTTCGTGCGTGCAGTGGGTATGAGTAGTGCAAAAAATAAAGGTAGAACGATGAAAAAGGATACGATCGAGCATAAACGGTATCACTACGAAAAAAATTTGGCATTCCAACTAGATGGGTACCCCAAGCTATCACGCGTCTCTAGCGCAAACCCCAAAATAAGAGGTTGGCATGCATCCCAACTACATGGATACCCCAGACCCCGACTATCACGTGTCTCTCGAACCCCAAAATAAGAAAATAAAAAAGAGAAACAAGATACACATTCAGATACAGTTACACCTCTAACCAAAGTAATTAATCCTGCCTCTATGCTAAAAGTTCCCCAATTGAAACCAAAAAACAGGCCAAATTCAGAATGACTGCTGCATTTCTTTGCAGTGCGCGCACTTTAGTGGGCTGAGCTCCATCAAGATATGGCTGAAACGACATTGCATCTGTATAAAAGCAAGTTCACAAGAAATTATAGCCATATGATCAAGACACATCGATCTCATGGTTATTTTCTGCGAATCATTTTGGTCATCTAATTTTTTATGATAAATATTTTTCTGTTTGGTGGATAATAATATTCAAATAATATGGCTGAACGCTTCAAGACGATGAGATCTATGTGGATTGGAGCCCACCAAAGTATACTACACCACATACTGTAGTGACGAATCACACAATTGCTACGTTCATATCATTTTATAATACAGCCTTTTTGTGGTCTTGAAAAATAAATCCATGAAAGTTTATGTTTTATTTAGACCCCGTCCACTTAACTTTTAGCATTTTTTAGAGATTTTGTCCTTATTCAAAAAAAAAAAATCCGCATTCGTTAATTTTGCGAAAAAACTTTTGTGAATTATTGATTTTTTTCGACAAGAATAATCGAAAAAAGTAAAATATATATATATTTTTATCCAAATATTTTGAAAAATAACCACTTTTCAGCCAAAACAAATTCAACTTTTTTGAATTTTAATCTCTGATGATACATTTTTTATTATCATCAGTTGGCCTATTATCAATTCTACCGTAGTCCAGTATGTCATGATTTATTTTTTCATGATTCACTTTCATCATGATCCAATCGAGACCATAACCTAATTTTACAATCTATTCATGCATTAACCTTATCAATTCTTTTAACGTCGAACAATAGACACCGTTCGTTCGTTGGTGCACAGATGCACGTGGAACGCTCAATATTTTGTTAGCCCTACGTCTATAACGATTACAAACCCAGATTTGTTGGGATCTCCTAAGCCTTTTTTTTTTTTTGGAACTTTTTGGACTTTTTGAGTTTTATCATTATTCAAAAAAATTCAGGTTTGTTATTCTTGTGTCAAACTTTTGTGAATTATTGGTTTGTCTCATTGAAATAAATCGAAAAAGTAAAAAATTATAAATTTTACACAATTAATCCACAAAATATCCAAAAAGCCCAACTTTATCTTGAATATTTCATAAATACTTTGGGTAAAAGTAAAAGAAAAAATTACTTTTTTGATTCCTTCTATCGAGTTAAATTCATAATAAATAGTACAACTAGGGATTGGCCGTGCCCAAAGACACGAAGCAATGCGTTTTGTGCACAAAAAGTTTTTTATCATAAAAAGTTTTTATTTTCGATCCCTCATCGCTATTTTCATTGGTAGTGTACGACACTACCACTGATCATCCAAATCAATCAAATTTGTGATCATCCAAATCATACAAATTTGAGCCAACAAATTCAAATTCAAACTCAATATCATGTTGCATTCATAAGATCCTATATTATTTTCTTTTTGTATATGACCGTGGAAAAATCAATCTAAAAGGAAACAAATTAAAAACAAATATTAAATTGAATGTAAGGAAATCAACTTTAGACATAAATCAATGATTGAGTTGATTTAAATTCAAGAAGATAATCAAGCTTTTTAAGAAAATAACCTAAAAGCAATCAATCGAAAGAATTCACTAGTCATAAAGTTAAGAGGTTTATATTAGGAAGTATATATCCTCTCGATCAGATAGATATGATTTATTGAAAATTCGATCTGATGGTTATAAATGATGTTTAATTTGTATGGATAGACAAAAACTGCTCTATTTTATAATATAGATTTTGGCATAAAATTAACGAATACAAAAAAAAAAAAATTGAATAAATAGGAACGGGGCGTAATTCCTATAATTATATTACCCATTAATTAACGGAGTTGAGCGATCTCAGCCGTCTGTTTCAGCAATTGATCGCCCAGATTTTAACTATTACCACGAATAAATTTTTTAAAATTCGGATCATAAAAATACTTTTGCACGCGTGCGATTGAGTGCTATAAACAAAGTTTATCGGGTTTGCTCGTAAAGATTTTTTTCTACAAACATACCCATGTGACACGTCACCGTATCTCCTACCCCTTCTCCCTCAAATGAATCTCTCCTACAAATACCTCCGTCCTCTGTTTTCCATCTCATCGTCTCCTCCTCTCTCTCTCTCTCTCTTCAAACGATCCTGCATTTTTGGAGAGAGAGGACAGCGCAAAGAAAGACAAACCCATATCAAGAATCATCACGACATAGATACGCATAGATACATATATACACGAGCTGAGGCGGAGAATGGCGATGCAGAGATTAGCGACGATGAAGGGGCAATACCGGGCAAAAGAATTACTCCGACGGTGTCGCGGCTTCTCTTGGGTAGCGCATAGAGAGACCATTGCTCACGAAATCGAATCCCCGATTCCCAAAATGCCCCCCTTCGACTACGCTCCTCCGCCGTACAACGGCCCCTCCGCCGCAGAGATCTTGCAGAAGCGCAAACAGTTTCTCAGCCCTTCGATGTTCTACTTCTACAACAACACCCCCGTGAGTCCACCTTCACCCAATCGAATCTTCGTCTTTCTTTCTTCTTTTTTCCCCCCTATTTGCATTTGGGAATTGTGAATCAAAAATTGAACGAATTGCTCAAGCACTTATCAATATCCGAATAAACTTTTTTTTTTTTTACGTGCACGTTCCAAAATTATTCCAAATAGAATGAACGTGGGATCATTTGTGTGGGACCGAAATAAACCCATGCAAGAGGTCGAAATGTTCACGTTTTATGTATTTGAGGAATAATCGTGATTATTTCACACTTACCCAAAACAAATTGTGATTTTTCACATAATGTACTCAGATTTTCATGCTTTTGTCGATTTTCATGTCACCGTCAATATTTTTGAGACTCAGACGTTTTAGGAGACATGATGAGTGTAATTGATTGAATTGTTCCTTGATTAGCGGAATTTAGAATCGTATCTGGCGTAGGATTCGTAATTTGGTTTTCGTGGTTTTTTTTTTTTTTTTTGTAGAATCTAAAAAAAAATCAGCTTTTTATCACTAGAAATTCGATTTCTTTATATTTTGGTAAAAATCCTTCACTTTTTTACATTAAAAAAATAATAATTGGCATTCTTTTATCTGGTAAACCTCTTTCAAATTGTTCGTGTAATTTCCTTTCGAAAATACGTGCAATTTTTGGAATAAATTACTTTTGTTCATAATTCTTTGAATTAAACATCAGTTCTTGTAATCTAACAGTGGTTTTCAATCGTGATACCAATTACAGCTGAACGTGGTGGATGGAAAGATGCAGTACTTGTACGATGATACTGGCCGTAGGTATCTGGACGCTTTCGGTGGGATTGCTACGGTGTGCTGCGGACACTGCCATCCCGATGTGGTCAAGGCAATTGTCAACCAAACCAACCGCTTACAGCACTGCACCATTCTGTACCTCAACCCTGCCATCGCTGATTTTGCCGAGGCACTTGCATCCAAGTTGCCCGGTGATCTCAAGGTATATTTCGGAATTTCTAATGACTGGACGTTTCAGATTGAATCAATGGGGAGTATGATTAAGTGTGACTTTTGGATTTTCCTTTAGGTGGTGTTTTTTACGAATAGTGGGACCGAGGCGAATGAGCTAGCGATGATGATTGCACGATTGTATACTGGGTGCCACGACATCATATCACTGAGGAATGCGTACCACGGGAACGCGGCCGGGACCATGGGGGCCACTGCACAGTCCAACTGGAAGTTCAATATTGTGCAGGTAATGATATTCCTTCAAGTTATATTTGGATTCCCCAATTACAAATGGCCTTTGGTTGCCTTTAGTATGTTGATGTTTGGTGTTATAATCACTTCTCTTGTTGTTCATGCATTGAGCTAGCTTACACATTCAAGTTTTTGTGCCGTGTCATATTCGGGATTGGGGACAATTATAGGTATGGCCTCTGTTGTTTGGCAGATTTTTGGACAGAAAGTTATGGTAAAAGTTGTTTGCAGAAGATTGATGGAAGTAGATAACTATTAGTATCTGGATTGAACTTCTAATTAAGTATATGGTAGAAGAAACTGTTAGCTCATTGTAGTTGACCAAGTAAACTTCCAATTTAACTAGATGAATCAAGGGGTCAGGAAGCTTGGTAGTCCAGAGGAAGCTCCCCTCAATTTTCCTTAATCTCGTGTTCCATTCTATCCAATTTACCCTTTTGTGGGCCAACAATAGGTCCCCAAGATATCTAGAACCGTTTTCATTTCAAGTAAAACGTGTTGATAAGATCATTCAACCAAAAATTAGATTGATCAGACATATAGATACGTGAAGTAGATAAATTTGATCGAGAAAAAATGGTGTGAACAAAAATACCTTTTGATGTCTGAACAATTTTATTTTTGGTGTTGACAATCTTATTAGCATGTTTTACGAGATGAATGATTCTAATTATCTTTGTGAACCTAGAATGGCCCACAAATGGGCAAACTCTCCAGGACTAGAAGGTAAGGAAACTGGAGGGGAGCTTGCTCCAGGTAGTCCACAACAGAGGTTTATAGGAGAAACATAGAAGGGAAGGGATGAGATTAGAAGCCTGAAGGATACATTATTTTAACATCTGCTGGTTTGTAAATTATAAAGTCGCTTTGGAGTATTAGAAGCTTAAGTATTTCCTGATTGGTTTTGATAATGCGACGAAATGACCTGTCTTTGTTGATCAACTTCGGTTCCTCCAAACCCACTATAGTGATAATAATGATTAGTATTGATGAAAGAAACTGCCTCCACCTACTTTTTTTTTTTTTTTATAACCACGTGTTTGGGCCAACTTATGCACACCTCGACTAATCATGGGAACAATCCACCGTCCACTAGCAGGGGCCCCACTTAAATCCAAAGCAAGTAGCCCCAAAGGATTTGATAACACCTGAGAGGTTTTAAACTTGAGACGTTACGAGGGCTGCATCTAGCCATCTACTATACTAAGGATACGACAGATGCCCATGTGTGGGTATGAGGAAAAGGACAAATTTGATGAGTCTTAAATAGTGTAGTATGAGAGTGACTGCATTGTAGTGAGTGCCTTGCTGGAGTAGAAAACAACTTCTGTGCAGGAATTGATCTTGACCACAACTGGACCACAGCAAAACCCAGTTATCTGTCATAGTGGTTTTGGAAGAATACTCCCATACTTTACCCTTAACTATCTTTAAACATTTTTGAGGGAGGGGATTCACCATTTTGCATGTTATAGTATGTTAATAGATTAAAAGAGCTGAAGGTGCAATATTGTTGTACGTCAGCTTTTCCAGTTTGTGGAAGATAATACTTGAATGTAGCGAGATCCTTGGCGAGAATTGAGGGTCAATGCTGAACTTTATACCTTTTAATACCCGTTTGTTTGACGGGACTATTAGCAAAAGGATAAATAATAATTCTACAGGATATGCAATCCCCTCGGTTGACAATGATCTGATTAGTAGCATCACACCTCTCATGATACACTTTGCAGAAATATATATCCGAGGCATGTTTAACCAGGGTCATAAATCTTCCAACCGAACACTGAATACATCGTCACCTTGAATATATAGTCTAGTCCAATGCTCATACCCGGTCAAAGAAATGGGCCCTCGATGACATAAGATGCTAACATCTCCAGACAACATTTCTCTCAAGAAAACTGCTCTTCTAAAATATCCGGCTAGCATCCTTCATTTGGTTATTTTATCTGCATTTCATTTTTGTGGAGCCTAGTAATCATAAATTAGCATCTAATGACTGACAAAATTTTGAAGTTAACCAAGTTTCCTAATTGCTATATTTCCTTTTGGTTTGGCAAACAGAGTGGAGTTCACCATGCCCTTAACCCAGACCCGTATAGAGGTGTATTTGGTTCAGATGGCAAAATGTATGCAAAAGATGTCGAAGAACTCATTACTTATGGAACTTCGGGGCACGTTGCTGGGTTCTTGTCTGAATCCATTCAGGTAAGCATCATTTACGTGAATTTCTGTAGTATCTTGTAGCTATTCCAGTGAATACAACCTTTTAGATGCTCTGTTTAATTTGAGTTGCTCTTAACATGGCAGGGAGTGGGTGGGATTATCGAATTAGCCCCGGATTACTTGCCTGCTGTCTACAGCAGTATTAAGAAAGCAGGGGGCCTTTGTATTGCTGATGAGGTCCAGTGTGGCTTTGCTCGCACAGGGAGCCATTTCTGGGGATTTGAGTCCCAGGGCGTTGTGCCTGACATAGTGACAATGGCAAAGGTAAACTTTCTTCAGATTCACTGAACGATGTCCTCATATCCATAAGAATGATGTACCCTGTTATTAATACTTTGCAATCTGCTCTAAGAAGCTAAATCCAACCTTCTATCGTCTGACCTTCTTTTTTTTTTTACAGAAATAAGACTCTAAATCCATTTCCGTACCCAACCAAAATACAAGATAATTAAGCCCAAGAGCAATGAGTGTGTCACTAGCCTATTTGTCCACCCTCATTCCTATCCTTTTTCACTTTTGATGCCGGGCAACAAGTTCCTTCATTCGGCCAATAATCTTGGTTTTAGGGATTCATGTAGCCATCCCCTATTGATTGTAACATAGTGCAGAGTTTGGTGTTTTTTTGGTTTACCGATGGACCTGTTTGCATTGAGTGCAAGATAGGAAGACACTGCATGTGACTGTAGTTAACTTCGTGGCCGCATTATTTGTACCTTCTTGGCTATGGACGGATGTGTATCGCATATTACGTCATTACATGTGAATGTCTGCAAAGATAAGTCAGTTTCTCAGGCTCTTGACGTAGTTTTAGACTCTTTCTATACCGTCTGGACATCTTTTGCTACCAAAGTCAAATTTTGGAAGGACTGCTCTACTTTTTCTTTATGCAAGTTTCTGAGAGTTAGATGACTTGACACTGCAAAATAGCAATTACGGTAATCCAATCAGTAAAGAAGATTCATAGACTCTTCATTTCTTTTTCAATTTAGCGCAAAAAGTTCCATAAAAAAAAAATTAGAGCAAAAAAGAGGGCGCATCCCTGCGTTGTACTGACAGAAGAGGACCTACTCCCGCAATTTGTGTTTTGCTATGTAAACATAGCGAGAGAATTGACCTAAGGTGATCTGCTCTTTGGCATATTCGGATTAATGTGGGGCTTTGTGAAATCTCGCTTCACCAGCCTTCAGATTTTGGATTTTTGTTATTGTCTTGACTAGATTTGCTGCTGTGAAACATATAGGGCATTGGCAATGGCATACCTCTTGGTGCCGTGGTAACCACTCCTGAAATTGCAGAAGTCTTGACGCGTCGATCCTATTTCAACACATTTGGAGGAAACCCTGTGTGTACTGCTGCAGGACACGCTGTTCTCAAAGTAATTGAGAAAGAGAACCTTCAAGAGAATGCTCACGTTGTTGGATCCTACCTGAAAGAGCGCCTCAATTCTCTCAAGGATAAGCATGAAAGTAAGGTTTCTTTCCCTTCCCTTGCATAACAATATTACGCACATCCTTTTGTGCCAGTCTACAAGAACTTTTGGCATCATGAATTTTTGTGAGCTTTCAAAAATGTATCATGAATCTAGATACCAAATCAAACCGAGCCTTATATTCCAATCACTTGGGGTCGGCTACATGAATCGTTTTCCTCCGATGAGCTCTGTCAAGGGCCACTTGTTCACATAAATTCATTATATATTCGTATCTTTGCGCACAACAGCATCTAAAGTCAATTTAGGTCTACCTATCTCCGTAGCATTACTACCCAAAGCTATCATATCCACTCTCTTAACTATTGCATCTCCTGATCTACGGTAGACATTCCCAAACCAACTTAGCCTATTTTCCCTCAACTTTTCCTCGATAGATGCTACATCTACCATCTCATGAACTGTTTGATTTCTAATCATGTCTCGTCTAGTCTTATCCGCGCATTCACCTCAACATTCTCATTTCCCCTACACTCTTCTTGCTCACCTGTTATTTCTTAATAGACCAACATTCTGTCCCGTAAAGCATCACTGGTTTTATGAAAATTTCATAGAATTTTTCCTTCAATTTTGTGGGTACCCTCTTGTCTCATAGTACACAAGTAACGCTCATCCACTTGAGCCACCATATACTCAGTTTTACTCCTTACTTATCCAATATTTCCTACTAAATGCATTTCATTTGTTGCTATTGTATTTGGTATCTCTAGTTATTGGTGATGTAAGGGGAAGAGGGTTAATGCTTGGAGTTGAACTTGTCACTGATCGCCAGCTGAAAACTCCTGCAAAAGTCGAAACACTGCACGTGATGGACCAGATGAAAGGTAAACCTTTTTTTGTCAAATCCTTCTTTTTGTTAATCTTATATTCAACCAATCTTACCCAATAATGGTACCTCCATTGTATTACAGAAATGGGAGTGTTGATTGGCAAAGGTGGATTTTTTGGAAATGTTTTCCGCATTACACCTCCACTGTGCTTTACCAAGGAAGATGCAGGTTAGTTCTTTCACCTCTCGAAACGGCTATGGTTTTATTGTGCCTTCCCCCACGTTTGAATCTGTTACAAACTTGGGTTCTCATAATTTCTGTATGATCAATTCTCTCGCTTGCAGATTTCCTTGTCGACGTTATGGACTACACAATGTCAAAGATGTGAAGCTACCCATGAAGTTAAAGCATCGAACTCTCTTGGATTCATGTTATACAACCGATTTGGATATGTAATTGCATGAAATGTTAAATTTTCCTGTAAGTTGTACTGGTATCCTAATTCCTATCATAAGGAAGTCAACACCTCGTTGTCTCTCCACCCTTTCGGTTCCTCTTTCTCAAGTTGCAGTAGCGTTACATAACGAATGCTTGTCCATTATACCGTCTTAATTTTTCTCAAGTTGCAGTAGCGTTACATAACGAATGCTTGTCCATTATACCGTCTTAATTTTACTCCCAAGCAGAGTGTCTGGTTTTAGAACCATCTGGTCCTGGTCAAATGAACTTCCTTGGACGTAAAAATGTTTTGCTTTCCTGTTGTAAAACCATTTGGACTTGCACCCATTTGATGAAATGACTGGGAGATTAATCTATTGTTATCATAGTAACAGAGGAGTATTCCAACAGAAGTAAAATCTGGACTTTCCTATTTTCAAGATATGACACAACTGAAAAATTGGAGGAACTAATAAACGACCCAGGCTGCACGTGTTCAAACTCGTGTTTGCTCGTTCTTGTTCGAGATCGGTTTGCTACATATATAAACCCTAGCATGAACACTTTTCTGAAGTTTATTAAGTTTTTAAACTAAGTTTAAACAAACTACTCCTCGGCTCAATATAGTCGAGATCCGCTCGAGTAGAACTCATTGGAGATTGATTCGATTAAATGTACTATGAATTTCGCTCTTTTACCACTCCTGACACACAGGGTTGTAAGAATCTGAGCAAATTCAAAAAATCTTTCCTATCACTAAAGAATCAAGCTTGTTCGTTTTAGGATTTTGGTATTGGATTTTGGATATTTAGTGGAGAGAAATAGAGAGAGAAATTAGAGTAATAATTGAGAAAAAAATTTATTAGAGACCGTTCGTAAAGAAAAAAGTTCAAAACCAAAATCTCCAACCGAACAAGCTAACGTCTGAAGATGAAACAATATTACAAGTAGCTGAAGCACAAGAGTCAACAGTTATTCAGTATTGTTCAATCATCCCAAACAATACAAAATTTATAAAGCGAAAGTTACCAACAGAAATCTTGATCTCAACACCAAAATTGTACAGAACTACCGGTCACGGCGAGCAAACATCGACGACATGGACGAGTACTGGCCGGAATAAACCACATTAGGACGACGGATAAAAAAGCTCGAAAACCGGATCATCTGATTCGATATCGAAACTATGCCCAGCAACAAATATGCAACTTCGCAAAATATGCTTATGCTCTTTCTCAGGATTACACTTACCAGTATTTGAATTGCATCTTCAAATATTGGCATTTCTTTCTTCTTCTTCTTTTGGCCTTGCTGGTTCACCAAAGCTTTGACATTATTAACTTGGTTGTATTTATACAACTAAAGCTAGAATAGCATAAACATGTAGTTCCTAAAGTACCCTTGGCTCCACTTTTGCAAAGTTGAAAAAGAAAACAATTTGAAGAACTGTTGCTGCACTTGACAACGACTAAAATGAACTATATAGGTAATATTTGAAAACTCAAACCGAGTTAGGGTTTCTTTTATTTTTCATGGACAAGTAACTTGAATTGCATGCGTCCGGGAAAAAAAATGGAGAAGCAATTGTGAAAGAAAGTATCGCAAGTATGAAGATTAACTTATGTGAAACGGACAATGAACATAAAACATCAATTAAAAGCTTGCCCTTAATAGGTTGTATAGTCGAATCTCACGAAGGTGTTAAGAAAATACATTCTCACATTGCTTGGGAGTGAAATGGATCACTTAATAACATTTGGGACCTCTTCACTCATTGTCAATTGATTTTGAGATGGATATAAAGTTTTTATATGGTATCAGAACGGGGCCCGTTCCACTCCCACATTTTATAAAATTCACAATCCCCACCCCACGATAACAGACCAGTAAAAAGGCTGCATGATGATAGGACCTAAAAGTGACCACACGTGACAGACTTCAAACGCAGCTGCACGTGAGGGGGATGTTAAGAAAATAGACCGGGATTTAGACGAGGTTATACCAAAAGAAGACACAAAAGTCGGGAGTGATATCTTGGGGGCAGCGTTGGAATTAAATCCAAACGCCAGATGTCTACTGGTACAGAAATAATAGATGAGGACACTATGTGGACATCTTGCGAATCATAGTAGGATTAAACGGTCCGTACGTCTATTCCATTGAACTTCTTGTTCAATATGTCGACATGCCATTAATCATCATTCATGTGATCTTCTTTTTTATGATTTACTCATGTGTCCCAATCAGCTTGCACCTTCCACGCATCTCGACTAATTATAGGAGACCGGTATTACTGTCCACTTGCGGTGTTCCAATTAGAACAAAAACAAAGCTCTATATAGACTGGCTCCAAAAGAATTAATAGCATATGAAAAGTTTCAAACATGATATCTTAAGAGGGAGCAAACGCTAAAGTCTCCGATCAACCTCTCAGGGTTCATTCATGAGATCTCACGGTAGCTTTGCCACTGCTTGGGACCACCCATGGGCTTCCAACAGAACACACAAAGACTGTTGAGGACTGAAGGGACATAATTTGATGCAGAAATGTTACTAAAAAAGAAGCTAATAGGCCATTTTTTTTGTTTTTATTAAAAAAAATTAGGTTTCGATCGTAATTTTTTACTTTTTAGATTCCTTTCGTAAGCAATAATCTTTAAAATATTGACGAAAAATTAACAAATGGGAAGAAATTTTAAATAAGTACAAAAAAATAAGCTATAAGCCGAACAAACCACCCTACATTATTATATTATATTATATATATAGAAGGAGAATATAGAAGCCTACTTTTTGGCTTTTTAACTTTTTAGATTATGGTCAGAATATATTTTGAATCTGGTAGATTGTTTGGATGATTATGCAAAATGTATTTTGCAATATGATTAGTGTTTAGAAGATATGTGCAGAATGTATTCTGTAGGTCTTTTAGCTAACCAAAATAAAATAAAAAAGTGGAAAATAAAAAGTCAAAAAACTCCTCCCCTTACTTTCTTAGAAGTACTTCTCTTCTCTAAAAAAATCGAAAAATCATTTTGGCAAAAGTCATTTTGCCCACACCCAGCCAAACACCTAAAAGTGAAATATGAGAAAGTGAAAAGTTAAAAAATAAGCGCCCAAACAGGCACATAATGGAGAAAGAGGGAAGGATCCTATAGAACAAAATGGAGAAAAATCTCCTCGTTCATTTTAGAATTTTAGATTTAGATTTATAGGTAATGACTGTAGAGATAAATAGAGTAATGATTGAAAATAAGGGTAATGATTAAAAAGAGATAAAGAGAAAAATAAAAATAATGATTGAAACGAAATAGGATAATTATTACTCCAGAATCTCAAATTCAAAACCCTTAAATGAACGGCGGGGTCTAGAAGTTGGTCTCACATAGGGTACAGAGACAAGTAAGGTGTTTGTTTACTCTTGAACTTAGGTTCAACAATTGAGATTACAGCAAAAAGTACGGGATTTACCTCCCGAGCTTGCAGGTTCAACTTCCACCGTAAGCGAAATCTTTTAAAGCCGGTAGAGGTTTTGTTTCGTCATTGACTAACTGACCCAGATATCCAATTTTTCCAATCAAAAAATTTTTATGGAGAAAACCATATGTAGTGGTTGTGTATGTGAACTTATGCAATGGGCTGTCACAGTTCTTGTGCTTACAGATCAGGAAGTGGACATACAAATATAACAAGGTGGGCTGAGGCCTGCTGCATGTGCATGTAATTGCCTCCTAGCTTATGTCCACATGCATATGGGTTTTCTCATCGATCTGGGTATGTGGAGTAATCGTGGCCCACTAGCAAGGAGTAATTATTCAGCATTGGCCCAGAGAACAACCATGTGGTACTTCAGAATATTATTCCAACACGACACATTTATGTGTGGTTCAACTTAGTGATGGACCCCGTGAGGATCAATGTGTGGTGCTCAAATGTCCCGGAGCACCACGTGACTGTATGCTCCGGGAGAACTGAATAATTAAACACTTGCATGAGGTGTAGGAGTAATCCTCAAGTTAGCCAGGTTCATAATGAACTGTTACACATAGAAATGTTGCCTTCGACACTTGCAAGAGGTGTTGTAATCCTCATGGTAGACAGCTTCATAATGGACTGCACACATAAAAGTTGCTGGCCTTTCCTTGAAATGGCATATACCCACCGTGGGGCATGGGAGCAGTACTTTGGTGAATTGGTAATAAAGCTAGCACAATTCCTTGTGTTTGAGGGACATGTTTAGACACTCTGATGCGAGTTGTAAACAATTGCCGGCAAATACATGAGGGTCTTTTACATGGATCTCGTTACTTGAGAACACTCCTACGAACACAGCGCTCTAAAACACAGATGAAGATGCATACATGTTTGGAGTAGTTCGATGCTTACACATACGCATACATCGGATGGTAATTCTGGATATATCAGTGTTCGAATATGTATTCTAAAGTTGTGGTCTTGGATTTTGTTATCTAGTTTCGCGAGAATGCATGTTTACCAAAACCATGAATCGAGCAAATAGTTTGTACTACCATATATTGCTCAACTTTCCCAAAAGAAAATGGTTCACAAATAGAATACTTTACGTTGACAATTCATCAAGATTAATGCCGCGCGTGACAAGCATGTTTCATTTGATAAATTGGTTGTTTAGTTAAAGATGGCATATTATACTTCTGAAGATATAAAAAAGGTTTAATTGAATAATCTTGCGCTTGAAAGAGTCAAAAAATCTAATTCATCTAATTCATATCTTTTTTTTTTTGAACAGGCAATCGATTCAATTCATTCAACCACCCGAAGGTAAACGCCCGAAGGCTACAACGATTTCATCAAGAAATACAGGAATGAACCTAAACTACTAAAACCTAGACACCGGAACACATCCACTAGGAGGCTCCAAAGCACATACTGCAAAAGCAGACCATACATAAATGCAGGGTATAGGGCCCGTCTCCGATTTTAGTAGTAGAGCTCAAAGGGACACTCAGTTCAAACCCTTGCCAAAAGCACAGATGAAATCAAGACAAAACCAAAACAGAACGCACCCTAACCAAACTGAAAAATTATTCGCCCACCTACCACACCTACCGGATCTGGAAAATCCAGACCGGTACAGTCGCCGGACTGGGGAGACCAGCCGGGAGGAAACCGAGCCAAAGACAGCCGGTTCAGGAACCTCTGGCCAAGAAACGATCGCCAGCGAAACGCCACCCAGGAAGCTGGCGACTTATTGCCGGAGGGAGCCGATCCAACCTACTTCATCTCTCCGTCAGAGTTATCCCGAGCACCGGACCAGAGGGAGGCGGTTGAGGAGGAGGCGGAGGCCGAAGGTGAGGAGAAGGCGGAGGCGGCGAGGTGGCAGAGAGGAGGTGGCGGCGATGGAGGGAGGGCGAAGAGGTGGCGGCGGCGGTGGAGAGAGGGCGGTGGAGAGAGGCGGCGGCATAGAAGGATACGGCAGAGGTGAGAAGGGATCTGGTTAGGGAAGGGGAAAGACGAGCGGTGAGATGAGGGAGGGTGGCCGGCGAAGGAGGAGGGGAGGAGGTGGAGCAAGGGGCAGCAGCCCCACCCCCCCTAGCGAAACCCTAACTGAAGAAGTAGAGAGAGAAAGGAGAGAGAGCTCCTAGAGAGAGAAAGGAGAGAAAGGGCTGCCAGCCATCTAATTCATATCTCTTGCTACACAATCAAGTGTCTTTAATTGCTATTAGACTGCAGATCCGCAATTCATCACTTAAGATAACCTTGTTATTAATTTAGAGCCCTTGGGCTCAAAACCACCACTTGTTCCTATATCCTTCTGATCTAAAGGCATAAAAACATTCTGTAGAACTCACGATCGAATTATAGTGATTTACGAATTCAATATTCGCGACACCGACAAAGACAATTACTCATTGTTGATCGACTCGACTACGTTATGACTACTTTGATGTTGATTTATTACACTAACATTTTCGACTCGATAATCATTGGTTGTGTATATACTATATAGTGACCCTCATTAGTCATTAGTGATATAAGATTACCAGTGACCTATGCGATCACCAATGACCTATGCAAATGGTCGGATTAAAAGATAATAGTGGACAAGACCATAATGTCCCAATCTTGACTTCTTCTCTATTTGATAATATAGGGTGTCTCGGGTTACTTTGCTTGTAACTCGGGTTACCTTTATATATCTCCTCTCAAAGTTATTTCACGCACCTCAAGTTTTGTTGGCAAAATGAGTGAAATTGAGATGGGAAATAGAGAAATTTTTAGGTATATATACCGGGGATACCAAGCCCCATGGTATCCCCTCCAGTCCATTTCTCATTTTTCAGCCATTTTTTGATCACATTTGAATGATCGATTTCGTTCATTTTGTAAAGTTATGCGAGAACATCAATATGCCAAAAATTGTGTTTATCGGACTTTATTTAATACATGATCGGCACACGTAAAAATTGCAAAAATAAAAATAAAACTGGGTTTTGATTCAGTGTGTTTTTGGACTCATTTTGGTTTTCTTCAATTTTCACGTGTGCCAATCATGTATCAAATAAAGTCCGATGAACACAATTTTTGGCATAATTAAGGTTCTCTCTGAACTCTATAAAATGAACGAAATCAATCATCCAGATGTGATCAAAAAATGAAAAACGGACCCAAAAAAAATACCATAGGACTTGATATCCCCGGGATACCTAAAAGTTTCTCCGGAAAACAAACTCTTAGGCTCCGTTCAGTTGTCGAGAAAGTTGTGTGGGAAATTGGTTCTCAGAAAAAGTGAAGTGAGGTGAAGTAAAAGAAAAAGAAAATTATTTTCCTGTGAGTGTTCATTTGACAAAAAAATTTTGCAAGAAAAATTAAGGTTTAGTTGTTCATTTGTCAGGAAAAAGAAACTTTCGGGAAATTTTTGTGAGTATTCACTCATTTTCCTTTTCCCGCGACGCAAAATCCTGTGTTTTTTGCAGGATCACTTTTGCAAGAAAGTTATTCCTGCAGGAAAACTTAAATTGGTAAGTTCTAGAATTTTCCTGTCAACTGAACACTAGGAAAGTTATGGGAAAATTGATTTTTCCATCCTTTCCTATACTTTTCTGGCAATTGAACGGGGCCTTAAAGTCTCACGTATTTACCATCAGGTCAACCCGTAGTACAATCTAGAGGGCTTGAATGTTAGGAGATTTTGGAAATGTTAAAAATGACAGCTCATGGGGTATTATTAATCAATCACTGAGTAATTGAGATAGGCTATTGCAGTCCTTTGAATAAAAAAGGAGGTGTTGTCTATTGCTTAAAATTAGGTCAACTTGTACCTTTTACTCTTTCCTTTTGTAAATTATAAATTGTGTCAACTTGCATGGTACAGATTCTTCTTCTTGGACAAAAATAGCTGGAAAAAAGAAAACTCTTTATCTGAATGTACTTTCTTGATTGATACCTTGAGTTTTCACCTTTCGCATGAATATCTTCTTTTGTTATTGCCAAGGAATTGTTGCATGAAAATTCTTTCTCGGGAAAGTTTTAGCGAGGTGAAATAAAGAAAAATGAAAAGTATTTTCCTACGCGCATGTTTCTTTTGATAGAAGAAATTTGTGGGAAAGTTAAAGATCGAGCAATGGTTTAATTGTATAGGAAACTAGCTAGTACAGAAATAAAATTCCTGCCAAATTTTGTGTTTTTTTTGCAGGACGATTTTTGAGGGAAAACTAATCGTAGTGAAAATGTTATCAAGAAAGTCCTTTCCTTAATTTTCTCGTGCTTTCCTTTTCTTTCCTTTGCAACTGAACGGGCCTAAATGACAATTCATTACCAAAAGACATGCAATTACCAGATAAAAAAGTAAAGAACTTTCATATATAATTTTTAAAAATTCTTGACACTAAATTAAATATCTCAATTATTTATTTCATTTGGTGTCAAAAAATTTCAAAACTTAGGCAGTAAAAAAACACCCAAAAAATTACAAAGAACTATATAGAATTTGCTGTATGATTAGAAAAATACTAGCACTTTAGTCCTTACAAGTTACAAGTTCTTAAAGTATTTCCATTACCTGAGTGAACGATGACTAATCTGAACGTAACCATCCAAATCGGCCCGTAACAATTACTTTACTTTATTATTATTATAAAATAATAATAAAATCTCTTCATGAAAATCGTGTCTCCCTCACTGCCCACCAACCAAGCTATTTTGAAATCTATCAAAGATCCACAACGTGATCGCGCGTTGAGCCAGCTCGATCATTATCAAGCTAGCTAAGCAAGTGCTCGATTATTTTGTTCATTTCCCAATTACAACAAGGATATTATTTCAAAAAGTAGGGAGGGAACAGTAGACGCGCACATTGCACATTCTCAATGATCTTAGACAATTTTTTTTCCATGTTAATTTGCAAGTCTTTTAAATCTATTATTATCTATGAATTTATTTCATTTCCTTTATTTGTTAAAAAAAGAATGGCGGCACATGAGTCAGGCAATATCTTTTTGAAAATGTTTCCAACAGCATGTGAAAGACTGAAACAAATTCCATCCCACTCATCCACTCTCCCAAGTCTAGATCATGAATTTTCTTTCTCCCTCTCTCTCTCCCAAAAACTCCTCCCTCTCCCTCTTAGCTTGTCCTCGTGATTTTTCATTCTTTTATGCTGATCAAAAGATTCTAGATCATGAAATTCCTTTTTGCCGATCAAAAGAGTCTAGATCATGAATTTTATGCACTCCCACGCGCTTTAATTTAATGGCTTGTATGCTAGAAGCCTGCTTAATTGGTAGGGACACATTTTGCCCTTTGGTTGAAATGTGTCCTCACGCGCGCCCTCTTATGACTGGATGTGCTTGGCATATATGCCTCTACTCCTTTTAAAAAAAAAAAAAAAAGGTTATGATCATGAACTAAAGGCAATGAAGAAAAGGGGACATTAGAAAGGTCCTAAAGTTGCTAATGTAACTTTTCTTAAGTATTTTAAGATTTCTAGGTCAACGTTTCTCCTCATAGCATGTATATACATATTGACGAAAGGAATACTAAGATGGACATGCTTGTCTCCCGAGAGAGAGAGAGAGAGAGAGAGAGATGTACAAGTTAAGGCTTTGGAAATTAAAGGAATGGAGGCCATGCACTTGACTAATTTCCAACACAACAGTAGACCCCCATGCCTTAAAATGCCTGCCCCTGATGGCTGTTTTTCTTCTCTTTCCGATTTCTATGTTCAAAAAATTAAGGTTGTAGGTCATAGAGAAATATTAATTAGTACGTGACAAATTAAGATGTATTCTATTACCAATTTGACACCGCCCAAGTTGTAGGGTGAGTTTCTACTAAATTTTTTGTAGGGCTGGTCTGTATATATATCAGGGCGATTTCGGGAACAACTAATTAGATACCTAAAAAAACATCTCATAGTTCCCAATCAAATTTTGATAATATGAGTCGCTCAATGTGATCAGAATGTGATTTTAAGGATACACGCGAGAAATCAGCAAAAAAAAAAAAAAGACCAGAAAGGGCCTGATTTGAGCAGTTTTTAGCTCAAATTTGATAAACGGTTCAATTAAAAACTATGCAAAACAGGTACTTCCCGGTCATATTTTTTGCTAATTTCTACAAGACACCCTTAAAATCACATTCTGCACACATTGAACGTTCAGAACTTCAGATCATAAAAATTTGATCGAGAGCTATGAGATTAAGATTTGGGGTGTTTTTTTGGTGTGTTTTGGGTATCTCTTGAACCGCCCCGTATGTATATAAAGTTTTGTCGTGACTTTAACAAGGCTCTGCTAGTAGACAATAACGGCCAACGGGATTGCTTCTCTAGAAGTTACTGTGACAAGAACGTACTAAGAGTCAAGCTGTAACACCAACCTTTGAAAGATTTGCTGTGGAGATCGAATACTTCTACCTTTCTCATTGAAACAATCAATTTCTAGGGAGCCCTTCATTAGTATAATATTTCAGATGATGATGGTCATGGGT
Source organism: Rhododendron simsii (assembly GCA_014282245.1). Lineage (NCBI taxonomy): Eukaryota > Viridiplantae > Streptophyta > Magnoliopsida > Ericales > Ericaceae > Rhododendron > Rhododendron simsii. Next base: position 38,330,289 of record CM024957.1, on the reverse strand, counting down.
TTCACCATAGGATTCCAGATTTTGATCAGGTTGCCAAAGGTACAATTTTTGACCGTGAAAAAACTTGATCTTTGCGTACACTGAGGCGCGCATATGATCATGTCAAAAGAAGAATGAATTTTTTTTTTATTTTAACAAGACACCTGTAACCACCAAATAAAACGCGAAGTATATCAAGTACAAATTTCTAATGTAATTTGTATTTGGAAAAAATGTAGAAAGGATTCGTTAGTTATGAAAAAGAGTCGATGAACACTGAGAACTCGCGGTCGACTTCTATATAATTTTGTAAAAGTTGTTATTGCACGTACAATATATATGTTTTCCAAACTATTCCTACATGAGATTGATCATCACTTATGCAAACCCATCTAATAGCTCATTGCTTGAACTCTAGTACTTGTATAGTTCGTTTTCTATGATTTTTAAAAATTGAAGTATTTGTATTTGATTGTATACATGAATTAATACATGCACGTCCAAATATGCTCCTTGCGCTCGCTCGTAACACAAGTTGGGACCTCAGCTTCGGTCTAGACGAGGGAGCGATGTGATTCTGTGCAGATGTGGAGGACAATGCATTTTTAACTGGCATGGTTGTTTCCAACAATCCCTAGGCCAGCAAGTGGCCGAACAACGTAGGATCCCACCAAATGCCACAGTAAAAACATGTGGGTGGCCCATTTGTGTGTCATGCATACGTCCATAACAATGCCGCGCGTCTAGCATAGTTTTTATTTATTTTATTTATTTATTTTATGGGCAATGCTTTCTAGCGTAGCTAAGAGTTAAAATGCTTAATCATGGGATCGATTTCACCTTTGTGTGCATTTCTGTCCCTTTGTATAGGTCGTTATAGCTGCTGCTTCTTTTTTGTATTGTAATACAAGCTATTCCAAGTCGATCAATTTCCGCTGATCTGCAACTAATTCCTATAGTCTCTTCCATAGTCTTTTTATAGAGAGTTTTTTCTCCACCTAGGTTTTCTTTTCCTCTGCCGCCGCCCCTCTCTATCCCTACCTTCCCATCTCAAATCTCTTCCTCCATTACCTCCCGCTCCCCCTTCTTTTCTGATTGAAGTTTTGGGGGTGGGGTTGCCGTCCTCGCGCCTCACCCCCGCCCGGTTCCGTACTAGCCGGCCACCCCTTTTCAACCTCCCGTCGATCTATCTCTAGACTCCTCCACCAGATTGCAGCTCCTCACCACCGTCAATCGCCTCCACCCATCGTCCATCCTCTCCACTTTTTCCATCCACCAGCCTTCGGCCCTTCGCTCGCCACTACGACCTCCATCACTTTCCTTCCTTTGCCGTCTGATGCGTGGCCACTGGAGTTGATCTGACGAAGGGTTGAACTCGGGTGGTTTTGGCCCCCTCCGACGCAATAAAGCTCTTAAACCGCAGGCGGCCGGCGATGGAGCTTGGTTCTCGCTCCGGAGAAGCGGCTGGTTTGTTCTCGGTTCATCCCGATCCAACACGGTGAGAAGAATCGGTGGTGGTTTTGGGTGGAACTGTTGAGCCCAAATTAGCTGGTTTTGTTCCTTTTTTTTGGTTTTGTTTGTTGGTTAGTTCTCTTGATTACATCTGTGCTGAATTGTGTTATGGTTTGAGCTGGGTATCCTTGGGATGCTCTGCTGCTAATCGTTGATAGGATTCATAGTCCCGTCCCGAAGGTGTCGGGTCTGCTTTGGCAGGTGTGTCTGCGAGCCGGTGGCCCTTGAAAGCCTTACCATGCCGCGCTCATTTCAATTGTTAGCAGTTTTGGTTTCATTCCTGTCTTTTGATGTAATCGTTGCCGGATGGCGTTATGATATGATACATTGACATCTTCAAAAAAAAAAAAAAAACCTCTAAGTTCGAAGCCAAGATTACCAACCTAACCTGTTGGAGTTAGCTAGTTGTAGCTCATTACCCAATAAGGTCGCAACGGAGAAAGGTAAAAAATTGCAACATCAGGAGAAATAACATGGATTTTAAATATGGAAAAAAAAGAATGCTTGAGTTTTGAAAGAAAAAAGGTACTCCTATATTTTCTAATCTCACGTCACTATACTCATTGCCGCCCTGTTGGTTTTCTAATATGTTCTTGCAACTACGTATAAATCTCTACTTTGACTCTAACCAAAGAAATAAAAGTGTGTTAATTATAATAGAGAAGTTCATATACTTTAGCACTAGTATTTTACAAAATGTTAAATGAGGAAAACAACAATTTACCCTTGGAGCATTACGTGACAATTATGAGCTTAGGGTTTCTCCCACCACACATTAATGTGGTTTCTATCACTAAGTCTTTGATCCTCACACTAATGTATGACAGGAAGGCCCCTGGAACATTGAATAATCTCTCGTTGATGAGAGTCCCCACCGCCAACGATAGGTCATTTGTCACACAGGGGGTTTGGTGCAATTTTATAAACAACTGGCTGATTCTCTGCATTTACCACGAACCTCAGGGTAAATTCCCGTAATTTACCCATTGATTTTCATGAAGACGTTTTCCCAGTATATACAGTACCTATACACACATCTACACCACCGTATATCATGTTTTCACTACCGTATCTTGTGTACAAATTAAAAAAAAAAAAAAAGAGCCGGCAAACGAAGCTTCAAACCGCAACTCCGAATACAATTATAATTAGAGTCGAACTTATATACTCTTACTTATCAAATGGTTCTAAACGCAATTGTATCCGATTACTCGAGTATTTTAAAGGCATGTCGGTAGCGTTGCTCAATAAAATAAATGCAACTCCAAACACAATTATATTTACAGTCAGTGCGATATTTGCGAACGAACTTATATATACTCTTATATATCAAATCACTCTGAACATAATTGTATCAAATTATTCGAGTATTTTAAAGATGTGCCAAAGCGTTGCTCAATGGAATTATGGCTTTCCAAAAAAAATAAAAAAATAGAATTATGTATCTTGTTAAACAATTTTCTACTACTTCCAATCCCTCACTTCTATTCGACAAAATCCCAACCCCCTTTTCGCTCACCCACACTCTATCCGCGCCTCCATCTCCTTCCTCCTCCTCCTCCTCCTTCTCCTCCGTTTCTAGGGTTTCCTAGTTGTATCACTTCCTGTACATATGTTGTTATCTTTAAGGGTTTGATTAGGCCAAGACCGATTATTTATACCTAAATATCATTTTTTTCCCCCGTATTTGGGGACTTGAATGGCACTGGGCGACTTGATGCCGTCGTCTCCATTTTCGCGAACGTCGTCGTCGGTCGTAACGATCTCGAACCACTTGGAGGAGTGCGAGTACGTGGATTTGGGTGGCGCGTTGGTGATTAGCGATAACAGTAGGGATAATTCCGATGCTGCCAGTAGTAGCTATGGCAACGCCAGTACGGCCACGAGCATGGCGTACTTGCCCCATACTGTTGTTCTGTGTGAGCTCAGACATGAGGCTTTCGAGGAGTGCGGTTTCTCGGGCCGCTCGGACGGCGGTGCGGTCTCGAGGTGGCGGCGCAAGGACCGGGTGAGCTCCTTTGTTGTTAGTTTTTTTTTTCTGTATGCCTTTTTTGTTTACAGCTGTTCCTGTTTGAATTCGCAGTCTGTGTTAATGTTTAATTAGCATAAACGCAGTTGATAGGGAAAAATTGGAGTAAAAAAGATTTCAAGAACGTGTTTTCGTACAGCAACTATCTAAATTGAGATAGATAGGTAAAAATAGATTTGATAGATCCCTGAGTAACTAAAATGTGTTTTTTTAAATCTTAGTTATCTTATTGTTTTGACCAAATGCATTTTGAAAACGTTAAGAGTAATAATTTGTTTTGAAATTTGAGGTTAGGCCACTTGTCACACCTAGGAGCCTTCTCATCAAAACATCCATAGTATAGGTTTGGTGGGTTGGGGCTACAAACCGGATACACCTATACTAACACGAAATATAAAATCAATCACAATAAGAAAGCACAACCCATGTATATGTAATATGTGGTTTTTCAAGATAGCCCACTTCGACGTAGTAGTTTTTGCTATCTTCTCGAATGAAGAAGAATTTTACAACATAAACTGCTGCGAGAGCCACCATTATTTATGCTAGGTTACGTCAATGAACTACGATTACGTTACCTGTTCTGATCAGGCTTCACAAACGCAACAAGTTGAAAGTACAGTGTTGTAGTTCTGCCAACTGCAATTACCTACATTGGTTTGTTTATTTTTGGAAACCAATTTTACCAATTAGTTTGTAATTGCTTTATCTGCAGTGATTCGATAGTCAGTTTAGTTATCAACCTTTCAGATGTGTACTGTTGTCCCTAACCGACTTGTCTTGAAATGTACTTGTTAGATGTTGTGGTTGGAACTTGGGAATGTTATTAATGGGTTGATATTAAAAGTTGATCTGGCATGATTGTAGTTGAGAGTCTGGCTACTAGGCGGTCACTGTTTGTACTTTTGTTCTGGATTCCTTGATGGTTGTCAGCTTCTCAACTATGGCACTCGTCTTTTGACATGGTAGATCTACTCACATATTATGTGGTGTCTTACATTGTTGATTGCAATCTAAGGTGGATTAGTTTAAGTTAACTAATAGATTACTGTCCTGGGTTCCACATGACCGTGTGATACACTAGATGGTAGAATTCCTGAGCTCAAGTTTTATTGATAACTCCTCTGCTGGGATAAAATAAGCAATTTGTAGTGAGGAAAAGTACAATGGATAAACATTGACAATTGCTTTGGGGAAGGGGGGGTGTTGGCGGATTCTTTCGCAAATCAATTACAGCTCAGAACCGAAGTGATCAACCTCCTCAGAAACTGATTCTTTCAGTTGGTAAACTTTTGCCCGAAATCCCATTTGAGATCTACTTCATAGACTGATCCTTGCTTCATCAAATGTAGATAACAGGCTAGTGTTAAACTCCTTCATATAGCCTTGAATAAAGGTGATCGGGGAAGTGGAAAAGGTTTCTTTTTGGGGGACTGAATATATGCAATAAGGAGATAGTGTTCTGTATTGCTGAACTATGTCACATGGACTCGAGTACATATGTTGGGTGCGGGACGTGTCTACACATCAGGTTTATCTAGTTTTCATTTCAAGGATATGGGTACATGCCGGAATATTTGAAATCCTTCATATATAATCTCTATTTTCTAGCATGCAAAAATGGTGTTTAAAACTAAGCAGGAAGCTTACAGCATTTGGTCTCTGAGTAGTTACGGGAGTAGACACTGTAATGTTCTCTTTTGGCCACAGGATGGGCTGTTTGAAAGATTAGACCTCATGCACGAGACATTTTGTATGCTTCAGCTCAGTTGCCATTGTCTCAGGCTAGGTATCAAGATATGGCAGTTGAGTTCACGATTCCGCTAAAATCTCATGCTCTTGATGGCATTTCCTTGTTAAGTGGAGTTTCAATTCCTATTCTTTCAGCTATGAGCCTATGAATAGGATTTGTTTCTCTTTTCTCCCCCTTCTTTTTTGTCTTTCCATTGGGTTCAGGTTTTTAATTTACTGTTTTGTCTCTGTTTTGGTTGTTTGGTAAATGATGTTAATTGTTTTATGATATTTAGCTTACCTTCCGAATTCCACTGGAAAATTTATGGATGGGAGTTATCTCTTGCTCTAGTGTTTTTGCATGAATTGCTTAGTGGAATTGCCTGGACTTATATGTGTATGGGCAGACACTTTGGATTGCAGTCCTTCCTTGCCTAGCTAGCCAGCTTATGTTCTGAGTTATTACTTTCAGACTTGTTATGTTTTGTACATTGATTCTTACGCGATTCTAATCTTTTTCTTACAGACGAAGACTGTATGTGTTGCACTTGTTCTTTGTTTAAACATTAGTGTTGACCCGCCTGATGTAATTAAGATATCTCCTTGTGCCAGAATGGAGTGCTGGATAGGTACAATTGTCAAACAGTTCTTCTATTTCCTATCTCTATTGTGGTTTTCCAATTTTGGTTGCTGCTACTGGATATCACAATTTTTGCTTTCTTAATACATTGTAGACCGGTAATTGTGGTCGCAGGAAACATTATGTGTTGGTTTCTTGTGTTTCTCTACTGAAAAAACAACTACTATGTCTTATTAGTAAACAATGTTGCTAGGTTCTTTCTGTCTTTAATTTCTTCTTTTTGGTCCAAGGGAGGGGAGGGGGGGAGCTATGAAGCCCTAGTAATTAAAATTAGTTGTACTGATAGAGGTATAGGGGTACATACTCGACTTCTTGTAATTTGCATGGTGTATCCTTCACTAGGTAAAGATAGAGATGTCCTTTATTTTTTGCATGGTGTATCCTTCGCTAGGTAAAGAAAGACATGTCCTTTAGTTTTTTAACTACTATGATTCTTGGTACTATTGGGGTACCGCTTGTGTATGTACTCAGTACCATCAGGGTATAGCGGGGCTTAACTGCAATCATGTTCTTACACTAGATGCATTTCTCCAGTATTCATTTGTAACTGCAACCAAGAAATCACAAAGGAAGAGTCTATTACTTAGTTTACTTCAGTCAAATGATTGAAGGAGAATGTCTTTTCACTTTTGTAATATTTTATCCTTTAATTTATGCCTTTTTACAGATCCATTTTCTATGCCTCCTCAAAAAGCACTTGAAACAATAGGGAAAACATTGGGCCTTCAGTATGAGAGGTGGCTACCAAAGGTGAGATGTTTCACTTTTTAAATGTAGTAATTGGTGCTTAAATAATTTCAGAGTTCATAGGGTGTGCTTGGGTGATGACACTGTAGCAGTTGTGATATCAAAAGCAAAAAATTTCACAGTAACATGTTTAAATCTCCAGTTATGTATTTCTTCTTTCCCCCACCACAAAATCCATACTCAACTATATCGTTCTAGTGAAGTTAAGAGCTGCATTCGAGAAGACTTGAAAGTGTAAATACGAAAAATTGTAGAGAGACCCTTTAAGCTTTTTGGTTAAGGTGTTTTTGTGTGTGTGTGTGTGTGTGTGTGTGTGTGTGTGTGTGTTTGAGGGAGGGAGGGAGGCTTTTGGCTTTTGATCTATTTTTGTAGCTCATTAGATCCTGGACTCTGAATTTCTTTTAAAATTTGGAAATGAGGCTTTGGAGTTTGTCCCGCATTGGCTAATTATCTCCTCAAAAACTATTATATGAGCCCGGATGGCCTCTCCAATCATTGCCAATTGGTTTTGAGGTGGATGTTTTAACATGTTATCAGAGCTAGGGTTTTGGAAAATTTATTCTCCCTTGTTTGTGCCATAAGTGCACCGTTGTTTGTTGTGATCTGTCATCATGTGTTATGATGGATCGTTTGTTTAACTCTCCACGTGCGAGTCGGGGGTCGCACGTGCAGGGGAGTGTTGGAGTTTGTCTCATATTGGTTAATTATCTCCTCCAAAACTAGTATATGAGCCTGGGTGGCCTATTCACTCATTGCTAATTGGTTTTGAGGTGGATGCTTTAACAGAGGCCTTTGTGAAAGAGGTTTGATTAACTTTTCACTTTACTTATAGTAATAATAATGAAAACTTTCGTTCACTTTGTTTCGAAGGGGAATGGAGGGAATCATTTCGATATCTACATGAGACAAAAAAAAAGTTGCATTGTCTACAGGGTTGTTGGCTAACTCGTTCCATGTATTGGTGTATGAATGGTTATTTGCTTGACCTGAACCCATGGACTTGATTCTTTAAAGACAGATTAATGTTTTGAAACTGGAACAGGCGCGCTACAAGATTCAACCAGATCCTACTGTAGAAGATGTGAGGAAACTTTGCACCACGTGGCGGAAAAATGCCAAGTCTGAAAGAGTTCTGTTTCATTATAATGGACATGGTGTGCCAAAGCCAACTGCTAATGGTGAAATTTGGCTGTTCAATAAGGTTTCATTACCAATCTGAAAGCTTATCCATGCCAATGACTTTGAGTGTATGAGTTGTTAGATTTCTTCATCTTCTGATTATTTTATCTGGTACAGAGTTATACACAATATATCCCATTGCCCATCAGTGACCTTGACTCCTGGTTAAGGACTCCGTCAATCTATGTTTTTGACTGCTCTGCTGGTGGAATGGTTGTCAATGCCTTCATGGAGGTATTTTTTTCGTGTTTACTGGGTTAATAACGGGCATTCGTTTGCCATGTTAAATTTGGTCTCTTTATCCATGTGTTCTCTGACCTCCAGACCGTTGTCTATCGTATAGCTTCCAGATTGGAGCGCTTCTAGTTCTTCTGGATCTTACATGAGAGATTGCATCCTGCTTGCAGCCTGTGAAGCCCACGAGACTCTACCTCAGAGTGCTGAATTTCCTGCTGATGTGTTTACATCCTGCCTCACCACGCCCATCAAGATGGCATTGAGATGGTGAGACATTCTTTTCTTTTGACGTGTTTAATATACCCTTTTAGTTTGAAAATATTAGCCGTGACTAATTAATGAGTTGTGATGTGTTCCTATCTATGTTTTTTGTCCTGCTGTTCACACTGGTTTTCAGGACTTGGTTTTTGTTTCTGTCTGTAGAGGTTACTGTTTCTGAATAACTTGTTGATGAATCTTATGTTAAGATTCATTTCAGGCCAATCAGTGATGCTTGTTTACTGGATTGTCACATTTTCAAACTGAACTCTATTGTAGCTTGATTTAGTTGTTGGTTTTGTTCTTTAAACTAGTCCTCACTTTGTTGGTAATGTGTCATTTGATGCCTCAATGGGTTTTGGTTGTTAGCTGCTATGAATAAAGTGGTCTGTGTTTGTGTATCATCTTTTTGTTGGCTGGTTAGGTGTCTTTGTGCGAATTGAGCTAGTTAAGTATTTGATTGCCATGATGTATCACAGGTTCTGGACTCGTTCATTACTCCGTGAATCTCTTGATTACTCCCTCATAGATAAGATTCCTGGCCGCCAAAATGACCGTAAGACACTTCTAGGGGAACTAAACTGGATTTTTACAGCAGTGACTGACACAATTGCCTGGAATGTTCTACCACATGGTAATGAAAGAATCATATTCGTGATTGAGCTTTCTGGTTCTTTTTAAGCCGGTATTTTAATGATTACTTATTTTTGGTTGCTGCAGATCTTTTCCAGAGATTGTTCAGACAAGATCTATTAGTAGCCAGTCTGTTCCGGAACTTTTTACTCGCTGAGAGAATAATGCGTTCTGCGAACTGTTCCCCGATTTCATATCCTGTTTTGCCACCCACACATCAGCATCATATGTGGTAGCTAGTTTTATATGCTGTAAAAATTTTTATGTTAGGTTTTCATTTACCATGTTCTTATTCTGTTTCACTGACTGTCATAGGGATGCCTGGGACATGGCTGCTGAAATCTGCCTTTCGCAGCTTCCAACTTTGCTTGAGGATCCAAATGCAGATTTCCAGGTGCCTTTCCAAATAATTGTCTTCTTTGTTGTGTTCAGTCCAGAGTTTGTGCATCTAGAAATATGGTGATTCAGGCTTTCTATTCTGTTGACGACAACCCGTTATGGAGTAATATTGTGTTTGTTTTGTTTCAGCCAAGTCCTTTTTTCACAGAACAGTTAACGGCTTTTGAGGTGTGGCTTGATCATGGATCAGAACATAAGAAACCTCCTGAGCAATTGCCTATTGTTCTTCAGGTGTGTCTCTTTGCATGGTCCTTGTATTGTGGAGCCACAATGCGGCATTTCTATAATTTGGCATCTTAAAGTTTTCTGCATCTACTGTCAAGTTCTGTTTCTCAAGTTTTTTTAGTGGTAAGGTTGGTTAAAATTTTTTTCGCTCTTTAGTCTTTACTGCTATAAATTGGCCAATCAGCCGATTGTTTAGTCTATGCATGACTGTGGAATTCAAGTTTTCTGTTGGGAATTTGACTTGTTCGCTGTAATATATTGGTAGAGAAATCTGTATGTTAGAGTGTTTTAGAAGGCTGTGTAAACCTTAGTTTTAGGGCTTGTTCAATCTGCCGTTGGTCCTGATGCAAGTGTGCAGATATATATGCTCTCCAGAGTGAGATTCTTGACTGGAGTGCCTACACGGGAGCGTGATCCTACTCAAGCTCAGAGCATGTGGTGAAGAAGAAGGATAGAGTGTAGTAGTTATCCTCTTTTCTGGAGAGGGTGAATTATTGGTGTGTTCTGTACATTATAGTAGGAAAGTCTACGTAGGGAAAATAGTTAGTAATTGATAGTCAGTAAAGTCCTTGTAGTAATAAATGCTAAGGCAGAAGTAGTTATAAGGTTTGTACGTAGTAAAGACTTCTGTAAGTAATAGAAGTCATGTAAGCAACAGTAATATCTAATAAGTGTGGCATGTAAATGATGTAAGCACTGATGCTGGGTAACCCTTCCTTACGCCTATAAAAGGAGGGTTTCTCCCATTGTAAAAAAGGCAGACCTTAAGCAATAAACTCAGTATCTTTCTAATAAGCCTGTGTCTTATATTCTCTTTCGTTACGATCCTACCTACTTAGTGTTTGTACCCACTTAGTGTCTGTAACAGTGGTATCAGGTAATAGGCTTACTGAGCAAGGTGATGACAAATGTTTCTCCATTGGCTGCTGTAAAGGGTCTGAAACAGGATTGCCAATAGGACCTGGGGAGAATTGCTGGGTTGAGAATGGAGGCTGCTGCACCAGTATCAAAGAAAGTAATAACTGGTATGGGCTTCTCATATTTGCCAAGCAAAATGTTGACCTTGGCTAAGGGTTGAGCCAGCATGATATTGGAAAATCCAAAGGTTTGGATTTCATAAGGGAATGAATCAGACTCATCGGAAGAATCATCGGATTCTGAGGAAGAGTCATCAAATGTGAATGCAAGGACTGCTTCATCTGTTGCTTCATCATCAATGGAAAATAGAGATTCAACATCAGCATTTTCAAGATCATCATTGATGAGGGCCAAAGAGTTCACCATCTTGTCTCTTGCTGCTTTATTAGGACACTGTTTTGCATAGTGCCCTTTCTTTCCACATATGTAACAGCGATCAGACTTTCGCTGTCCTCTGAACTGCTGCTGTCCTCTGAACTGCTTCTTCTTGAAGAATTTCCATTTTCTCCGACGTGAGAACTTGCCAGATTTAGGAAACTTTGAAAATTTGCCAGGGGACCGGAACTTCCATTTCTGAAAGTGTTTGGTCTTCCGATACGAAGGACGGCAAGTGCACTTCTTGTCTTTGCACTTAATGGATAAGTCTGGACGGTCACATGCTTTGCCAAGAAGTTTTCCTTGTTCTTCAAGAGTTCTGAGGAATTTCTGGTGATTGCACAGTTTTTCCAAGGCAATCAAAGAGTGCTGATAAATACCACCAAGAGATGTGGCATTCAGCGTCAATCCTTTTGTCTGAAGGAGCCTTGTTGTCTCATTTCCCAATGGTTCAGGAAGGGAATTGAGAAAAGCTTGCTTAAGGTTGACATCATCCATGCCGTTGAGGAGATAAAATCGCTGAGACATGCGATTATAGTGGATCTCCAAGTCCTTTCTTTTGAATGAACAACACTTCATGCTGAGATATTCTTCTCGAACAAATTCTTTAGTGTTGTCATGGTCTCCAAGAAATTCAGTATGCAGGACTGAGATAAATTGATCAAGGGTCGGAAGTTGTTTCAGCTGCAGCTGTCGGTACTCACCAAGAGCTAAGTACCATTGACGGAGACGGCCAAGGAATTTTGCTGTACACTTAGTAAGAACGATACTGAGTGTTGCATTGGGAGAAAGCAAAGCGGCTGTGCACCAAGCATGAATCTCATAGAGTTTATCCAACCATTTTGATGGGGGAATAGTATCAAAGGAGAAACCTTGGGTATGGATATTGGAATGTGAGAAGGAATCAAAGCTTGGAATTTCTGGAGGCGTTTCAAACTCAGGACCTTCTTCAATAATGGGATCATCAACATTTTCCTCTGGGTTTTCCGGGTTCATCATAAGAACATGAGGAAGTGGCACAGAGTTTGTAGATTCAGTATCTGAATCAAACTCAATGGTTGGTTCAGGAGATGGAGTTTCAGGTATAGAGGCTAAGGTATTTAGGAGAGTAGAGATTGGATTTTTGGAAGGGCTAGAAGTTGGTTGGACCATTAACTGTGGTGATTTTGAATTTGGGTCGGATGGTTGAGTTGGAGTGGAGGTCACTGGGACAGTGGTAGAGGTAGAAGGTGTGGACAAAACGGGTGAAGTTTGAACAGGTTTTATCTGAGGTTTTGGAGAAAGAAGTTTTGGTGGAGATGGTCTTTTTGGTGGAGGTAGGAAAGCTGATGAGCTACCAAAGATATTGGACTCACCAAATATTGAGGTAGGGTTTATAGGTAAAGGTTGAGACATTTGAGGATACCCAAACAAACTTTGTTGAGAGGAAGATGTGAACATGTCAAATGGGCTTTTTTGCTGAGAATTCTGCTGAGCTTGGAGAGAATGAAGCTGGTTTTTCAAATGCTTCATTTCAGCATCTTTATGGTAAAAAGCTGCTGAAAATGCTTGGTTTGCATATGCCATCTGAAGGAGTTCTTGGTGAACATTCTGAATTTTCTGCTGCAAATCTCTGATAAGAAGTTCCAAGGTTGACAACTTCTTATGGACAACATTCTCCAAATTTTGCTGGGAATTAGCAATTCTTTGAAGAATTTTGTTTTGAGCGAGAGAATTGGCTGATTGCCAATTTATCGCTGCTTCTGCTGCTGATACTGCTTTGGTACTACCATCAGGAAGAATGGTAGTAGGGTCTGGAATTTTATGACGGTGGGTTGTCCTTTCTTGGGAACTATGGAAGTCCAAATGAGGAAAATCTGCTTCAGTCCATGAGGACGAGGAGGTAAACATGAAACACCCACTGGGTTGACTCGAAGAGCCATCATCAGATGGAGGTTGAGGAGACGGTGGAGATTTACAGGGAGAGAAAGGCGGAGAAGGGTATAGTGAACCAGGGTCATCTTCAAAGTCTTCATCATCGTCTAAACGAAGACTTTCTTCGTAACAGTCATCACGGTCACAGGCATCAAAGTAACAATGACCTGTTTCTGGATTTTTAAAATAATAGACTGGCTTGCCACTGGATTTAAAATATTGAATTGGAGGGCCAGGTCGAGAGCCATCAACAAACATGTTAATGCTCGAGGGAAAAATGACAGGATGGGTGGAAGATGAGGCAGAGGTGTCTTTTGGAAAAGAGATTTCCACGGTACCATCAGGTTTTGGAATAAAGGTTGGGTTAGAGGATTGGACAGGAATAGGCTTGTTTTGATTTTTCTCGTAAGCTGTGACCCAAGATTCTGGGAGAAGCTTGAGAAGTTCAGGACGGGAGATTTGTCGTGGGACATGGACACACGAAGCTTGGTGAGGTGCATTTACGGTTAGGAAGAGGGCTTCATCTGTGGAGGAAGGTAAGGACATGTCAAAAGCATGATTTTGGAGACGGTAGGCCATTTGGTAGTGAAGAGTTGCTGCATATGTGGTAGGAATTTGGGAGGCACCACCAATTTGAACTTGGACTTTCAAGGCTGATAGCAGATGAGGATCTGCTAATGGCATGTTGAAATTGGGGTAAAAGGTGAAAATAACAGTTCCAGCATTTAGGGTGGTTTGAACTGTGGCTATGCATGCGTTTTGGTACTGCATAAACCTGGTATCTACCAGAGCAAGTCTGGAAGTAACAGGTAAACCTTTTCTACCATGAAAAGTAACGGCCAATCTGATTGCACCAAAGTGGAGATGTGTAAATTCTTGTTGTTGCCAAAGACGAGGCAAATCAACTGGGATTTCTAGAGGTAAGAGTTGTTCAGCTTCTGTTGCTGCAATGAAACATTGGTCAAACTTGGAAGCTTGGACATTCTCTTTTACAGAAGTTGGGCGTTTTGTAGAGAAAAGTTGGGTGACATATTTTTTCACAGAAGTTTGGGGACGCACAAAAGTATTATAAGGGTTTAGGAAAGGGAGGTCAGTAAGGGGAACCTTACTGTCATCAGGTAGGTACTCAAACTCATACAAATATTCAAGATGAGAAGAGGAAGAGGAAGAAGAAGAATTTCTACTGGCAGACGACATTGATGGAACTAAGGAGGACGTAGCAGAAGAGTAGGTGGTAAACAGACGATTCATACTTTAAGAAAAAGACTGGGGTTTGAAGAAAAAGACGGGGGTTTGAAAAAGTCTGGGATTTTCTTTTCCTTTCTACGACAAAGATTTTCCTTTGCAAAATAAGACCTTCAACTAATTTTGATTAATAAAATTTTGTATACTAGGGAAGATAAACCGAGATACACTGCCAACACATGGGCTAAAATCTCAAGGTACTTTTATCCCACTGATACAAAATTCTTTTAACCAAAATAGTTAGTGAAGTTTTTGATGTGGAGGATCCTGTGAAGGCAACCACAGAGCATACGCTTCAATTTTTTCTTTTAGAAAAGATTTGAAGTAGTGTTGGAAAAGAAGTTCCCAGAAGGGAGTTTAAGCTAGTATGGAAGACATGGCTCTGATACCACTGTTACAGACACTAAGTGGGTACAAACACTAAGTAGGTAGGATCGTAAAGAGAGAGAATATAAGACACAGGCTTATTAGAAAGATACTGAGTTTATTGCTTAAGGTCTGCCCTTTTTTACAATGGGAGAAACCCTCCTTTTATAGGCGTAAGGAAGGGTTACCCAGCATCAGTGCTTACATCATTTACATGCCACACTTATTAGATATTACTGTTGCTTACATGACTTCTATTACTTACAGAAGTCTTTACTACGTACAAACCTTATAACTACTTCTGCCTTAGCATTTATTACTACAAGGACTTTACTGACTATCAATTACTAACTATTTTCTCTACGTAGACTTTCCTACTATAATGTACAGAACACACCAATAATTCTGTTACAGACACTAAGTGGGTACAAACACTAAGTAGGTAGGATCGTAACGAAAGAGAATATAAGACACAGGCTTATTAGAAAGATACTGAGTTTATTGCTTAAGGTCTGCTTTTTTTACAATGGGAGAAACCCTCCTTTTATAGGCGTAAGGAAGGGTTACCCAGCATCAGTGCTTACATCATTTACATGCCACACTTATTAGATATTACTGTTGCTTACATGACTTCTATTACTTACAGAAGTCTTTACTACGTACAAACCTTATAACTACTTCTGCCTTAGCATTTATTACTACAAGGACTTTACTGACTATCAATTACTAACTATTTTCCCTACGTAGACTTTCCTACTATAATGTACAGAACACACCAATAATTCACCCTCTCCAGAAAAGAGGATAGCTACTACACTTTATATTACATCACAAAAGAGACAGCTGGCCTGAAAAAGTTATTCAGGTTTATCCGATCCACTGCTTCCAGAATAGTCTTCAGTCAAATAATACTGCTCCAAAAGATAGCGGATATTTTGGCGCCATTCTTCCGGATAAGTATCATTGAATTTCCAATTTGCAGACTCATAATGGAGGAGAGATGAGGGAACATCTGCAGGTGTCAAGCCATTGAGTGAACACATCGTTTGAGTCATGACCAGATAATTTCCATTTTGGATCTCAATGCTTGGGGCCTCTGGAAATGCTGAAAGGAACATAGTGTGATACTCCTTTCGCCAAGTGAGAGAACCATCTGGATTAGGAAGACATCTGTTGTTGCGATTTGACCAAAAAGCAAATTGGAGGTCTTCGTTTGGACCAATGGGGATTTGCCTGATCTGCTGCTGCCAGAATGGTATGTTGCCAAAAAAGTAAGAGAAATTTCAGAAATAAATCCTCTGGAGGTTGAACTAGATTGAACGCTGCACGGGCAAGATACACCAGGACTGCTGATTTATTGAAACTGACACTTATAGTATACACATCAACTAAATACCATAAGAGGAGGTAGGCTTCTAGTTTGAAATAAAAGACATTATGGTAAGACACTTCAAACTGGGTGAGAAAAGGATAAACAGGATGGAAGGGTAGACCTTTTATGGGACCTTCATCAAGACCATATTTGAAAATACAGAGATGTTGAAGGTTTTGACACATTTGGACACACCTGGAATGAAGAGTTAACTCAATAAGATGACATTGGAGGTGGATAGGAAGATTAACTGGGTGGAAACAGGAAATCATGGGAAAACAACCAGGGACAAAAGAATGGGTTTTTGTTTTGGAAAACTGGTTGATTTCTTTTTTAAGCCTTGACAGAAAATCAGGGAGGACATTGGTTTTTCCTTTTATGTGGACAGCATCAAAACTCCAATTTGAAAACCAATTTGCCCATCTGAGTAACTGAGCCTTTGGAAGGTGCTTCTGTTTGAACTTGAGCATGCTGGGAAAACTCATCATATCAGTCTCAATTAGGAAATGATGACCGATTAGATGAAATTCAAACTTCTCAATGCTCCTTTTGATTGCCAGAATTTCTTTGTAAGTAGAGTGGTAATGAAGTTCTGCTGGAGAGAAAGCACCACTCTTGTATCCACAAATTTTGCGCTTCTGGTCTGAATTTTCTTCCAAAAGAACTGCTCCCCAATAAAGATCAGAGGCATCTGTCTGAAGGATTCTTTTCCCATCTGAGGGTATAGCTAAGGGAGGAAGGGTTTTGGATATGGCTTTGAGGTTGGTGACAGCTTTGGTACAATGAGTGGACCAAGGAGGAGGAGTTTTCTTTAGTAGAGCTGAGAGAGGAGTACGGTATTGGGCGAGGTTGGGAATGAAATCAGCCATATAGTTAACAATTCCAAGAAACTGTTGAACTTGTTTGACTGTGAGGTTTTCATATGGAAAATGGTCAAGTTGGGAGGCTATATGAGGCTGGAGGGTATATTGACCTTTAGAGATATGCATCCCTAAAAAATAATTTCTGGTTGAGAAAGAAGCATCTTTTTCTCTGAGAGCATTATACCATGGGTTTGGACGAGGGAATGAAAAGATTGTAGTAAAATAACATGAGACTCGATATCTGGGGAGAAGAGGAGGATGTCATCAATATATACAAGAGCTGAGGATAGAAGAGGAGCAAATACCCGAATCATGGCCTTTTGAAATAAAGATGGAGCTGTTTTTAATCCAAAAGGCATGACTGACCACTGGAAATGGTGATCAGGAATGCAAAAGCCAGTTTTGGGACGATCATCTGGATGGATGCCCAGTTGCCAGAAACCTGCTTTCAAGTCAAACTTAGAGAAAATTTGAGCTTTAGGCAAGTTTGCAAAAAGAACACTTCTTCGAGGAAGAGGGAATTTGTTGTCCTGCAGAAAATGATTAAGAGGCTGGTAATTGATAACCAGGCGGAGCTTTCCTCTTATCTGCTCTGTTCTTTTGTTGACATAAAATGCTTCACAGGCCCACTGAGAGGTTGTGGGCTCAATTAAACCCTCTGACTGAAGTTGCTGGAGTTCTTGAAGAGCAAGCTGGTAGTGTTCTGGGTTCATTCCATGATGAGTGGCTTTGGTAGGGTTGATATCTTCATTTTTCTTAAAGGGAAGGGAAATGAAGAAATCTGGATTTTTCCAAAGTGGGTTGGAACATTTAGTGAGGAACTGGGAATGGGATTCTGCACAAGAGGTTTGGATTATGGTTTCTTTGATGGTGGAGAAGTTTTCTATGGAAAAGAGATTGGGTTGAGTGGTCCAAGGTAACAGGTAGTTTTTGTATTTCAAGCCTTTTTTCAGCCAAGAGATTTTGCTGAGATTTTGGAGAATATCAAAGCCTAACAATAAATCTTTTCCTGGGAGATCAGAACCATAAACTTGGTGTTTAATCGTGCGATAGATCATTGCACGAGCAGCTGCAGCTGCTGCAACAGATCGGACGAATGACTGTAGGGTTAATAATGTAGTTGGGCTTCTTTATGCAATAGAAGAAGTGATGGGTTTGTTTGGGCTCCTTTATTAAATTAGGCTACTGATCTGGGCCCACAAAGTTCTGGGGAGTTCATGCATCCATATATTACGAATTTGAGCTATGTATTGGGATTTTTCATCCATAGCCCCATCAAATAATAAGGAACATACATTCCACATGTGCGCTCCTCTCGTTGTTCCTAACCATAGGACCTTCTACTTTCCCATACTCCTGCTCCCGCTCAGGGCAACCTAAGTTTTGTTAAGAGATCAGATAGCTATGTTATACCGTTGTAGCTTGATTTTTGTTGTGTGCTATCTTCTTCTACTTTCTTTCTCGTTATTTTCTGTTTGCTTGACTTCTGTTGTTTTCTCTTTTTCTTTAACTCCAATGTGAAAGGTCATCGAACTGCTTTTGTCCATAGGTATTGCTTAGTCAATCCCATCGATTTCGTGCTTTGGTGCTTCTTGGAAGATTCCTCGACATGGGACCCTGGGCTGTGGATCTGGTAGGTAGCTTTGGATTTGCTGTTGTAATTCTATATTTTCTGCTTTTCCATTTTATATGCATGGGAGTTTATTCCTTTATTGTCTTTTTTTTTAATCCCAAAAAAGGGTACTTAATGGCATCTGATTCAATGATGCACTTGACGAAATATCTTCTTCTAGGCCTTGTCAGTTGGAATATTCCCATGTGTTCTAAAGCTGTTGCAAACAATTACTCCAGAACTACGGCAGATTCTTGTGTTTATCTGGACAAAGATCCTAGCCCTTGACAAGGTTTAAGTTTAAATGTTTTCATTCCTTTTTGTGCTGTACTTTCACCAGCCTCATTCTTTTCGTCCCTTAGTCCCCCACCCTTTTCTCTTTGGTGGATTGTTTGCAGTTGTGTTTAATCAAGTTCTTTTTTGCTTGATAATAGTCGTGCCAGGTTGACCTGGTAAAGGATGGGGGCCACATATATTTCATAAGGTTTCTAGATAGCGCTGAAGCATATCCAGAGCAACGTGCAATGGCTGCATTTGTTTTGGCCGTCATTGCAGATGGACATCGACGGGGTCAGGAGGTCTGTATTGAAGCTGATTTGATACATGTATGCTTGCAGCACCTTCACAGTTCGTTTGCAAATGATGCACAAACAGAACCCCTGTTTCTTCAGTGGCTTTGCCTCTGTCTGGGGAAGCTGTGGGAGGATTTCACAGAGGCACAAGTAATAGGTTTGCAGGCAGACGCCTCTGTCATATATGCATCTCTACTCTCTGAGCCCCAACCTGAGGTCTCCGCTTATTTCTTTGTAACAGTTGGTCTCTTCGTAAAGAGATAAAATGTAAGCCATGCATTTAATTTAACCACCATTTTTACGTGAGAATTCCATTTCAGGTCAGAGCATCAGCTGTTTTTGCTCTGGGGACCCTTCTTGATGTTGGATTTGACTCATCTAGAAATGGTGGAGACGAAGAATGCGATGATGATGAAAAAATTAGAGCCGAGACTAACATTCTAAAGAGCCTTTTAAATGCTGTTTCTGATGGGAGCCCACTTGTACGAGCAGAGGTTGCTGTAGGTATGTATACACTATGCATGTTTCATGAGGTAGAACTTTTCATTTCTTCCATGAAACATGGGTTCCTCCTTTCCTTCAGAGTGTTAAATATTTTGAATCAGTTTGGGTTTGATTGGAAACATGGTAGCACTTGTAAATGTTTTTCCATAAAAGAACAACTGTCAGGGAACTCTTTTTACATCTTATTTCATCCTTTTCCTTCCCTTTATGCAAGAGTAGAATGACCAAGGAAAATGGACTTCAAATGAGGGTAATAGTTTTATGTGGTGTGAGGTGGCTAGTTATTTTATACAAGTGTTGCTGGATTTGTTTGATAAAATGTAAGAACAATTCCAAACCTCTCTTCATGGATGTCAAATCTTTTTTGTTCTTGGTTGTGTTTCCGTTGTTTATTCTCTCTTTTCTTGTTTGCATTTGGGAGGATGTTACCATATATGTATTACACAAGTGGCGTCAACAGGCCTTCCGCCTTGTTCTGTTCTTATCATATCTTCTGCCCATCTTAACAGCTTTGGCACGCTTTGCCTTTGGACACAACAAGCATTTGAAGCCAATTGCTGCGGCATATTGTAAACCCCAATCTAATGCTGTGCTTAGTTCCTTGCCTTCTTTGGCCATGAAGGGTGCAGGAAGTGGTTATACTCCGCCACCCCAGTCCATGCCACATGGAATTTTAGGTCCTTCCCAGATTGGCCCTTTGCTGAGAGTTGGTGGAGACGGTCAATCAGCAGTTAGAGATGGGAGGGTCTCCACCAGTAGCCCCCTCACAACTTCTGGTATAATGCATGGATCTCCACTATCTGATGATTCGTCCCAACATTCTGATTCTGGACTGTTTAGTGAAGATGTTAGCTATGCGGTTGCAAGCCATACAAGGCCGAGACCTCTAGACAATGCATTGTATTCACGCTGCGTATTGGCTATGCTGACATTAGCCAAGGATCCATCACCACGTATTGCGAGCCTTGGTCGGCGAGTACTATCCGTTATTGGGATTGAACACGTGGTAACAAAATCTATGAAGTCTACTAGCAGCAGTGCTCGGCCGGGGGAACTCACAACTCCACCTCTTGCTGGCCTAGCCCGTTCAGCTTCATGGTTTGATATGAATGGAGGTAAGTCATTGGATTGTTTTTTATAGTCTGTCCATTGCACAATCAAATAATTTCTCTTTGTACGAGGGACTCTAGGGTTTGACTTCACCTCTTGATTAGGATTGTTGACAGGTCAGGATTAGGCAGAAATGGCTATCCACACCCTGAATTACATGCATATTTAATTTTAGAATTGTGCAGAATATTCAAAGTCCAACTGTCATCAGAATTTGAGGAAATTATATCTTGTACGGGTTTGCATAATTTCTCCAGAGGGAAATAAATAACCAACAAGCTCTTTATATAGGTATGTCATTGAATTTACTGGTCCATCTTAATTGGCCAAATCTAGATAAATGGAAGTTTGACTGGATAAAATAGGGTCTCGTAAAGTGTTTTCTTGTGGAAACTGGTGGTGGAAGACTATGTGATAACAATCTGATTTGGGTGAATTCGTTTCAAGAATCAGATCTTGGTAATTGTACATCACTTTTGGCCACCGAGACCCGGCAATTATCTTTCAGGTAAGTTAATACAGTAGCAATTAGTACCTGATCTTACTCAATCTTTAACTTGGACAACTCAATTGGTTCATTTAAATCTGTTTCAATAAATTGACATTTGAAGTAGCTAGGGCGTATCAATCAGAACACCTATCGCATGCTTTGTATCCTCAGCACACTTTGGAGAGTATCATATTTTACAATTTGTGCAGTTCATTTTGCTTATGGGGTTTAAGTTTAAGCTTTTATATTCTTTTCTTATATGGTCCAACTGGGCGTAATAGCAGCCACAATTTGTGGCATTGTATGTAATGGATTATGCATAACAAAGTAATCTGGGTAATAAATATCCTCTTTAAATATTGTAATGTGCTACTTATGGATGATCTTTCTCCTTCTGCTTGTAATGAAGTCCATTTTGTTGGGGAGCCTACATATATTGAGTTCTTCTTAAGCTTTGTAATTTAGAATTTGCTTGTGAATTTTTGTTATCAGGACATTTGCCCCTTACATTTAGAACTCCACCAGTTAGTCCTCCTCGCCCAAGTTACTTGTCGGGAATGAGAAGAGTTTGCTCGCTAGAGTTCAGGCCACACCTAATGAATAGTCCAGATATAGGATTAGCTGATCCACTTTTGGGTTCTGGTGGCGATTCTGGTGTTTCAGAGCGTAGTTTACTACCGCAATCAACCATCTACAAGTGGAGTTGCAGTCACTTCTCAAAGCCACTTCTTACAGCAGCTGATGATAGTGAAGAAATGCTTGCCAGAAGAGAGGAGAGAGAGAAAATTGCTCTG
The DNA here is from genome assembly GCA_014282245.1 of Rhododendron simsii. Classification (NCBI taxonomy): domain Eukaryota; kingdom Viridiplantae; phylum Streptophyta; class Magnoliopsida; order Ericales; family Ericaceae; genus Rhododendron; species Rhododendron simsii. Next base: position 38,308,585 of record CM024957.1, on the reverse strand, counting down.
GACAATATCGCCAAATGCCAGCGTACTTGTGGGTCCTTGTAATTATTGGCTTCAGTTCTTTTCTATAAGTTTCATGATCTTTTTGTCTCAGAACCTACTTGTTTTGTTGATGAGTACTCTTCCAATATGTTTTCTATTATCGTCCTGATCTTTTGCTTTACACTTTGCAATGATTTTGGTTAATTTTCTTTCACAGCGATCAACAAATTGCATGATCAAATTACTAGTAGGGATACAAAGTTTGAGACTAGTACTAAAACAATATTACTGCAACCTTTCAACCCGGTCGTGATTGCTGCAGATGAGACTGAACGAATCAGGTATGACTCACTTTTGTGTTTTTTGTTATTTTGCGAGTTGTTTTTCTTCAAAGATTATAACTATGGCCCACAACATGCGAGTAAGATGAGGGTAGCTACGTTGAGAATGTTGAGATGGATTTGTGAAACTCTGCGAGATGGAATTATACATGACAATGGCATGGGTAACACTGATAGAAGATAAGCTGAGAGACAATACAGTAATTGGTTTGGACATGTCTATCGTAGATCGGTGGGCGCAGTAGTTAGGAGCAGTGATATGGTTGTATTTGACGGTAGCACCTGAAGGGAGGGTAGACCAAAATTGACTCTAGAGGTGTTAGTTTGAAAAGAGTTGGGTTTCTTGGATATCACGGAAATCATGAGCACAATGTCGTGAATAGAATGAACGGAGACAATGGATTCCTGTAGCCGACCACAATTGATTGGGACTTAAGGCTCGGTTTGGATTGGTTTGTTTTATCATAATTGTTCCACTCCGTCATGAAGAGGACGCATTAGGAACATATATAATGCATAGCAGACATGACCATTACCCTTCATCCGGGTTAGGCTAGCCAATTATGGACAGTTGGGATGTGTCCTCACTGTCCTGAGAATTATGACTGTGTGACCATCTTCGTGCAATGTTTTTATTGACGTCATAATGGGTAATATCTCTTAGGAGCTTCTGGTCTGGCTACACAAATTTGCTTTGGCTTACATGCCCTGAATCTGCACTATCAATTTCACAAAATGCTTGAAGTTGGTCAGCTTGTTGACAACAATCAAGCTTTCACTTCTTGATCTTCAGACTATAAGCATTTAAGCTAAACTTTCACAAGCCTTGCTGAATTATTTGAGAAGTTATAGTGTACATGAAATAGGTTAAATGCTAAACTTTCATAAGCTTTGTGGAAATATTGCAAAAGTTATTTGCATGGATGTGAATCACGATAGAGGTTCGACTTCCAAGAGTCTGGATAGTCAAATCTACATTTTGTTTCAATGTTTGTGTGCTACGATTTTGTTCCTTTTCTATGTATATATTAACTGCTTGTGCTTTATGCTTGCATCTCTTCAGGATATGGAATTACGAAGAAGATAAGCTGCTCAACAGTTTTGACAATCATAATTATGCTGACAAAGGAATATCAAAGCTCTCCCTTGTGAACGAGCTTGATGACAGCTTGCTGCTTGTTGCTTCATGTAAATTTTAGTACTGCTGTTTGATCAGCTTCATGGTACTTGTGAAACTTTTTAATTTTGATTGAATCTAACTTGTGCTTCACTCGTGACGCAGGTGATGGGAATGTCCGGATTTGGAAAGATTACGTTTTAAAGGACAAGCAGAAACTTGTAACTGCATTTTCTGCAGTCCAAGGTCATAGACCTGGTGTGCGAAGTGTCAATGCCGTTGTGGATTGGCAGCAGCAGTCTGGATATCTGGTACATGGTTACTCTTAAGATGTAATAATTAAGAAGCGTTGGATTGATCTGTTCCTTGTTGCCTAAGTTTTTCATTGATCTCTTCTCTGATGCATTTGTTAAATGCTCTGGTGTTTCTAGTATGCTTCTGGTGAAGTTTCATCCATTATGGTCTGGGACCTGGATAAAGAGCAGCTTCTTAATTCTATTCCTTCCTCATCAGATTGCAGCATTTCAGCGTTGGTGGGTTTTACCTCAAACATGTTCCTTTTTGCACTATTCTGCCCTGCTGCTTTCGTGCCAGTTGTGTGCTTGACATGGTTTCCTCATTTTCTGTTCCTTGTATACACATGGACCTTAAAAGAGCTCATGGATAAAACGGATTCATGTGGACAACCCTAGGAGTGGGCATCGTTTCGTGTTTGTGTCGTGTCATCTCGGGTTCGCGTCGTGTTTGTGTCGTGTTATCTCGTGTTCGTGTCAAAATTTTCTCAACCCTAACCCAACCTGTTTAACTTTTCGTGTTATCGTGTCGTGTCATATTTGTGTTTCGTGTCAGGAATAGCCGACCCTAACCCGCTAACTTTGTGTCGTGTTATCGTGTCCTTTCTTAAATTCTCGTGTCGTGTCGTGTCGTGTCATCTTGTGTTCGTATCAGAATTCTCTCAACCCTAACCCGACCTGTTTAGCTTTTTGTGTTATCGTGCCGTGTCATATTCATGTTTCGTGTCAGAAATAGCTAACCCTAACCCGCTAACTTTGTGTCGTGTTCTCGTGTCGTGTCGGAAATTCCCACCCCTAGACAACCCCAATTGATTGAGACTTAAGGATTGGTTTGGTTAACATGGGCCTTAAGACTTTTATTTGGTGAAAGTATACATAGATTCAGTCTATACATGGCTCAAATGGATCCCTTGACGTACCAAGGGCCTACTAATATCAACGAACCAGTAAATAAATTACCTCATCAAGGTAGGTGCTAAGAAATTTTGATGTAAAGTTTATTTTGATTTCTTTTGCATTTAAAGGAAAACAGATGGGTTGAAATCAATGTTCAGAATACTGTCCGTACTGGCCCGTAGGTACCATTTTAAGTAGAAACTGATACACAGGAGCTCTGATTTCATTTCAGGTAGTTTTTTTGGCATTTACCGGTCAGTTCCGACCTATTCCAGTGAGTACTGGCGGTACGACCCAACACTAGATTAATAAATAAAAAATTGTGGGAAGATAAGAGGAAGAAGATCGACAAAGCTAAACTTGCTTCTTCCACAATTCCGGCAAAAATTCGACTTTGTTAGGACCAATCTAAGAGCTCTGATCATTCTCTGTCATCAAAGTCAGTCAGACTCCCTTTCTCCCATAGGACTTTTCTTCTAATGCAGAGACGAGAGCTCCAATCATTCTGCCTTCAAAGATGAGAAAGGGTTTTGGGGGCAAGTTCATGATGCAGAGAAAGGGCCTTGGTAGCCTTGGTAATAGGAAAACAAAATTTTGGGAAGAGCATGACAGACATTTTGGAGACTAGTCTAGTGCAACAGACTCGAGTTTAACTATGGTGGATTGGTAGTGTCTTTTTTAGTTCAATTGATGGATCAATTTTTAAACCTTTTACTCTAAAATCAATAGTTTATGTAAATGATTAGTCTACAAATACTTTTGCAAGGATTTTCATAATTACCTGTTTTTAAGAAACGATTCAAAACAGTACCTGGTATTACACTGGTACCGGCACGTACTGTACCAGTACCAAAAAGGCACCATATCAAATACGGTATTTAGAATATTGGTTGAAGTAATATTAGATTTTGTTGCTTAGTTTAGTTGATAAATTTATTCTTGTATTGGAGGTGATTATTGTATTTTATTTTACTTTTTTGTGTACATTGTTCCAATGCCAATATGGCAATCTGAAAATAAAAGTAGAATAAGAGAATTACACAATGTTGCTATTAGGAAGTTTTTGGCATGATCATAGCTGGAAATCACGTATCCCTTCCATCGATCTCTGTTGTGGATCCTCTTGTACCAAACAAACCATGTTAATCATCTTCTGCTCTTAAAATTTTGTTTTTTTTGCTGCAATGTGCTTGTCTGTTCTTGATGGTGTTTCTTTAATGGGGAAATCATTCATGTTTTCTGTAGTCTGCTTCTCAAGTTCATCCAGGTCAATTTGCAGCTGGTTTTGTGGATGGCTCTGTTAGGCTCTTTGACATTCGTGCACCTGAATTGTAAGCAGTTTCAGTTTGTCTGAATTATTTTCTAGTGATATATTACCGCATTACAAAAAGATCGTAATATAGGGTTTTACTAATTAGCTTTCAACTAGGAATTGATGTGGTAAATCCGTAAATGTTATGTTTGGCAAGATGTTCTTGCTCAAGGGAAGTATGAGAAGTGTCTCCCTCTCATCCAAATATTGAGTTCTTCAAGAATTGTTATGTTTACAAATTGTATTTAATTAGATTGCGCAGCATTGCAAATTACGCAATGATGAAATATAAGTACTCAGTTCTCAACTTCAAATACAGAGTTGTAATTTATCTTTAAATAGACATCCAATCCTCTTAACCATTGTTAACACATCAATTTGTTTTCATATCAATCTCGCATTATTCAGGCCGGTGTGCACGACACAACCACACACCCAGAGAGTAGAAATAAGAGTTGTGGGGATCGGTTTTCAACCCGGACTTGATCCAACAAAGGTAGGTGCATCTTATTTATTGCCAGAATACAGCTTGCTGTAATTTGATGATATTCAAGTGCCATTGCTGTAGTTATGCTTTTCCCCTTCTGCATAATGTCAAACTTAGCATTGCTTTGAATAACCCAACATCTTTCAAATGCTGTTCCTAGTCATGCTTTAACCTTTCTTAAATCAATCATCATACTTAGAATTGAGTTCCATTTTAATGGTTGGAACGGTCATATTTGTTAGGAGACTGAAATGAAACTTTACTGAATCCCGAAATTTAAATTTTTTCACCGACACATTGAAACATGTTGAAATTCTACTGAACGTACCGAAACATTGGACACTTGTACATTTCCAACTTCTTGACATAGGAATTATGTTACGTCTACATCTTGCTCCCAATATTTCCAACGTTTCTGATGCAGGAATAATGCTGTGATTACAGTCACAAGAAAAGTGTGATTGATTGGTGAATGATTGGTGATTTGATTGGATATCTATGAAATTGAGTGGTAATAGATGGAAGGGTCTTAGAAATTTCCTTTTCTATTTTAATAGCATGTTCTGGCATAATTTTAGGCAGATCTGGGCTTTTGATTGTTTTCCTTTTTGGTTAAGATCCTAGTAGTTTAAGTATCTTGTAAGGCACAAGCCAAGGCACTTAATTTTCCATCTTCAATAATATTTCTCTTGAGAGTGATTTCTCATTCTGGTGGATTCCAGTCCCGTGGTCTCGGGAATTAAAGAACTCGCTTCCGATCTGCGTCAGTTGGTATCAGAGCGAGGTTAATTCCCGAGTCCACGGGACTGGAATCCAGCAGAATGAGAAATGACTCTTGAGAAATATTATTGAAGATGGAAAATTAAGTGCCTTGTGCCTTACAAGAATACTTAAACTACTAGGATCTTAACCAAAAAGGAAAACAATAAATCTGACTAAAATTATGCCAGAACATGCTATTAAAATAGAAAAGGAAATTTCGAAGACCCTTCCATCTATTACCACTCAATCTCATAGATATCCAATCAATCACACATTTCTTGTGATTGTAATCACAACATTATGTCCTGCATCCGTTTCCCAGCTCGCCAAAACAACACTAGTGGATGAATTGGGATCATTGATTGGAATGTAGAAATTTGATAATGGTGAAAATTTGATAAGCTTTCTACTTGTCTTATACCTCAGATTGTCAGTGCATCTCAAGCTGGGGACATTCAGATCCTTGATATCAGACGGCTGAGGGATTCCTACTTGCCAATCAATGCTCACAGGGGCTCTCTCACAGCTTTAGCTGTTCATCGGCATGCTCCCATTATTGCAAGTGGTTCAGCCAAACAGATTATCAAAGTCTTCAATATGAAGGGTCAACCATTAGGGAGTATGAGATATAAAATGGGTTCTCTAAATTGTCTCACCTTTCATCCATATCAAATACTGCTTGCTGCTGGTGCTGCAGATGCTCTGCTAATGAAACATCTCGTGCAAGATGAATAGGGATATTTATTTATGTGACTAAAAAGCCTTCCGTCCGGAGGCTGCACAAGGGCACCAGCTAACCTTTGAATTGTCGCAACGTTGACTTCGGGTACACTGTACACAACGATCATTGAGCTTGACTGATCATTGGCTATTGTTTTGGGAAAACACAGTTTGGGCCCACAGTTAAAATTGTACCGTACATATTCATTAGTCTCCGGCATTGAGGGTCATCATACAACTTGGGAAGCAATTCTGCATATTCGTTGGAGGCTTTGGCAAATAATCTGATGTGTAAGTAAAGATCGTGTAAATAGTAAGATCGTGTAAATAGTCTCTTTCTTTTTCTCTCTTTCAACCCCACCCCCAAATTCTTGTACGTTAGTTTTTTTTCCTTTTTCTCACCCTTTTTTATCCCCATCTGATTGTAAAAGCAGCAGAATTCTTAATGCTGAAGAATGAGAATTCTTCAGCAATTAATTGCTTCGGCTTTGATTTAGAGGCGTCCATATTATATTCTAACAATTGTATTGGAGGGTCTGTTGGCCAAGCTCTGGGCCGTTGTATAGTCGCCATTATTCATCATGTCTATAGATTCATGTGAGATTTGAACACACCGATATTCAACATGTCTATAGATTCCTATGAGATTTGAACATGAGGATCAAGTACTTCGTTGATATACCTGCAACTATAGCATAGTTCCATCGCATGCTTCACAAGACGGTGGCCTCAAGTCTTCCAAAGGCAAAAAGAAAGCCAAAACAACCAAAAATCACATACATTCCTTGGACCTAAATCAAATTTTTAATATGTTTGAACATCACAGATGTTCTTATTGCAATTGCTGCCAACAACTTCACAATGATATTGACGATGCGAGAATCAACCTAAAGCACTCTACATACATGTAAATCGAACGTATGTACCTCCAACCATATCGACATGTATCACGACATGTTTGCATAAAAGCTACTCACATGAGCAAAAAAAACCAGTAAGAATATCATACAGAGAAACACCTCACTTTCTCCCTCCCACCATACTCTGGCTCTGGCTAGATGCTCCTGATAAGCCGCCAGATGTAGTGCTCGTCATCTTAAACCTCCCATCTCCATTGCCAAGGACATTAAGGTCTTCAAACAATCTGTAAGAAGGAACAAAGGGCTTCTGTCCTGCTAATGTGGCCGTGGTCCTAGGGCTAGAGCTCAACCTCATCTCTCCATTCAAAGCCAATCCGTTGCTTTCTTTTGCTGGAAACGAATTAACATTCTGCGACGGTCTGGCCCCTTGCACAGATGCATAAGATGCAGGAGTGTTCGCTCGAGGACTGGAATTCATGGAAGGACTTGTCGCCAAATGAGGCTGGTTGCTATAATAACCAGGCGTTGGGGCCCACGGAGGAGGAGGGTAGCCACCGGACGAGTACCGGAGGTATTGAGGTTGAGGATGTGGATGTGGTGGTTGGGGTTGCGGTTGCGGTTGGGGTTGGGGTTGGGGTTGGGCTAGGGCTTGGGGTTGGAGGTAAGGTTGAGGCTGTGGTGATTGGGCTTGGGATTGAGGATGGAGGTAAGGTTGAGGCTGAACTTGGGCTTGGGCTTGTGGCTGGTGTTGGGGCTTGAGGTAAGGTTGAGGATGTACCTGCGCTTGGGGCTGAGCCCAAGGTACAACATAATTACTGTTGTAGGGCACTTGACCCTGGTTTCCGGTATAAGCCTGAGAAGGATAGGGATACCCTTGTGTGGTCGGGGAAAGGGGTGGTGCCTGATGAACATTCTGAGAAGAGGATGCAGGAGTGTTGGGGGTTTGGGGAGAGGGTGTAGTAGTTGATAATGTCAAACTCAGAAGGTCAATCATATCTTGCTCTTTTGTGGTTCTAACTGGTGCAGGTGGATCGGGTAGAGCCAATGCGTTGCTTGGAACATGGATCACAGTCGAATTCACCGAGGTAACACTTTCGCCAGTACCAGTAGATGTGTCTTGAGAAGCAGTTGACCGTGTTCTGGAATGCCTGCCATAAAGCATGAAATATACCGATTATGAACCAGGCACAATTGATACGAGGAGGATTTCAGTATATCAACTTAAGATGAAAGAGTGAATAGAATAGTAGTACAGCAGGAAAAATGGTGGAACCTGATGAATAGTCCCCCATACCAATATTTGAACTGATCTATAATATCCTCTAAAAGTCCAGGGCCCGTTTTTTTTGGCTGTATTAATAGTGAATGGGCATAATCTGATAGAATCAGTAATCCCATTGGACGATAATGAGGGGATTAATAATATCACATTCCTCCAAGTTAATCCATATCCCTCATTTTCGTCAGATTACAGCACAAAATTTCAACCAAACGTGGGATATGTGGTCCCCTTGCACTAATTCCAATCCAATGCTCAAATCAGGGTAACAAATGAGACCCTAATACATTAGATGGAAAATGCAAGGTAAATGCCTCGATCATCAGATTGTTGTGCAGGTGTGATGTGAACCAACGTAGAAATGAAATTTATTTGATCCCATTGGGGAACACATGAGATATAGCACATGAGCAAAGAGTAACCTTCTAGCTAACTGTGCGAAGTCATCTTCCTCGTCTTCATCTTCTTCAATCTGGCTCTTTCCTACAGGAACAATTTGTAGAGAGGGACTAGCAACTGGTTCTTGGCTGGGTTCGTTGACATCTGCAGGTTTGAGGATGGACTTGGCAGCTGATCGGGGATTGAAATCCATAGCTTGAGTTGGCAATGTGGAACCGGAAGCTATAGCATCGTGCTTAGCGAGCACAGTCTGCAGGCTATCATTTAGCTCAAGACCCTGACCAAGAAGTTCTTCATCCCTGGCACAGCCACAGCCACAGCGTCAACCATAACCACAACACCATAAAGACATCTAAGAAACCAATAATATAATCAAGGATGAAAATTTCAATCTTTTCTTACAGGTGTGTTGTTTTTTCGGCAAGCATAGAAACGGAATCATTTCACCATCTCAGAAACTTTTCAAAAGAGACAAAAAGGGTTTTGAATATACAAGAAGTGTTTAGGAACATGAACGAAAACTTGTTGACATGAATACAAGCCAAATAATATGAAGTCACATACTTTCAGATATATAGATGATTCTCGTTAAAGAAAATACACATGAATTAAAAAACTATGCATCATTGTGAAACAAAAACTGTTGTGTGATGTAGGACTATGAAGGTGCTATAAACCACCCTTTGCCTAAGCCTAAGGACCCTACACATATAATTAGTAATCAAACAACATAAGATTCACATCCTTCTAGTACCCCATCATCAAGTTTAGTCAAATAATTTCAACTCGTACTAAATACAACTTCTATGTGTCTATGTTTTGTTGTTTTTGACGTGTTTCGGTATATATTCTAACATCTTTCATTCCAGACACTGCAATTTCATTATTCTACTAATGTATCGTTTCACACTCCTAGGAAGCAGAACCGAGTTTTGACAGAAACAAATGGAAATCTTTCTCCTTGTGGATAATGATGCGTTATAGGAAGTATAGGTGCACAAATGAACATGCAAATGGTTGTTAAGTAGTTGGAAAATAGTAGAGAAAAGCTCAGAGAAAATACCCAGTCGTAGTCAACATTTGCATCAGCTTCTTCTGGTTGGAACGACATTGGTTGACAAGATCAACTATTATTTCGTCTTTCACAGACTGCGAGCGCACAAGCAAATAACAAGTGAGACTAACAATAAGCTGGCACCGAGACAAAGGTAAGGAGAAAGTTGCACTTACTGTACGATCACTTGGATTCACAGCTTGCAGCATGTCAGCTAAGAGATCCAGAACATCCCGCATAGAATTTATCCTTGACAAACTGAGAGAGAGAGAGAGAGAGAGAGAGAATCACATTCACCAGGAAATTAGCATATTAATTAACAGTAACATGGCAATACATGTGTATGCAACCAGATTCGATCCAAACCTTAGGTTTTCCGTTTCAGCTGCCATGGCTTCATCAAGCCTAGTTGAAGAATTGATTGGCATTCCATAACCTGCTTGGGGGTGTCTCAGAGTTGACTGGACAACAGGCGGTGTAAAAATTGGAGCTGCATCTGGCGAACGCTGAGGAAATCGAACTCCAGCACGCTGACACAAGTATAATCCAGGAAAAAAAATTACATAATTTTGTTTTAAGCTATCAAATTCATAACAGACTTATCAGTATAATATTCACAAAAGTAAAAAAAAATCCATTGTAACAATTATAGATGCACATCGAAGCACAAAATGTTAGCACACATCAAGTAATCTCAAAATTGGAAATATTAGGGAAACAGAAGCTTTTCTTTGTTCAGTCCTTTGCTTTAGATGAAAATTACATAATTCTGTTTTAAGATATCAAATACATAATAGTACGCTATTCACAGACGTAAAACATTTCCACTGTAATAATTATGCATGCACATCAAAGCACAAAATGTTGGCCCACATCAAGTAATCCCCCAACTGGAAATATTGGGTAAAACATGCATTAGCTGCAAGATGCTTTTCTTTGTTTAGTCTTCTCCGAGGAAATATGCTTCTCACGAGATAAATGATAAAAGCAACTTATCATGAAGTCAACTCTATGAAAGGATAATGACCCATAATAAATATAGACCTACTGATCATAATGATGCCATTCCCTCAGGTAATTCATTATGTTTACGCCTAGTATCCTATGACTTCAATATATGGTAACCACTCTACCAAGGAAAGAACTCAACTCCATCTGTCCATCAAAACACTAACTATGGTACTGTAAATTGATACTATGACTTCATTATACGTTGACCACTCTACCAATGAGACAAGTCAACTCCATCAAAGCACTTACAATGGTACTGCCAATTGTCAGCAAACGATTGCAACAACAAAAATCAACCAAGTAAAGATGACAACTTACTAAAGTGAACAAAGTGTATACTTACTCTCAGATCCTCGTATGCCCAGTAATATTGTGGATATTTCCCTCCCGGGCCACCAAATGCTTCTTGCCAAGAATCTAGGAGCACCAAGATTTTGTCCCTTACATGCATATCCGTCTGCAAATGACATTAGAAAACATTTGTTTCTGACGGAATGTAGAAGTGCCATAAGAAGACCAAGTGAGAAACAAATGAAAAACAACATAAAGAAGATTCATAATCCCTGGAGAAAGCTAATTAAGCAAATCGCGGAATATAGAATGAATATGCACAACACCAAACCATGATCTATGACACATATTAAACAAACAAAACTTAAAAAAAAAAAAAAAAGCAAATGGAAGAACATGGAGGGCAGGTATGTGCCGCAGGAACCGTTGCAGCCAAAATGTTTCAAATAATAAAGTCATAGACAGCGGATGAATATTTTAAAACTTTTTCAATGGGATAAATATATAAGCATGTCTGTGTCAAGTCAGGGTACGTATAGCATTGGAGCTCATGATCTATCTTACAAAAATTATATAACAATGACAACCACAAGTTAATGGACGAACTAGACATGCATCACACGAAACAAAGATCACAAAGAAGAGCTTGTACAACCATCACTCAGTTAACGGACCTGTTATTGCATGAATGTACCAAATAATTAAGTCATACGCATGGGATGAATATTTTAAAACCTCTACAATGAATCAATAAGTGATTATTGTATGTGTTAAGTCAATATATTTTTGGCATACAGGGTTTGTGATCTAACTTAAAAAAGTTAAAAGAACCTTGATAAAGGACACATTAAAGCAAGAACTAGACATGCAGCACATGAAACAGAGAACACGGAGAAGAGCTAGTAGAATCATTATTCAGACACACTGACTCCACTAGTTTCTCACTATAGCATACAAAAGTACATGGGATGTTATGATACTACTCAAGACCACACGTTGGACAGTGTAATCAAGACCACAACAGAAGAGGTAATGCTTACACACACAGTACAAGCTACATGCTGCTGATTTGAGGCAAGGAAAGAATATTATGTTCCTCAATTGGCAATTAGATTTTACTACTTATTGAAGCATGACAGTTTAAACTAGGTAATACAAGTCATCACTGGTACGAGCTCTGGGGAGAATGAACACACGTCTCAAGATCCGTTTCAGCGTACAATAATGCAGAATCATAGTAACACAGAAATTGCAAAAATCGTCCACGTAAGACAGGAAAAAAGACACTAAACACAGCAAATAAACTGGCAAATTAAGTATATACTATTTATGAATTATGAGTGATGAACTGGAATCATATAGGAAAACTAGGTCTTTAGTGAATCAAAGACCACCAGAAACCTTCTGCTGAGCCAATATCCAACCATCTAAGAGGAAAGCTCACCTTCTTCTTCACAATTTTGGTCATGTCCTGCAAAATATTTCTCTCAGCAATTTGAAAATGCACATTGTCACCACAATTCTTTACCATTGTCTCCAGAAGCTACAAAAATGCCACAAATTAATGGATCAGCAAGACAAGTTCCCAAGATTCCCATCCGAGTATGTATAGAAACCGATAGACTCCACAAGTGATGTGGCCACAAAATCAAACAATCCAACCTAGGTTTTCCGAGCTAAATAAAATAAAAATGTATGTGCCAAGTGCAAGGTAACAGGAGATTTCTAAGAAAAAGTACCGTTAGGGCGAGCAAGTGAACTTTAGGGTTCTTATGCTGCAACCTTTTCTTCACAGCTTTCACAACTTCTTTTGCCTCCCTGAGATAAAACGAAACACCACAAATGAGTCCATCCACTTCTTTGAAGCGATTAAGAAACAAAAATCCCTTCATAAATGCATAATTCCAAAGCAGAATCTAATCCCCTGCCCCCTTGTTATTGACATTATAACAAAGCATAAATTTCAATAACTTATAAGATTTTTCTAACCCTTTCTGTGTCATAATCTAACAACAAAACCCACAAAGAAATACAGTACATAGCTCCTAATTAACAGTTTTATTAATCCATCTCTTAAAGCTTGCCTTATAAATTAAACCAAACCAAATCAAACCAAGCCTCGTGTTCCAATCAATTGGAGTTGGCTACATGAATCCTATTTTCCCACTGAGCTCCGTCCAGCACAACCTAGTCACTTAGATTTAGTAAGCCCAAATCCTTCCGGATCACGGCATCCAAAGTCAGTAAATAGATATTACTTCTTGCAACTACGACAATACAGTAACCCCAAGTGGTTTGGCTGTGGGGCACGAGACAGCAATCAATGGACTTACCCCCAAGATCGCAAGGTCGAATCTCATGGAGGCCAGACGTTCCAAACCTTGGGGGCCACAGAAGGATCGCTCAGTCGGTTATCAACAAAAAAAACTACGACAACATAGTACTAGAATACACGTTGGCAACTATAGCTTGTTTTCCATGGTTTTCCTATCAACCAAACGTCGGAAAAACCAAAATAAATACACAGCTCCAAGTTATGATTTCCATTTCTTTAATTTCTCAAAGTCCGCCTTCCCCTAACCAAAAAAAAAAAAAACAATATTGGTATTACATCGTTTTCTCATCTACCAAATAACGGAAAAAGGCAAAAGAAAACTACATGCATGTAACTAAATATACACATGTAGTATATTGAAATCCCTTCAACTTGAAAGAAAAAGCCCTAATTAGTCCAAAAAAATTCAAGGGGAAAAAAAAGGTCAACTTCAATCAATAAAAAAGTTTGGAAAATTTTGAATACAGTACCAGTGGTTGGAATTGATGGAATCACAAATATCCATGTTCATGGTCCAATCGGGGCCGATTAGGAGGTCGCTCGTGGCCTTATCGACGCGAACAGTTGCGGAAGACGAAGAAGACGACGATGCCATCATCATTTTTCTCTCTCTCTCTAAAAAGCTTTCCCCCCTCGAAAATTCTTCGCAGACTATTTCTCGCTCCGCCGATTACAGAGGGAAATGAATTGGAAAGGAAATACCTTTTTTGCAAGGGGAGCAAGTGGAGAGCAAAACTTCGTTTACTTTTCTCGAGAAAATGGTCGAAAGGGCATTTTTCCGAGAAAACCCAAAACAGAAAATGTGCGACTTTTCTGTTCTTTCTTCTTCCCCTTGTTTTTCTCCGGTTTTCTTTTTGAGCTCTCCTCTGGCCCCTGTCTCACGCGCAAGGTTGAGTATTTAACTATCACGCACCATGAAGTCAGATTTTCAATCCGGTTTCTTAGCGGTCCAACTACAGAGAAGCCCACCATGCAATTTGATTTCGGTCGGTCATTTCGACAATTTAGTTATTTATAAAATGGGAAAATAACGGTGCAGGACGTATTTTGATAATTAATATCTGTCAAAAACATGTTAAGAACATTTGCTAATGTTGAAAATATCTTTGACGAATATTAATTATCAAAACATGTCGTTAATCATCATTTTTCTATTTAAAAAATACTTTTGAATGATTAGAATTACGAAATTGCCCTTCGCAGCCTTTTCTTTTCAAGGTCAGACGTGTCATATTCCTTCAATGAAATAATGCCAACACTGGCTTGGCTTCGCTAGGTTTTGGCCCAACTTTTTTAGTACTCTTATATTAATCTATTAAAATTTTAAATTATTTGAAAGTTTTTCTAGACGTTAACTTCAAGACTCTTAAATTTACGGTTTGTGTGTTAGGTATTTTTTATGGTTGAATTTGTTACTTTTTTCTTTTCGTTTGCGAAGACTTTTTCATGAATTATTACTTACAAAAATATTTGATGTTAATTATGCATTATTTCAATTACATTACACAAAAAGCATAGTTAAAACTTAAAATTGTTGTGTCATAAGCTTCTCCGTACTTTCCATAAAAACGCAGCCTTTGTTCAGCCTTTTCTTTTTCTTTTTTTTCCATAATGCAGGTGTCCCGAGTTAACTAGCGCGCACCTCAATCTAATCCCTACGATCCCTTCCATAACCGTTTTATACCTAACGTGTGGAGGTAAGATGGCCCCAAAAGTCGTTAGTAAGGACAATCGAACCTAAAACCTTAGAATAGAACAAATACCTAAGTCACAACCCAACACCATTTGACGAATTCCGAGGTTTTTTTCAACTTTGTTCTCTGTTGAAAGGATGACTTGAGAATGACAAGAATAGAAGGGTAGGCCAAAAAAGGAGTATAAAGCGTCCCTTTCGGCCGACTTTAAGTTTGGCTATATCCATATTGGCCACAGGCTTTCCACCAAATTTGACATATCAATGACCAACCACACATCTCACTTCTTTAAAACTTATGACCTTATCGGTATTTTCTAGTAACTATTTTGTACTACTAGTTAACTTAAATCTAAAATTTCGACTTTCTTATAAAATGGACAAGTTTGGTTTGGTTCGAATTTATATTTGGATCAACTATCAACCTACTTGGCAGACGAGCCCTGAGTGACAAGCACGAATCATTCAGGACACCATATGTTAATATTCCAACGGCACTCAATAATTTATCAGTGACTATTGTCCTCTTAGATCTCAAGTTTGAAACTCCCTATATATTACTATCAATTCTTAGAAAATTGGTCCACGCCTTTCCTGCTTTAATCGGGTCTCATTCGGTGGAATCAAAATTCTACAGCCACATGCGGTTACACAAATATAATACATCCACGTCTGCCACACTTCTATGTGAGCGTGTAATGTACATTTGTACTTCTGTAAGTATGTGGTTGTAGAAGAGTTGCCGTGGAATTTTAAAGTCTCTTGTAATTAAAGTCCAGCCAAGAAAAAGCTTATATAGTATATGAGTATATGGTACTGTCCTATCGCTAAGTTGTGACAATTAATGTTTATTGTTCAGGTTTAATTAATTTGTTTGAGGAGTACACAATGCAATAACTGACGCCACAATGTTGTTTTTTGGTCCAAGGAATCTTCTTCTTGTACGTTGTGGAGAGGTCCCAACCTTGCCTTTCATCCTTTTGCCCCCCTTGTTTTTTTTTTTTTTTTGAAATCCAATTTCATAGCCAATATCGATTAAATGATCCAGAGAATCAATTTACAGAGAATACAACACGAGCAGGGGAACATAACCCTGAAACTCAAACATCGAAATCTTTGAAAACCAAAAATGTGGATTACAAGAAGCGCTAGAAACGATAAAGGCCAGAGTAGTTAGCTCACGAAACGATGATATCTGCCAAGCCGAGAAAAGGACGTTGCCATTTCTGAACATTACTATCCCCGCAATACACAGACGAGGGAGAGATCACCGAGAAGCAGCCACTTAAACACATCACCAATGACCGCACTGTTGTCGGAAAATCCCAAACTATGGATTGAAGGCAAATGGCTACGATCTCTGGGGGCTCCGAAGCACGAACCCAAGGTGTGTGCTACGTACCTCCATTAGGATTCATTTTTTTTCAAGTTATATGTATTCCGATGAGGTACTTAACGATATTTGATCAAGTTGATTTTTGGTACACTTTTAGTACTTGATAAGCTCTACACAGTGAACGTCTCCGATAGTCAGACCAATGCCGGTGGCCGTACAGCACGCTGTGCAGTACCCACCCCGGATTACCGAAGCACCAACCGCAAAGATTAACATCAACAAGACTAAAAACAAAAATACTAAAATCGAAACAAAAACACTCACAATCCACAAACAGCCCCTTGTTTTCAGCTTAGTTATGCCTGGAATCACGCCCTTAATTGGACCTACCAATTCACCAACATTTTTCAATAAATAATTTAGTTGATATTGTTAACTCACACAGATATTAATTACGACATTAGAGTTTCTGATACGAACATAAACATATGTACCTTAGGAAGTTGATTAATTAATTAATGATTGCTTACACGCATTGACTGAAGTTTAATATACGTTGCTTCGATTTTCTTTTTTTAAAATATAAGTTGCTTCAATTGGAGGTACTTATATGTTGTTAGATTTATTCGACGGTTCCAGCCTAATATTAATTGACCATAAATGGAGAGCAACCTCTAAATTATACTATTAGTCAAGCTTGAGTGGCTTAGGCAAGCAATGAAGGAAAAAGTGTAACACTCCTCATCACGTGCAACCCGAATGCCTTTGATGGTATTATTGATGAGATGAGGCGATTGACTCTTGCGAAGACTCAACCACGTGAGGTGAGGTCAATCAATACCTAGCTCTGATATCGTCAAAACAAAATATAGAGAAAGAAAATATTGTATTGAATTGAATTATCATGCACATAAGCCTTACAAGCTGTTTGCTATACAAGAGGGTGAGTGCTAATTACTATTTAAAGTCAAATCATAATCACACCCTAATAAATTTGTAATTACAATAATTCCAGAATCTTCTACAATCTTCTCCACTAGTCTAACATATCTTATGTCTGAATTAAAAGCTTCTGTTGATGTTTTAAATGGTTTATGTTGTACTACCATGATTGGCAGCAATGCTAAGAAAACTTGCTAAAAAGTTAAGTATGTTTTAGTAATAATTTAAAATCATTCTAATGCCCGGATATTCTGTTTAACTAGCTAGTTAGAGATGATAATTTATTAGACAACTAATCCTTGTCCAATACTAGTATTATTTGGTGCACCCAATAGTTGTGCCTGCCCCGAGCCAAGTAAATCCATTTTAGAAATCAATCTCATCAGTCGAAAACATAAATGCCGCGGGTTATGATTTCTTTTCAGGAAGCCGGTCGTATCCTTAGTCACGTAATTTTTCAAAATACGTTGTTCCTTCACTTTCAATTGTCGCACTCTTCATTACTCTTGGAAATTATGCTCCAGATGAGTTTCAAAAATGATATCATGCTCGCGCTAGCTCTTGCGCCCAGCCCGCGTGCGAATTTTGCGACTTTCATATCTCTGGGTAGCTGGTACTACACGTACTGTGCCACTTAAATAAATGAAATACAACTACTAGATTAATTAGCATCAAAGCATTGCAAAACCCTGAGTATTCAAGAATCCCGGAATTAAGAGGTCAGCTAGCCATCAGGCAAAGATAAGCATCTTTGATCAGCAGGTCAAAAGTATATAGTAATTAATCTAAATAATACATAATACAAGAGGCCAAAATCAGGCATCAGTGGCATGGTTGGCCTTAAAATATCATTACAAAACAAATGGGAGGTTAACAATTCAAAGACACCTCGGACAAGGCAATGACAAGGGAGTATTCGGTATTATAATAATTAGTGAATGCCTACGTAATGAAGTCTCTAATCTTAATTAAATAAACTACCTGCTTTGTTGGACTATTTTGCTTGACAAATGTAATCTACGCATAGCGTTAGTAATGATTTTGACACGTTTTCATATTTGATCATGATAGACAATATTTAAATAGCGATATATTGTCTAAAAAAGTGAGGAGAGATTGGGGTATATTTACAAGGAGAATATTTCCTGTATCTTTTAAAAATGAAGAGATCGGACATCTACTAACCTTTACACAAACGTTATTCATAAATGCTGACAGAAACTATTTTATGGAAAACTATACAGATCAAGCCCTTTTTGATATTTTTTTGAGCAGTTTTTATTTGAACCGTTCAATAAAAAATTGTTCGGAACTATTGGGATGAAGCCCTTTCCAGTCATTTTTATTGGCCGATTTCTCAGGATCTGCATTTTAAGTAAAATGAGGGCCCCCTCATGGGATACGGACTCTGTGTGTGTGTGTATATATATGTGTGTGTGCGCACGCGCTGCTTTGTTGAGTAACAAGAAAAGCTTTGTTGAGTAACAAGAAAAACGGTTAATCTTCCACAATACTGCTTTTAATAAAAAAGATTGACATTTCTACCTACTCATTCAAGTGTACCCGAAGACAAATCAAGATATTTTCAATTACTTATAGCAGGATCTTCTCCCTCTATATTATAAACTAGAGCAAGAAAATACTTAGGGATATAAACAATTATTTATAGCAGGATCTTCACCCTCTATATTAAAGCTAGTTCGAGAATATTTCTTGTATCTTTTGAGAATAAAGTAATCAGACATTTACAACCTTTACACAAACATTAATCGGGTCGCTAAAAAGTTGTTCTTGTTTATATACCTAGATATTCTCCTCCTGATTTCTCTTCAGATAAATTATACAGTAGAAGTTCTAGCGAATGGCGCTTGAATGAGTAGGTAGAAATGTCAATCTTTTTTTACTAAAAGTGGTATCAATTCCCAGATAATCAATTTCCAGTCTTAAATAAGTTGTAATTTGCTATATTCTCTTTTTTTCAGTTTCACCAACAAATTGATGTCTAATGAATATTCTGAACTGGATAATAATGCAACGAAAACAAGTGACATAGAACTTCTATACACAATACTAACAAAAAACGAACAAATCAACGTGAGTTATTACCTGAGTTTGACTCGTGAAAAGCTCATTCGAGATCAATATGTTAAATGAGAAATTACGGTAGAACCATTTTCGAAACTAAGCTTATCAAGTTATACTTGGCCCATTCAATTCATGATGTTTAACAAATTCACAAGTCACTCAAGATTGGCTCATGATCAGCTCCATTAACAGTCGTTTGAGATAAACAACGTCAACCTGATTAACAAGTGAGTCTTGAACATAACCTTTGAACTTGTCAAGTTCTCAATCCAAACTTAAAAAATTCACTGCTCGGTCCGTTCATCAGCCTGACTTCTAAAGAAACTAGTGATAATCTCGAATACCATATGAGGAGGAAACTACTACTCCTACAAATTGTGATAATCTCGAATACCAAATGAGGAGGAAACTACTACTCCTACAAATTGCTTGCATAATTTGTAGAGACAAGATGAGAGAGTACAAAGCAACTGAAACTAATGAACAAAGGCAGGTGAGAAAAGTTAAAAACTTTTTTACTAATTGGAACCAATGAGAAAAAGAATAGTATTCTTTTCTCATTAATGTTTCACACTTCCCTGGCCAAGTTTTGATAAGACAAAATCATTACAGTACAACTTTTGGTACAACACTCATTGCAAAAAAAAAAAAAAAACCCTTAAAGTCTTCCCTGATGGACCGGCGGTGGCACTACATAAATGATTGATAGCTTTATGTCCAGTAGACATACAATCAATCTCCATTAACTATTGATAGCTTGTTTTCTCCCTTATTCTTCCTTTCAGATTGCCCTAACATTGAAATGGTGCTGAGGGTAGTAGCACGTATCCTTCTCACATACCAGTATACTGAGAAATGGAGCTATACTACAGTTCTATTAGCAATGGTAGAGAGGGACTAGCATCCGGTTTTCGGCTCGGTTCTTTAACATCTGCAGGTTTGAGGCTGGGCTCAACAGCTGAACCAGGATTGAAATTAGTAGCTTGAGTCGGCAATGAGGAACTGGAAGCTATAGCATCGTGCTTTGCGAGCAAACTTTGCAGCCTATCATTTAGCTCAAGACCCTGTCTAAGAAGTTCCTCATCCCTGCCACAGCCACGACATCAACCATTATCACAACACCATAAAGACATCTAAGAAATGGGTCACTTAATCAAGGATGAAAATTTCGCTCTGGTATGTTTTTCGGCAAGCATAGAAACGAAAACATTTCGACAACATTTCAGAAACATTTCAAAAGAGAGGGAAAAAAAAGGAAATTGGAAGTATAATTATTGTTAAGAATCTTACTGACGTGCATCTAATGTTCTAATTCGTTAAAAAAGAGAGTAGAAAATCAAAAAGTATCGGTCAAACAAAAACTGTGAAGCGAGTACGACGTTAGAGACGTGAAGAGAAACCCTATAACCTAGATATCCCAAGCCTGATGATTCGTAGACATAGATAACAGATGAATCTGCTAAATAAGATTCTTCTCTAATACTTCTACAGTTCTACCCTATCATCAAGTATAGTCAAATAATTTCAACTCTGCACGCCAACTATTTTTCTATGTCATGTAGTTTTCCCTTATTCGGGGACTTCAACGGGTCTTTTCGATGTGTTTCACCATGTTCTGCTGTCTTTCATTGGAAACTCTAGAATTTCATTATTCCACTAATGTCTCTTTCTGTCTCTTAGGAAATGGAATCGTTTTGACTGTTTCTATGGAAACAAATGGAAATCTTTATCCTTGCACATAATGATGCTAGAGAGAGAGAGAGATAACCAGCTAATACCAAAAAATAAACAAACAAAACAAAGTTGAATAGCAGAGACAAAGCCCAGAAACCATACCCAGTTTTAGTCGACATTTGCAACAGCCTCTTGTGGTTGGAACGGCACTGGTTGACAAGATCAACTATTATTTCACCTTTCACAGACTGGAAAAAAAAAAGCAAGTGAGACTAAAACAACAGGATGGCACCGGAACAAAGTAAAGGAGAAAGTTGCACTTACTGCACTGTCACTTGGATTCACAGCTTGCAGCATGTCAGCTAAGAAATCCAGAACACTCCGGATAGAATTTATGCTTGACAAACTGAGAGAGAGAGAGAGAGAGAGAGAGAGAGAGGACTCATAAGGAGAAAATAGCATATTAACAGTAACATGGCAACAGGGGCGGCCCAAGCTTAAGCAATTACAACGATTGCATAAGACCGTCAATTTGGACAAGGCCCCGTTTTCCTGATAATTATACGATTATGTTATTGATTTTGTATCAACAACGAGGAAAAAGACTTCTTATGAAGCATTGAAAAAAAATGCAATAGCCCTGCAGTTATATAAAGAAGGCCTCATCGGGTTTCTAAAACATTGCTTTGTTATCTCACCTTCCGATTCTCTCAGTTTCCTCTCTTTATAGTTTTCTAATGCATCCAAAACGTTAATACTCCTACATATAAATAGTGTCTCCAATCTCCATAGAGAGAAGTTTTGAAGATCAATACACAACAAAGTTCCATATTTTGAATTGGAAAAAATGTCAGACAATTTTGATAACCAGAAGCTTAATTAGTACTTATCTTGAGAAAAGGTTGTAATCTTTGAATGTAAGATATCAATCTAATATAACTAAACCTTTTAATTTTTGTTGGGCATATAATAGCTTCATTTGAGATCAGCAGGAGTGGTTGTCAATGAACAAATAAATGACACAACGAAGTGATGCGTCAGTCGAGAAAATCCAAAATGGATTGTGCGAGATTAGGTCCCAATATTTTCTTCTCAAAATTGGCAAAATACTGCATTCTAATGTCAGATAATCAATGCCTCAATTTCCATTTTGTAGAAGTTTAGCTATGCGAACTAAATCCGATATTCAGAGGGAAAACATAATTGGATTTGGGACGTGAAAACATGAATGCTGGAATGCAATACCATTCCGATTTAAGTATATGTGCTTCACAGGTTTGATTTTTTGGTCTTTCATTGACGGTTAAACGTAGAACTTGTCTTAGAAAAGTCATCACACCCTGTTGATCATATAGCTTACTCTCCAAAGCTGGCATTTTTGTAGATTTCAATAAAACAAACAACAAAAACTAGTTGGACAATGCTTAACAAACATCATTTCTCGTATAGAAACCTCATCCACAATGATAAAACCAGCATACACGAAATTATAAGCCACAGTGGTGATAGTTTTCATTCGAAGATAAACGAACTACAAAAGGCCAACAGAAGTTTTGTTCTCAAACTCTCTTGTATCGAATAATTCAATTTGATGTTGCATAACAAAAGCCTCACTTTTGGATTTCGTCTTGGACCTTCAAAAGGAGGGGTTGCCCATGCATGAATATAGATATGTATGCAACCAGAGTTGAATCCAAACCTTAGGTTTTCCATATCAGCTGCCACGGCTTCATCAAGGCAAGTTGAAGACTTGATTGGCATTCCATAACCTGCTTGGGCGTGTCTTGGAGTTGACAGGGAAACAGGTGGTGTAAAAATTGGTGCTGCGTCCGGTGAACGCTGGGGAAATAGTACCCCAGCAAGCTGCCACAAGTATAATCCAGAAATGTTATTATGTTATTTTTGTTTTAATCTATCATACTCATCATAATTTGCTATTCACCGAAAAAAAAAATTCCTCTGTAATAGTTTTACAGTCACATCGAAGCAAAAAATGTTGTTACACAGTTACCAATCCCAAAATTGAGAATACAAGGGAAAATATACGTTAGCCAAAGATGCTTTTCTTTTTTGAGTCCTCTGCTTTAGAGGAAATATACTTCTCATGAGATAGATGATAGAAGCAGCTATCTGCAAGTCAACTCTATAGGATATTGGTACATAACATAAACCTACTGCTTATATGTCATTCACTCAGAAAATGCCATGTTTATGACCAGGATCCTATGAACTCATTATACCTTGACCACTCCGCGAAGGAGAGAAGCTTACTCCGACAAAACACTTACTCTGGTACTATTCAACTATCAGTTGTCGCCAAACAATTGCTGCAACAAAAGCAACCAGGTAAAGATGACAATTGAATCAAGTATATGCTTACTTTTAGTTCCTCATATGCCCTGTAATATTGTGGATATATTCCTTCCGGGCCACCAAATGCTTCTTGCCACGAATCTAGGAGCACCAAGATTTTGTCCCTTACATGCATATCTGTCTGCAAATGTAACGGAAAAACAGCGAATGTTTCTGAGGCAATGTAGAAGTGTCATAACAAGACCAAATAAGTGGCAAACAAACGAAAATTATCGTAAAGAAAGTTCCTTATTACAGGAGAAAGCTAATTAAGCAAATCAAATAACAGGAGATAATGCAAAGCACCTAACGATGATCCACAATACACATTGCCCAAAAAAGGAAAATTGAAAAACATGGAGGGCAGGTATGTGCCACAGGATCCAAATAATTAGACGTACACATGGGTTTGAATGGTTATATGTATGAGTACTTTACCTGCTAATCAAGTCAGTGGTTTTGCCTACCTGGCTCATGATCAAACTTTCAAAAAGTAAAGAACCTTGATGACCACAAGTTAATGGACGATGCTAGACATGCACCACATGAAAAAAGACAATACATAAAACAGCTTGCAGAACGGTTATTCAGACACACTGATTCCACTAGTTCCTCAATCCTAGCATACACAAATAAACCTTCAAAAAACACATGGGGATATTTTGATACTACACCGGAGCACAATTTGAACAGCGTAATACCAAACCAAACCGAGTCTTGTGTCCCAATCAATTGGTGTTGGCTACATGAATCCTATTATTCATTGAGCTCTGTGCAGGGCTACCTGTTCACTTACGACAAATGTAATAGAAGTAAAGAAAGAACATCATGTTCTTCAAAAAGCAGTTAGGTTACTACCTAATGAAGTGTGGCATTTTAAACTAGGTAATTTAAGTTATTACACCTATGACTCTTGGGGAGAATGTGTTCACGTGTCAAGAGCCATTTCACTGTGCAATAGTGCAGCATAACAGTCACACCAAAAATCGCAAAAACTTGGTATGTAAGACAGTTCAACCATCAACACAACATGTAAATTGGCAAACTAACTATCTACATAAAATTAGTTCTTTAGTGATTCAAAGACCACCAGGCACCTTGTGCAGCCAGTATCCACATATATAAAGGGAAAACTCACCTTCTTCTTCTTCACTATTTTGATCATCTCCTTCAGTATATCCTTATCAGCAATTTGAAGATGCACATCATGCCCGCAATTCTTTACCATTGTCTCCAGAAGCTACAAACATGATACAAATAAATGGAATAGCGAGAAAAGGTCTCTAGATTCCCATTCAAACAAGTATTGAAAATGATATATCCTACACAAGTGAAGTGACCACAAAATGAACCCATTCCTGAGTTGATCCTAGCTAAATAAAGTAAAAACAGATGTATCAAATCCAAGTTAATGGGAAAGTTTCTAAAAACAAGTACCGTCAAGGCAAGTAAGTGGACGTTAGGGTTCTTATGCTGCAACCTTTTCTTCACAGCTTTCACAACATCTTTTGCCACCCTGAGCAATTTAAAATACCACTTCAAACCACCTTAAAGTATTCTACTGACTTCTTTGAAGTGATTAAGAAACAAAAATCCCTTTGTAAATTAATAGTTCCTTAAAGGAATTTAATCTCATTCCCTTAGTAATTGGCATGATTTGCCTATCAAAAAAAATATAAATTTGGCATGATAAACAAATTGTTACATCTAACGCTTCCCCATACATGGAGTAGCGGGAGTCTGGTGCACTGCGTGTAACGAAGCATACATATAAAAAACTTGCAAGGTTTTTAAACCCTAATGTGTCATGATCAACGAACAAAAGCCACAAAGAAACCCAGTACGCAGCTCCTAATTAGCAGTTTAATTCTTCCATCTCTTAAATGTGGGAGATAATTTAAAATTACATTTATTCTTATCCTATTTATTGCATTGCCTTCTCATTGCCGTTGGAATGCGTTGGATTCATGAAGTGGTTGAAATGTATTACTCTGCATTGCTATTGAATTCTCTGACTTTATATTTATTTCAATCCATTCCTCATTAATAGTTACCAATAACTCTTTTATCCCTACACTCTATATAATATACATACACATGGTTTGCTGAAAGGACGAAAAAAGCAGATCCATTTCTTCTCCTCAAAAATGATCTCTTTCTTCCAAAAACAAATACAGTGTTGATTAATACACAGATTCTATTGATGTATATTTTCTATATCTTGATGCTAAGTTTCAACATATTTTGAGCATACGGGTGGTTCTTGGTTCGGGAAAAGTTTTAGCTGCACACAAACCTTTCCAGGATTGTTTTATCTTGGGAGTAGAACGTCACACAACTCGGTGCAAGCGGGGACGCATCTTCTCTTAGGTCAACACTTTATGCGTGACTCGATCCACATAAGTTTTCTTTTAAACTCCTAATTTTGTGCTTACATAATTATCTCAATATTTATTATTGTGTTGTTGTCTCCAGTTATTTCAGTTTACAGAAATTCTAACGAATATTTCCAACAATCTTAAAGCATGACTTCTAAACAACAAAAGTAAATATATATTACTTCTTGAACCAGCAATAGTAAAGTAGTACTTGAGTATAGGTTTGCAGTTTTCCCTTTGTTCTCCTTAGTTCTGGAATCTACCAAAAAGAAAATTTTCAATGCAACAGTCATTTGTAACGCCACTCTCACATGGGTTGGGACCCACACATACATGGGGCCCACGTCATGTGAGATGGCATTACAATTAACCGTCACATTAAAACCTTTTTTTCCAAACAAACAAAGGAAAGCAAAACATATTTTTTCATTTCATAAAGCATGCCTTCCCCGGAAAAAAGAAGAGAGAGAGAGAGAGAGAGGAGAAAATGAGCAATGCTAGGGACAAATCCAAATGTCCACTTTGATGTGTGCCTAGCATTTTTGGGAGAAAATAGAACATTCGTCAAATCTTTACAAAGAGTGTATTTCATGGGGAAAAACATTTTACCCATAAATTAAAAGAACAAATTGATATGTAGTAATCAAATTTTATTTGACAAAAAATGCACTAATTTTAAGTTCTCGATTTGCAGACCAAACAATCCTTTTGAAACGGAGATCCTATCAACGGATACACAATTTGAAAATAAACTCAAGAGGAGGTTTTGCATTCTCAAATTTCTCCAAAACGCCAAAAATTCAGCAGTGCAGAATGAAGAATGAACAATGCGCCATGGAGGCTCCCAAACACCGCTACAGAGTACTGATATTAGAAGCCCTAATTTCTCCCAATAATGCAAAGAAACCAAAGGTCAACTTCAAAACATCGAGAGAAAAAAAACTGAGAGCTGTGAGCACAGTACCGGTCGCTGGAATTTATGGAATCACAAATCTCCATGTTGAGAGTCCAATCGGGATCGATGAGAAGGTAGCTCGTAGCCTTCTCGACTAAAACACTCGCCGCCGGCGAAGAATAAGAAGAAGAAGAGGAAGACGAAATCGACGGCACCATCTGTTCGAAATAAAACGATGGCATCATTGTTGGCATCATTTTCTCTCTCTCTCTAACTTTTCTCACTCCGAAAGCAGCAGCCTCTGTTTTCTGTTAAAGTAGGGAACTCCTGGTGTTTGGATTTGAGAGAATGAATGAGATCAAGGCTGCAAAATCCAGTACGACGTCAGCACTGTGGAGATTTTGATACTTTCTGAGTGATGATGCATTGCGATAGCAACGTTTGATATTTGCAGAAGTACTTCGTAGAGAGAGGATTGCCGGATTCTGGTAGTGTGGTTATTGTCAATGACAATGACGGGGGAGTCAATGTCTTCAAAATCGGATCCGACCGGCCGGTTTGGTTTGAATCTTGAAAGTAAAGGTGTGTTTGGACTCTAGCGAAAAGGAATGAAATGAAGGGGGGGAATTCCAAACTCTCTTCGAAGTTTTTCTTTTTCTTTCTTTTTCATTTCTCAAATTCCAAAGTAAGGTGGGTTCCACTAAGCAAAAAATGTGAAAAGTGAGTTTTGTCCTTATTCAAACTTTTTTTTGCTTTTGCTAGTTTTGTGTCAAATTTTAGTGGATTACCGATTCGTCTCGACGAAAGGAATCGACAAACACAATATTTTTACTTTTACCAAAAAATATTTGGGAAATAGACACTTTTATGCTAAAAAAGTGAAAAAATAGATATTTTCAATTCTTTTTGTAAAAGTAAAAAAAAAAATTACTTTTCAGATTACTCTTGTCGAGATGAATCAATAATCAGCAAAAATTTAAAGCAAAACTAACGAATGGGATTTTTTTAGTACGAGCAAAACTTTTAAAAAATTCTAAAAATTAAGCAGAACTCAACCAAAAGTACGTTAATGTGGTGTTGCATATCTGTTTGTTAGTAGTAAACTAAAAGTTCTAAGGACATGTACATCAATAATAGGTGAATTATTGATGAGCACCCAATATTGCAGATATTTGGTGCGACTAGTCCCGTTTTATGTTGTTTCGTCTTACGTTTATTTAACTTCTATAGCGATATTGCACGTAAGGTGTGGTTTAGTAATTTCAGGTAAAACGTGCAAATAAGGGGCGTTTGCCGGCCAAGGAATGCTCCGGAAGTTTCCAAGTACCTGAAGACCCTGTCGGCCCCCTAAAATCTGTTTAAGTATGGAAAAATGACTTTCTGAAAAAGTTTCGATTTTCGAGATGAAAAATGGCGGTAATTGATCCTTGAATTTTTCTTAGAGTAACTACAAAGTTACAAAGTTTTATTTGAAGAGTAAGGTCGTGTTTTGAGCTATTTTTTCTTAAGAAAAATGTGCAGATTTCTGTTTTGTACTATAAGTGGAGGGTTGACATTTTGATTTAAATGGAATCTTGAAATTCTGGTAATGCCATTGTTTCCAAATGGGGGGTACTTTCTTATTTTCATTAAATAAATTAAAGTAAAGGAAAGGTAAAAGAAATGTTTAAAATGTAACATTTACTTAAGTTTAGAGAATGAAAATAAGTGCTGAGAAGCTGTGAAGTTGCTGGGAGCTGTTTGCTGAAGCTGAAGCCAACCTAAAATCTGCAGTTTTGAAGATTGTTATCAATACCTTCCACAATGGTATCAATAGCATTTGCCCCATTTTGGTCCACAAGTTGTCCAGACCTGAGGGTATCGATAATATTTTGTTGGAGTTATCGATAACATACTTCTCCGGGGAATCATTTGAAGGATGTTATCGATACCTTTGCTTATGGTATCGATAACTTTTGTCTCCTGCAGATATTTTTACTGCTTTTTGGACTTTCCATTTATAGAATACTTGTCACTTTTGGCAAGTTCAGGGATATTTTGAGGGGAGAAAAGACTGAGTTGTATAAATACTCACCTCTCTCTCACTTTACAAGAATCTACTTTATGTCCTAGCTTTAGTTCTCTCTCTAGGAGAGATTTCCATTGTTGTTCCTAGATTCAAGCTTCAATACTTGTAAGTTTAATTCCTAGTTTGTTGTTTTCTTGTTTGTTAATGTTGTAGCTACTTGTTGGATCTTCATATAAATCAAGTTTATTTTCATTTCTATTGGTTAATCATGTTTTCTTCCTTAAGCAAGCTTTCTAGTTTTTTCATTATGTGTGAGTAGTCGTTTAGGCTCGGCCATAGGGTGAATAACGCCATGTGACTTCGGTTAATCTTGCCTTTCTCAACATAAGACTTGAGGCTTGGTTTGGAAATGTGCGTGGTTCGCCTTTTATGTAACAAAACTTATCGATGTTAACCTCCAGTGATTATATGCTCGCTCATATGGTTCCGTGAGCTATGTCACGCCTTGTGTTTAGCTTGTTATTCAAACTCTATATCAAGTCTAACTATTTTCACTGCTAAACCTTCCAGTTGATAACCTATGCCGTGTGATTCAACCGTGTTTTCGTTGAGAAAAGTTGATTGGCTTAAGTTACGGGTGTTATGAACTTCTGTGCCTTGCCGTTTTTAATTCTTAGTTAAAACTCATTTCTAGTCATTTCTATAAGAATTTTTATCTTTCAAAGGAAAACTAAAAGTTGGCCGCCTAAACGCCATAAACCCTTACTTCTACAATCCGAACAAGCTATATTTGAGCTCCCTGTGGATCGACTCGGACTTTATCGCTATACTATGCAAATCTTTAGTTGTAGTCCGATAAATAAATAATTGAATTTGACGGCCGTTTGGTAAACTTCAATGACTACCGAATGGGCATAATCAATTATCTAGCCAAAAAGTACTTTTTCTACTTTACCTAGTCATTTTTTCCTCCCACCTTGTAGCACCTCTCTACTATTTCTCTATTCCAATTAAACAAGAAAAAATAATAGTACAATTTTGCTTGGTGGGAATTTGCAGAAAGGAAGAACCAGAGGGGGGGGGGGGGGGGGGGGGGGGGGGGGGCGCAAGGAGGAGAGAGAAAAGAAACAATAATTTAATTGGAAGATGCTACGGTGTCCACCCGCCATTTGGGGACACCGTAACTTTTGGCATAATTAACCATTAAAAGTATAGAAAAAATCAGTGATGTATATAACACTGGCCTTACAAAGGCATAACCTCCAAAATCCCCAGAAATTTTTGGGATTTTGAAGGTTATGCCTTTGTAAGGTTTTGGTTATACACATCATTGATTTTTGTTATGCTTTTAATGGTCAGTTATGTCAAAAGTTACGGTGTCCCCAAACGGCGGGTGGACACCTTAGCGTTTCCCTAATTTAATGGATAGTTTGTTTGGGATGATGCTATGGTGTCCCTAGTCATTTTGGGGACACCGTAATTTTTGGCCTAACTTTACAATTAGGAGTATAACTAAAATCAATTACAAGCATAACAGAATCCAAATAAGGTGTAACCAAGGAATATCCAAAAAAACCAACAAAGGCTTAACTAAACCCAATTAAGGCATAACAAATAAGTTATGTCTTACTATGATTTTGGTTATGTCTTGCTAAGGTTCTGTTATGCTTGTAATGGATTTTGATTATACTCATAATGGTTTTGTTATGCTAAAAGTTACGGTGTCCCCAAAATGACCGGGGACACGGAAGTCATTCCCATTTGTGAATAGTACATCGGTCTAAGTAGAGAGCTTTTTTCCAAAGGTAAAATAGCTTCCTCTTTACAGAGTTTGGTGTAGGCTAATTTTGGTGTCTTGATTAAGTAAAATGACGACAAAGGCTTGTTTTGCTATACTGGTGTACATGCTCTAAAACTCAACCTCAAAGTTAATGTACTTAACCTACAAAGTACAAAGGAAGATGCTATGATGTCCACCCGCCGTTTGGGAACACTGTAACTTTTGGCAGAGCTGACATTAAAAGCATAACAAAAACTAGTGATGTATATTACACTGGCCTTACAAAGGCATAACCTCCAAAATCTCCAGAAATTTCTGGGGATTTTGGAGATTATACCTTTGTAAAGTTTTCGTTATACGCATCACTGATTTTTGTTATGTTTTTAATGATCAGTTATGCCAAAAATTACGGTGTCTCCAAACGGCGGGTGGGCACCGTAGCATTTCCCAAGTACAAAATCATCTTTGGCGCGTGAACTGATAACATAAAAGAGTTTTGTTAATCTGCGCCTAACGCACATGTTAAGGCACATTAATTCTCTATAAATGAAACCAACTAACCCTACTAGTATTGGAAATAGCGACAGTAATTGCAATATTGGGCACAGTGAGATACTTGTTCGATGAGACCAAATTACCCTTTACTTTCTCCTACCCTCCATTCAGTTCTTCTCCCTCTATAATTCTTTGTCCTTTCAACTTTCCTGCTAACCTTTTCAACTCTCACGGGCAATTGCCGAGCTTGCAGCCAGAAGCTATTTTATTGTGTTTGATTTTTATTTGTTTTATGAATACATAAATATCATACTTATTTTTTTTTATCGAGCTCAATTGGACTAGACAAAAAGATATTCATCCAGCTATCAAAAATAGTTTTCAGATGCAGACCCATGAGTCAAAAATGAGATATTCATCCAGCTATCAAAAATAGTTTTAGATTTAGATTTATAGGTAATGAGTGTAAGAAGAAATAATGTAATTATTGATAAAAAAGGTAATGATTAGAGAGAGATAGAGGAAAAAAAAAAGAGAGTAATAATTGAAAAGAAATAAGATAATGATTAAAATTCGAAATCCAAAACCCTTAACTGAACAAGGTCATATGTACAATCTTCCTTCATTTTCTTCATTCGAAACAACAATCCGGCCTTGTTTCCATCCACACTTCATAAACTAGTAACGATATACAATGTTCAGAATTAACAACGAGATCCAACATAATCCAATACGACATCAGCATATATTGCAATATCTTGATTACTTCTACATGAGATATATTGTGCTATCAACTTTTGATGTTTGTGCAATGCCAGAGGATTGCCGGATTTTGATGATGTGGTAGTGTCAGTGTCAATGAAAGAGTCAATGTTTTAAAATCGAATCGACGTCCGGCCAATCCGACCGGTTTCTACAACCCAATGAAATATTCGAAATTAAGGTTTAAATAGGAGGTGAGACTGCAACAATGTGCATTAACTTTTTTTTTTTCTAATTCGATACTCCCTCTGTCTCATTTTTATTGTTCAATTTTGAATTGCTTATATTTTTCAATCTATATAATATTTTCATAAATTTGAAAAACTTTGTATTATAAAATTAATCGAGATCTATCAAATAAGATCCATATTACATATTTTTCAAGATTCACACTAAAATATATAGGAAAAAGAAGTAAAAAGAGACAAACAGAATAATGAATAATGAAAATGGGATGGATGGAGTATTAATTAATGTTTGTCATGCCTTAAGTAAATATTTTTTTATGTCTCTATCCTTTGTTCGGTCCAATTCTTTCAGATAGGTTTTAATGTTCAGAATTAGCGACGAGATCAAACACAATCCATGCAATACGACAGCAGCATTTCAAAATTTGATACTTCTATATATACATGATGGATCGTGATAGAGATTGATCGGAAGTCGATAGATATATCAAATTTTAAATTTAAATTTATAAAATGGACGATCCGATTCTGTCAATAATAATAAAGATAAATTGCCCATTTTACAAAACAAAATTCGAATTTTTGATATTCATGTTGATGTCCGATCAAGTTTATTTTTTGCGTAATTACTCTGGATATTCCAAGGACATTTATTCTAGATATGCAAGAAGGGTATAGTACCCTTCATCTAGATGAGTTCAATCACTATATTTTTTGGTCCCCCAAAGTCGGCCTTGAACATTTTGGGGCCCTTGGCAGGATAAAAAAATCGGGCTCTTATATGGGTTAATATCTTAACGCAAAGGGGTAGATTTAGTTAGACAATTTTCCCATAGCAAAAAATCTCAAGGACGTGTTGATATAGACATATTCACCAAAAAGGTATAAACATGTAGAATTTCAATTGTATTCGACTGATTTTTTTGTACTTCAAAAAAATGAATTTAAAGTCGATAGTTTATATAGTTTAAAGGGAAAATTTCAAAATAGCACTTGACTTTTTATATAAATTACGCATAGACATCTGACCTTTTAGTATTATCAAAAAAACACTTGATCTATTTAAAAACCCATCAATTTTCCACCCGCCGTTAGCTTTCCATCAAAATACAGACGGAAATGCTAAAATGGCTTACACCAGGCCATTTGGAGGGAAACCAATATGCATTTTGGGGGAAAAAACACATTACTCTACTGATTTCTCCTGCCAAAACCCACCTGAGGGGCCATGAAGTTCCAATGGTTTATTATGGGAGTAATGCTTATAAGACTTCATCTCGGTTATTGTAATTGTTTGTTTTTGTTGAACTGGTTATTGCACATTTTTGGGTTAAATTAATGTGCCATTTTTTTCAGCAGAGCTTGAGATGGTGTGAGGCAAATGAAGGAGATCAAAGAAGGAGATGTTTGGGGATTTTGGAACATCCCCATTCCACTTAACTTTTTCTATAACTTTTAGTTTAAAGTCGATAGTTTATATAGTTTGAAACACAACATAACTAGCTAGTTTCACTATATTCATTTGATTCAAAAATTATGAATAAAACTGAACAAAGAATTATCAGTGTAAAAATAATTAAGAGAGAGAGAGAGAGAGAGAGAGAGAGAGAGCATCTGTTCAGCGGAGCAATTGAATTTAGTTTTCTTCTTTTTCCATTGCATTCCAAGAGACGTGGGTGTTCATAAGTGTTCAATTAAAGTAGGCTATAAATCACCCATATATAAAATTTATGCTGGAGGGTGTTCAAATGACCACGCTACTAAATAAATAGAGCCGTTAGTGCAACTACTCCTATAAAATATTAAGGCATCAAGAGAAAATTTTGAGGATCAGAGGCACAAGCAAATTAAGCACTCTCCTAAGAGAAGATATATCCTCGTTTGCAGCAATCGAGTTGTGCAACGTTAACGGTCTTCCGGGAAGCTTTGCTGCCGCCAGAACTTTTCGAATGAACTAATAAACCGCCCGTAGGCTCTAAATATTAAAATTTATGTATTGAAGCTCAAAAAGTATAGACCGAAATGCATTTTTGGAAATGATTGAATGGTTACAATTGAATTAATTGTAACTTGCCAGCATTCATGTCCATGAAAGATTAATTCCAACAGACCAATTGGCCACACTCCAAAGTATCTCATGACAAATTACAAGTACAAATACTTAATACACACACAAGAGGGAGGGGGCTACACCGAAAGTCCTCCGTACCAAAATTCAAGTGTCCTCATGTACCAAGTGATTTTCGGTCGCATAATCAAAATTTCAAAACACTATCTTGTGGTAAAAATCGCTTGAAATGTCGGTATACCAAAATTTTGGTACAGAGAATCTTGAGTCAGGGGGCTTGGGCCTGCCCGATGTTCCTTTGCCTATCATCATGGATCTCCTCAAGCACCACTACAAGAGCAACTATGAAAGCGTAGTCCACGTTCGGATACACGGTCACCGCAAACATATCTCTTCCAATTATGTTATTCTTATGCATCTGCATTAGGCGAAACCCATCAAGAAAAATCCCTATCAGACATATATATGGATACTGAATGATTCAAATACTTACAAAACATATATCCTAGGTTTTACATTGAAAATCTCTGTTATAGTTCTGTGGCGGATATGGCTCGGAGAAGGAGCTCTGGCACATGCCATGAGATACCCATCAACTGGACCCAGCTCAGTAGACGGATGGGTCGGCGTATGCTGTGTTCGGCGGTATATTGCCGAACCTGACATATGGAACAGGATTTACCTGCAGAAGAATCGGACTGGATATGGGTCACGAAAGTCGGTTTGGTGATGGCCTGCCGAACCAACAGCAATTCCGATTCAATTGCAGCCGAACGAATACGATCAGCAGAGTGCCCAGCCACCGAACCGCCCCTATTCCCTGATGTGAAGAAGTCAGGAAGCAATGGATAGGGGCAACAGGTGGCAAGATATCATTGCCTTAATTTCGGGAGCAGATCGTGGAGATCGTTCTGGAAACCCGGATCATGGACCTGATTTGGGGGCGCGATAGAAGGACCAATGATTGGGCGCGTGATGCCTAGATGGGGGTTGATCCCTACGTTTCCTCGGCCTATATAAGGGGCAGTGATGCGAGAGGTACAGGGGCTCCAAAAAAGAAAAAGAAACCCCAAATTTATGAAAAGCATATCTTCTTCCTGGATTGACTAGACCGTCGGAGTGCCTACCCCGGACCTCCAGAATCCGGGTTTGGGCACTAACGTGGGAGCTTCTCGTGCAGGTTATAACCAGGAAACACCAATCTAACCACGTCCCCTCTCAAGATCCGACCGGACAAAGCATAGCACCACAAGTTCGCAAAGTGGCAAACCAAATCAAATCAGAGAGGTTAAAAGTTAAACCAAACAAAATTGACAATTCGTGAACTCAAACCAGGCTTTATTTAGCTGGGTTTTATCTGATTAATTACCTGGGCAATGATGGTTAAAGTATTTCCGAGAAATATGGTGCATGATCGATCACCCCAGCTGCCTTTAATCTTGAAAGCACACACATCTTCAGTTGTGTTTCCTGCCAAGAACACATCTAACTGTGTCTTGAATTGGATCAAAGAAGACTTCTTAACACTGAAGAGCAGATCTTTTTCATCTGTGGTATCTCCCCTGAACACTTGCCACCTCTTATGTGCAGTCAACAACTGAAAATTTCCATTTCGATCAGCACTAATCAATTAATCAATCAATTGGGTCAAACCCATTTGAAAAATAATCAATCACGACGACTTGCTAAGTGGAAGACCTTAATTAAGAGCCATTTGGGTAATGAGGAAGGGTGGAAAAAAAAAAGATGAAAAAAAGAGAGAAAATCTTTGGTATTCGATTTTGTTTATTAGTAAATCTCATAACTTTGGCGAGATTTGGTGAGAAACAATTGTCCTTCCCCCCCTTCGTTTGATACCATCCCAAGGACCCGTAGAAAGGGCTCATGGCCTCTTCCAATTTCAAGGGCAATCAAAAACTATACAGTAATTTTCATTTTGCAAATCCCTGACCTTGTCCAGAGCTCCAGAAATTCAGTTCAATAGTGCCAAAATTGTAAAAAAATTTGACAATGCAAAATTCTATCTTAAATAAAGTTTTTATTTGATTAAAAAAAATTTTGAGCCAATTTATCTTGTTTTGCTGTCATACAATAATATCTAAGTATGGATGTTCTTTCTTGTTTGATATAATGGGATGCTTTTGCTTGTCGAAATAATATCTATTTACTCACAAATTTAAGTAGATTTTCACTTATATTGATCCAGTGTAGACAATAACAAAAATAAACCAAATTATATTGAAAACATTACAAAAAATTTAGTGCAATTTTTGAACCAAGCTAGCAAGAGATTCACTTGAACCCTCTGATCAAGTACTAGTAAAAAGCCGCCCATGACCTTATCACTCTTTTAGAGTCATATGATTTATGTATTCTCAGAAAATTTTCCTTTTCCTTGCAAAGTGAGAAAATGGGGCTACTGACACAAATATCCAGACACTCATCGAAAACAAATGTGTTGAGATATTAAATGCACATGAATCCCACACACATCGAAATGGCAGTGACCACATCCTTGTCCCAATTTGTGTCCGAACATCTGTGTGGGAAGAATTTTTGAAAAACAAAATGGGTCAAAAGAATCCACCTTATGTTGGAGAGTGAGTATGGGGTTCCCGGCGGCGTCGAGCAAGATGTGGCGACCGTGGAGGCTGAAAAACTTGCCTTTGATCCTGAACATGACATTGCCGTTGACGTCGGTGGCGGTGAAGTCGCCCTTGGTTATGGTGAGGAGTTTGCTGGCGATTGTTAGGTCTACTGGGTAAGGAGCACAGAACTGTGGGCTGATGATTGCCACTGGGTGAACTGAAGGCAGGTAGCTTGATTGTGCCATTGATTTCAGATACTCAGGAGTTTTGTTGGGATGGTCACAGCAGGGTCTTCGTACCATTGAGCCCCGTTAATGGTTATTGTAATACCCGTCCTGGATACTTAGTATCTTAAACTTATATTTTAATTGAATTATGTGTTTTTAGAGTTAACTCATATTTGGTGGGTATTTAACTAAATGTCATTGGTTGGAGCATAAGTTGGGACATGATTTCACTTGCATGTGATTATTTTCCTTGGTGTTATCAAAATATTCTGAGAGAATTCTCCCCATTCCTATATTGTTTCGGCCGACACTTGAGAGAGAGAGAGAGAGAGAGAGAGAGAGAGAGAGAGAGAGAGAAGAAAAAGAAGAAGAGAAAGTTATGGGCTCTTGCCTTCACTACAAGAAAATCGTTCTATAGTAACGGTCGAAAGCGTTGCCAAAACATGAAAAAAACCGTTGGTAAAGACCCCTTTAGTCTATACCAACGGTTCTAGAACCGTTGGCCAAACCGTTGCAATATATCCGTTGCTGTAGGGTTATAGCAACGGTTTTGCCGAGCGTTGGTACAGATTTTTTTTTAGTAACGGTTCCATTAGCAACGGTTATAACCGTTGCTAAAGGCTATTTTCTTTTTTTTTAAAAACAAACCACTGTGTGATGTAAGCCACCACGTGGCATTGACATGTCACACGCATGCTGACGTGGCGCCCGCGTGGAGCTGACGTGGAGTCCACCTGTCGCTGACGTGGCGCCCACGTGGAGCCCACCTGTCGCTGATGTGGCGCCCGAGTGACACCCACGTGGCTGGGAAATAATCTTGCACCTCCTGGGAGTCGAGCACGCGACCTCCCGTCTTCATGCGCGCGCGCGAACCAACTGAGCTAGCCCATGACTTGTGAGGAATAATACACCTTTTAATATTTATACTATACTAGCCGGATTTTTTTTATCCTTTTTTTAAAATTTCGGTTTATACTATGCAAATACTTTTACTAGTTTCATTTTTTTTTTTATCCGAAGCATCTTTTTTTTACAAAATAGTTCTATTATTCACTCATCATCAATTAAATTGACATGCACCAGGTTCCAAAAAAATAACAAAAAACCCTCTCTGTTTTCCTTTTTCTTTTTTTTTTTTCAATATTAATTTTGCCGTTTCTAAATTTTTGTTAGATTCACATAAATTTTTTTGATTGGTTAATCATTACTATGAGATGAGTCTAAAAAATTAAAAAAAAATGTAATTAAAAGCATCAAAAATCAATATGGGTGAAAAAATATCAAACAACTAATATTTGTTGTCTTTAGTGTCATCTTTTATGATTTTTTTTTTCAATTTCAGTCCACAATTTTATACTTTTTTTTATTCTTATTAAAATGAATGATTAATCCCAAAATGAATGATTAGTTTCAAAAATTACCACAAAATGCTAAAAAAATACGTTAAATAAACAATATCGGAAAAAATATCACAATAAAAATTTAGGAAAAATAGCCATAACAAAAGCAACGGTTAATGAAAACCGTTGCTAGAGTCCAGTTTATAGTAACGGTTATTGAAAACCGTTGCTATAGGCCAGTGTTTAGTAACGGTTAAGGAAAACCGTTGCTATAGTGTTGTAATCTAGTAACGGTCACATAAAAACCGTTGCTATAGTCCTGTTTCTAGTAACGTTTTAAAAACCGTTACTATACACCATCTATACCAACGGTTTTTGCAACCGTTGCTAAAAAACCGTTGGGAGATTCAGAATTTCTTGTAGTGCTTCAAAGCGGATACTTTATGCTTTTAGCGGATTCACACTAATATAATCAAAGATCATTGTCTCTGGATCATTCCTATTCCTTCTCCTGCCTCTTGGATAGTCAGAAAGTTGTTGAACCTGAGATCTATTGTTCATCATTGGATAACTAATGTGGTGGGTAATGGAAAATCTACTTTTTTATGGTTGGATAACTGGCATCCTCTAGGGCCCCTTTTTGTCAGGTTTGGTTCTAGGATTGTATAAAATTTGGGCAGGACTCTCCATGCCAAAGTTGATACCATTATTGTTGACCAGTCTTGGCAATGGCCATGTTGTAGGAATTCTGTGACTAGGGACATCTTAAGGGCCACCCCTGCTCATTTTATTCCTCATCCTTCTCAAGAGGACACAATTGTTTGGAATCTCACCCTTGACCACAAGTTCTCTATCCAGTCAGCGTGAAATGCTATTAAAAGGCAGCATCCTCAAGTTCGTTGGTCCACAATTATTTGGTATAAGCATCATGTTCCTCGCTGGTCCATTATTCAGTGCTTGCAAATTTGGGGAGGCTTGCTACTAAGGATAGACTTCTGAAATGTGGTATGACTATGAATAATCAGTGTGTCTTGTGTTCTGCTTCTGTGGAAAACCATGAACACCTTTTCTTTCAATGTCCTTTCTCTTTTCAACTTTGGAAATCCTTGCTAAAAGACCTGAGGCCTCGGTGTCCTGTTACTAGTTTGCCTCAAATTATGGACTGGATGATTCAAGTTGACAGGGGTTCTCAATTTTCTTGTTTGTTTTCAAAGGTTGCTCTTGCAGCTCTATTGTACCATGTTTGGGGAGAAAGGAATTGCAAAATCTTCAAAGGTTATGGGATTTCTGTACAGCAACTAGAAATCAAAGTGTGAACTGATATCCGAGCTTGCGTGAGTTCCTGGAGGAGAATTAAGAGGTCAAGTCCTAACATAGCTCTCGTTCTTTGTGGAATATCCAATTTACAATTTTTGTCAATCTGTAATTTCTGTTGTGTACTGTTTGTCCTGTTTTGTGATGTGGTAGTTCAAGCTTGTTTTTTGGTGTTGATCTGTATAGTTTGTTGGCTTGGGGTATGCCCTTAATGGGTGTAATGTGTTTTCTTTTCTAATAAAATTTTACCTTACCAAAAAAAAAAAAGAAGAGAAAGAAGAGGAGGCTGGAGACTCTGGTCGGTTCTTCACGAAATTATTCAAGGTACTTAAGAAGCTTGCAAATTTCTGTAATTTTTACTGGATATTAATTTATGTGCCTATTGTACGGTGGTAAATTTTCATAATTTTTTAAGAAGTGTGGAAAAAGATAAAAATCGTAAACCAAGCTGTGGTCGGATTCCTGTTTTGAGCAGACAGTTTACAGATCTGTGTTATGCATCAATTTTTTTTTAGTTGAACGACTTTTTTGGTTATGGGTCCTTATGAGTCTGAAAGATTGATAAGTTGGTGATATTTAAACATTAGAATCACTGAAAAGTATGAAGTATTCGATTTTTAATGAATTTTCGAGCATAAACTGTTTTGCTGGAAATTGTGTTTGGCTGCACAGAATTTCTAAGTTTGGAGGTGATTTTGACTAGGTTCCTTTATTGTGAAAAATCTGGAAAAAATCAGGGATAAGCTTTGATATGTGATAATAGCGTGTACCAAATTTGGGGTTTATTATATGCATATTCTAGGTTTGGCGGATTTTACAAATTGGTGTGTCCCTGCTGAGTTTTGTATTTGCTGCACTGACACATTTTGGAAAAATCGTCATATCTCTTAGCTCGAGTATCGAGTTTGCGCACGGGTTATTGATTCTGAAACTAGACTCGTATATCTTTCGAAATATGTAGGGTTTGTGGCTTATTTTGTACTAGGTTAAATCAGTTTTTGATTTGAAGTTGATGAACGTGCAAAATTTATGATTTTAATTGGACAAGTTATTGTGTAATTTCGGACGAGCATAACTTTGTCGTCCGGACTCTATGTTGGGCAAATTTTACATCAAAATTTATGTACCAGAGGTTTACTTTCTAATGGTGGTTGTCTCATGACCTTGTTCTAAACCAATAAGAAGTTATGGTCGAAATACGACAGGATGGTCATGGTTTTCGAATTGATTTGAAGAGTTATGTCATAATCATATTTATACTCTTACATTTGATTGGGGGCACTTCTAAGCCTTAAGATTGACATATTTGTATTCATTGGGTATCATCTAATACCTTATTAGTTTTATAATTTGGTATCAAATGATTGTTAAATGGTTTAGGGGTGTTGGTGGCCTTGTTAACCTTTTTTTGACACTTGTTAGCATGGTAAATATATTATGGGGTGTATCATATATTTACTTAAACATCTGAAGAGATTCATATGCTGATATGGTAGCTTGTGGTTAGGTAACAAACCAGTCAAATAGGAGGTGCCAAACATCTTAAGTTATTGGCTGTGTGCCCGGTGATTGGTTATATCCGAAGGATTTGGACAGAACAATGAACAGAGGCAAAAAAAAAAAAAAAAAATCCTTAGGCATGACAAACATTAATACACTAATTAGCAATAAAAAGTTAATGCACATCGTTTACTTTCGTTTACTTTCGTATACACTAATTACCCGGTGGATCTAACAATCGTGAGGAAACTCCTCTCGATAACGGAGGGCGACTTCACCGTCACCGACGTCAATGGCAACGTCATGTTCAAGATCAAAGGCAAGGTTTTCAGCCTCCGTGACCGGCGCGTCTTGCTCGACTCCGCTGGAAACCCGATCCTCACTCTCCAACAGAAGGTAACATCGAATTAATTCGCAACCATTTCATTTCGGAAAATGCGTTGGAGGCCCATATGCATCGAATAGCTAGAGACACAACAGTGCGTTAGAGGTCTTTGTCTGGATATATAGATCCGTACAACTTCCCTTTGTTTAGTTTTATTCAAATGGGTTAGACCCAATTGATGATATGCTATGGTAACCTAATGTGCATTTCCAGATATTGACTGCACATAAGAGGTGGCAAGTTTACAGTGGAGATAGCACAGACGCAAAAGATCTGCTTTTCAGTGACAAGAAGTCTTCTTTGATCCAATTCAAGACACAACTAGATGTGTTCTTGGCAGCTAACACAAATGAAGATGTTTGTGATTTCAAGATTAAAGGCAGCTGGTTCGAAAGATCATGCACCATATATCTTGGAGTTACTTCAACCGTCATTGCCCAAGTAATTAAGCAGATAATCTATCTAAATATATACCCGTTTGAGTTCACAAATTGTCAATTTTGTCAGGTTTTTGAAGTCTGATCATTTGGTTTGGTTTGTCACTTCGAGGGCTGTTATAGTAATTTTTTATGCAAAACCTAGGAAAGTAGGTGATATCATTCATTATTAGGGATGACAATCTCTGCCGGTCCGCCCTATTCCCTGTCCCAAATGGGTCGGGGATTCGATAATTTTTCGGGGATCGGGTAGGGGATGGAGATAATTTTTTTTTAAAAAATGGGGAATGGGTAGGGGATGGGTATGAGTCTGTCTCCGCCCCGCCCCGCCCTGTTTATATATATATATATATATATTACATAATAAGTTATATACATAAATGAAAGTTATATATAGGAGCACTATATATACATAAGTGAGGAAGAAAGAAAGAAACGAAATCTCACTGTCAATTAACATAGAAGTAATTGAATTCATTTACCACGGATAGAAGATTAGTAGAAAGAAGAGCTCAAATCGATAGTTCTATTCAGATAAATATTGTTCACGTCTGATAATATTATTCACGTCGGAAACTCATTAAATAGCATCGTGTTGAGAGATTGAGAAACTGAAGCTTTAAAGAGCTCTACGTGTGTTGTTTGTTCTTGGCGTATTGCTGGAGGGATACCGGATTAAGAACACCGGTTTTGCCTTTGGTTCCAGTTGGATCCCCGATTCCCCGCGGGGATCCCCGTTCCCCGTTTGGGGAGGGGATGGAGGGTAAAAATAATTTCCCGATGGGGATCGAGGAGGGGATGGGGATGGATTTGGGTTCGGGGATCGGAGACGGGGATAGTGGTATCCACCCCTACCTGCCCCATTGCCAAACCTATTCATTATGTATATGTTTGATAGGGTTTTCTTGTTGGGTTTCTGTTTAATGCAGATGCATAGGAAACACAGTGTCCAGAGTATTGTGCTTGGAAAAGATACATTTTCGGTGACTGTGTATCCGCACGTGGACTACGCGTTCATAGTTGCTCTTGTGGTGGTGCTTGAAGAGATCAATAAAAATAGAAAACCAAATCACACCCATCCAAACCGAGCCTTAGGTCCCAATCAATTGGGGTCGTCTATATGAATTCTTTTTCTCTATTGAGATTTATCAATGGTCACTTGTTCACTTAAACCTTCCACTTATATTATTGTATTTTTCTCATCTGGATGAAGGGTTCGACTCCCGTCTTGCATATCTATAAAAATGTCCTTTAGATGTCTAGAAAGATTAACTTGATATGAGAATCTGGTTTGTTGAAACTGTTTGGTTTATGCATGCTTATTGCTGTTTTATTAGCTATGTTTTTTTAGAAGTTGCAATTTCAAAATGGGTAGTGTTATTTCAGAGGGGGAATTCGTGTTCAGTGGGAAGAGGGGTAAATATTCCTCAACTCATGGATTACTTTTTTGGAATTGAAAAGTGTATATAATCACATAAAAATGGTACACGGTCCTGTCTAAGAGACATGCAACACCACATTGTTAAGTTTACTAATTAGCTTTCCGAACAAGGTCATGATTTTTTTTTCTTGTATATAACTCGGGCTGTCCGGGTCAAAATAAAACCCTCATTAATTCTGGAAGAACCAACTACGGCCGTCCCCTAGCGCGGGACTTAATTAAAGTAAAAAAAGCTCATGACACCTAAAGTAAGATTCATAATTCCTCCTTTTTGGGTAAACAAGTTAGATTCATAATTCACAAAAACGTTAATTAACTGGTCTTATGTGTTCCCTTCATTGCATGTTCAAGAATTTCATCAGCAAAAAGGGCTCTAAGCTTGGCTTTCCATAACTATACGAAAAAAAATTCCAAACTCTTAACACTATATATCCAGTTTCAAATTGCAAGTTCTGGAAAACCATTACAAATAAAACAACATTAAGCATGTATAAACAAACTATTTTAACACGCTGGTTCTCAGATCAACTCTCTCTAGATATATCCAATGAACATTTATGCTAGATTTGCAATAAGGATATCGAACCTCTCATCTAGACGGGAACATACGGTAACATAAACGGGAGGTTTTCCTTTACTTGAGGTGATTAACTTCAATCATCATCCTTTCACGTCTTCATTATTGATCTCTTCAAGCACCACTACAAGAGCAACTATGAAAGCGTAGTCCACATTTGGAAACACAGTCACCGCAAAATTATCTTTTCCAAGCACGAGACCTTGGACGCTGAGTTTCTTGTGCATCTACATTAAACAAAACCCATCAAGAAAACTTTTTCGAACATATGCCAAATGAATGATATATCAACTACTTTGGGCTCATTGAAAAACATGGATTGAGAATTTATGCAAATGATTTAGGTGCATGTAGCTAAT
This sequence comes from Rhododendron simsii, assembly GCA_014282245.1. Lineage (NCBI taxonomy): Eukaryota > Viridiplantae > Streptophyta > Magnoliopsida > Ericales > Ericaceae > Rhododendron > Rhododendron simsii. The sequence continues at coordinate 38,264,624 of CM024957.1, read as the reverse complement.
TGCAGATATAAAATTTGCAAGGGATGTTGGTGCAAAAGTCTTCGTAGCCGATGAAAGTGGATAAACAGAGATGGTTCAAGTCACGTTACTATGTCGCTGTCCTTAAGACGATATTCGCCCCCACCAATTCGAGAGAATTTGGTGTGCACCGGGTTACAGTGAAGCCGTCTTCAAGATAAATTGAAACCCAGTCTCCAACTGTTGTCTAACTGCGTTATGCACAAACGAAGAGAGACCCGAATACCTTTAGATTTTGCGAGCCCCTTAAGTATAATCGTAGGAGATAATTCTAGAGAGAAACAACAATCAGAATGATTCTGATTTTTTTCATCCTAGATTTGGTAGAACCCTTTGCCTATTTATAGGCATAGTTCGTGACCGTTGGCCAGAGATTATACCTCTTTGATTAAATGAAAGGGAAAATGACGGCCCAGGACGTGTTTTGATGATTAATACCCGCCAAGGACAAGCTAAGAACATTTGTTAATGTTGAAAATGTCCTTAGCGAGTATTAATTATCAAAACACGTCGTTAGCTGTCATTTTCCCTAAATGCAATAGTCATGTCTATTTATAATAGTCATATCTATTCATTCCACCCTAATGGTCACACATTTTGGTCCGGTAATGTCTATTCATTTAACCTGAATAGACACACCTTTTGTGTTTAAATCCAATGTTCACGTCTATTCATTTAACCTGAATAGTTACACATCTTGGATTAAAACCGTTCACCAATATTTGCATTTATTATCCATTAAATATTTTGGAAATGTTCCAACAAGGGATACAACCCACAACTACAAACAATATCAAGACACGTGACATTAATGGCTCACACTAGTTTACATCGGCTGTTGCATATAGCACATTGATTTCTACAAGGGACATGCAAAATGGGAATAAGGGACCAACTTTGAGGGACCAAGGGATTGCATATCCTAAGTTCCACATCAACAATTGCCATAATATTGTTACCTAGATCAAATCCGTCATATTCTATAAATAACCAAACCAAGCCAAACCAAATCAAGCTTCACAAAGCCAACGAAATTGAACTCAAACGGGGATTTATTTAGATGGGTTTGATCTGTTTAATTACCTGCGCAATGATGGTTGAAGTATCTCCAAGATATATGGTGCATGATCTTTCAAACCAACTGCCTTTAATCTTGAAATCACAAAAATTTTCTTTTGTGTTTGCTGCCAAGAACACTTCTAACTTTCTCTTGCTTTGGAACAAAGAAGACTTCTTAACACTGAAGAGCAGATCTTTTTTGTCTCTGCTACCTCCCCTGTACACTCGCCACCTCCCGTGTGCAGTCAGTATCTGGAAAGTGCCATTTCGTTACTTATAGCATCAACCACAACGACTAGCTAGCTCAGTGGAAGACCAGAGGGTGAAAAAATGAGAAAAGAAAACGCGTTCGATCTTTTGCTTATTTCGATTTTCGATGACTGAAAGTCCAAAAGAGATCAGAAATGGTGGAAGAGATGAAAAAAAAAACTTTATTAGTCCAGTTTGTTTATTTCTAATTTTCATCGCTCAGATTTCTCACCAAGTTCAGAGGCTACAATTAATGTCGAGAGCAAATGTGGCCTTTCGTGAATATTCAGAGGTTAGTGAATCCCACAATGCAGCAGCGGCTCCAGAATTTGGTTTAGCAGTGACAATAACATAAAAAAAAAAAAAATTTGTATACAAAGTTCTACTATATAAAGTGAACATTTTTATTGTGATTGAAAGTGAATTGTGCTGTTCATGAACAATTCAGTGCCGACAATATAAAAAAGTATGAAAGAAAAATCAAATTATGTGCAAAAAAAATTATGAAACTTTAGTGCATTTTTAGAGTTGAGAGGGTTTGCTTGAACCCTTCAAACAGTGGTGCCACTGCCCCTGCCACCATGTTCAATTGGATAACCACTCTACTGAGCACAATAATTCGGAGGGCTCTGGACTGTGGTTTCCTCGAATTCAATTGCGATGTGGCTACCGGTATTAGTGACTCCAAGGCCAAGATCGCGGTTGTCATTAGAGATAGGAAGGGTGGTTTAGTGCAAGGGTCTGTTGGTTCAGTGTACGCCTGATCTTCGCCGTTTCAAGGAGAGCTGTATGCCTTGCGTGTGGGATGGCGGTGGACTTGGGCCTAAACCGAGTGGTTATCGAATCAGATTGTCAGCTTGCTAGCTATCAAACTGATCAGCGTATCGGAACTGGTTCCACCTTGGGAAGTTGTGGCGTTGGTCGACGACATTTTAGGGAAATTCGTCTCAGCACGGGCATATCAACTTTGCTTGGATCAGGAGAACAGCCAATGGTGTTGCCCATTTGGTGGCTTCTGGTGCCAAAACAGGCCTTCTACCACCCAACTAATTTTATTCTTTCGGCTTTAGATAGAGATTTCCCTTCTGTTTTGTAGCCCTTCTGGGCAAGTTTTTGTGGTAAAACAAAATAATAAATTCCAGTTTGGTGAGATTTGGCGAGAAAATCGCTTGTCTTGTTAAGGGCATCCATATCTCCCTCTTTACTCTCCTCTTTAAACTAAATTAAAGAGCCAAAATAAGAAAAAACATCCAAAACCCTCCTTTATCAGCCTCTCTTTCTTCCTCTCTATTTTGAAGAAATTTAGTTTTGCTACAGTAGCTCGTCTATAAAAACGAGCTACTGTTCACTTGCCACTGATTTTTATATTGTTTCTCTCTCTCTCTCTCTCTCTCTCTCTCTCTCTCTCTCTCTCTCTCTCGTCCAGCGCCTGTCAGAGGCTCTCTCTTGTCCAGCGCCTGTCAGAGGCAAGCGAGACTGGGGAGAGTTTTTTTTTTTTTATCAGAAGGAAGAGTAAAATAGAGTATTTAATTGAGGTGGGTTTGATTATTTATTGAAAGGAGAGTGAGAGTAAAGAGTCTGATGCAGTAGTTATTTTAAAAGTAGATAGCTAAAGTAATAAAGTGACTTTTTGAGGTGTAATTTGGTCCAAAATTTAGAGAGGCTGGGCGGATGCTTTAATCTTAGAGCAAGTTTACCAGCTCATATAAACTACCTATATAACCATTTTACATCACCAAAAGTGAGAAAAGTAGTCTAGGAGGAGGTAAACTCCCTCCAGCTACAGTTCCAAGGTAAAAGAAGAGTGCGACTGTTCACAAGCTTTCCCATTTCTTTATTGTTTTCTCTCTCTCTCTCTCTCTCTCTCTCACACTCCCCCCCTTTCTCTCCTCAAAAATGAAAAAGGAGAAATAAAAGTAATTATATTTTAATAAAGAATAGGTTAAATAGATGATATTGATATAGTGTTGAAAGAGGGGAATATTTCAAAATAACACCTGAACTTTGCACCAAATGTCACAGAGACACCTGAACTTAAGTTTATTTCAATTAAACACCCGTACTAACAAAATCCTCAAATTTAGACACACCTGAACTTAAATTTATTTCAATTAAACACCTGTACTAACAAAATTCCCAAATTTAGACCCACGCCGTTATACTCCGTCCCAAAAATTGCTAACATGGCATCTCCAACCCGTTTAAGTTGCCCCATTGCACATATTTTCAACCTTAGACCTGAAGTCTGTTTATGGGTTTCGCTTGGGTTCATCGTCCTCTGTTAGAAACATGTGCAATAGGGCAACTTAAACAGGTTCTAGATGCCATGTCAGCAATTTTTGGGACGGATTATAACGGCGGGGGTGTAAATTTAATTGGAAATTTTGTTAGTACATATGTTTAATTGAAATAAACTTAAGTTCAGGTGTCTAAATTTGGAGATTTTGTTAATACAGATGCTTAATTGAAATAAACTTAAGTTCAGGTGTCTAAATTTGGGGATTTAATTAGTACATGTGTTTAATTGAAATAAACTGAAGTTCAGGTATCTATGTGACATTTGGTGCAAAGTTCAGGTGTCATTTTGAAATTTTTCCTTGAAAGAAATATAAATAAGTAAAATGAAAAAAATACACTGTTTATTGGCAATTTTATCAAACTACTGATACACGTGCTCTTGGAATTTAAAGCTAATTGTCACTTTGCAAATCTCAAGGTCAATCTAAAGCTAATTGTCACTTTTCAAATCCCTTATATCCGGACGTAGATCCGAATGAAAATATTTGTGGAATTATTTGATGCACATAAATCTCATATGATGCACATAGGACTCACATGTATATTGAACAATTGCGGATATATCTGTGTCCCAATCTAAAAGTCCGGACAACTGTGTCCAAAACAAAATTTTAAATAGTGGTAGCGCAGTGCGTAACAGTATGGAGCATCTAAAGGGGCTACAGTGGTCACGTAGCGGCCAATACTTAATTAAATCCATGGTCCGAAGACAAAATGGTTCCAAATTCATCTACCTTCCGTTGGAGAGTGAGGATGGGGTTTCCAGCAGCGTCGAGCAAGGTGCGGCGATGACCTAGCTGAAACTCTTGCGTTTGATCTTGAACATGATGTTGCCATTGACGTCGGTGACGCCAAAGTTGAGGATCCGTTCCCTCACGATTGTTAGATCGACGGAGTAAGGAGCGCAGAACTGTGGGCTTACAATTGCCGCCGGGTTACCTGACGGCGGCCTGTACCTTGACCGTGGCATTGATATCAGGAAGGATTGGGATTTTTGTTGGGATGATCACAGGACAGGGTCTCTGTTCCATTAAGAGCGTTAATATAGACAGAAATGATTAAATAGTTATGGTGGGACCTACAGATTACTTGTTATTTTGCCACTAAACTAGTATTAAAAAATAGGATTATCGGATTTTGATAGCGTAGGAGTATTTTTTTTTCTTTTTTGCAACACCTTTGTTAAGTAGTTTAATTGCCAAGCAAGTAAGTACACAATTTTTTTTTCCAGACTCGGGTGTCCGGACCAATACTTAAGCATATCTCAACTGATCAAGTTATGCAGAACTGATCCCCCTAGTTACTAACAAGAAGCCCGATTAAAGTCAAACCAGCTCCAGATGGTACCAAATGGATGACATATACACTAGAGATCTATATTTCACATCAACATTAATCGCCGGCCCTTTTGAGTTCCCTTCGGTTTGTCATGTTCAAGAATTTGAAGGCGTTCAACTTTTTTTAAGTAATTTAATCTTAATTTTACAGCTAGCTTGTTAACATGCTTATTTGCTCATAGTAGAATCTGAAACGTATAATCTGCAACAGAATATAAAATTTGTATCTACATCCATCGCAAACGCATCTAAGTGTTTAGCTTGCATGACTCTGCTATTGTCCCATTGCTCGTCAAATTGTTAATTTTGCAGAATAGAAATAAAAAATATAGGAATGTGACGATGTGTCTCAAATGTCAATGGTCCCATCACTGTTCGAGACCAAATGCAGACGTCAACACGAACTTGGCATATACTCCTACAGGCAATTCGCCAAACCTAAACTATTCTAAAATGACACAACCTTCCATCACGCGTTAACAAAAAGATATGAAACGCCACAACAAAAAGATATGCAACGCGACTGACTTCCTGTGTTCCCGCCTCTACCTCTTCTCAAGAAAATCCTAGACTGTCTGTACCCTAGGGTCCCGTTTAATATTAGTGATAGATGGATGTGTGTAGACACCCCATTCTGGACTGTCCGGATTAGTCCTTTTACTTTCTTTGTTGCCCCGATGATGATGAACGGTCGAGAACATTTCAAAGTCGATGGAAGGATTTGAGCTTTGAGCGCTGAACTTTCCCCCCCTTCAAACCCACCTTCAAGCCCATTTCAAAACCCTTCAAATCAAGAGCCAGTTAAGCCTCAGCAAAACCGTACCTTGCTTACGCCAAGTTCTACTTGGCGTGCGCCAGCAAATTGCCACGTGTCGGACATCGACCGTTGACTCAATTTGACTTGGCGCACGCCGGTCCATAGCTGGCGTACGCATGGTCAAGGCCGGTCAAATCACCGCTTTTCTGTCACGTGCTCGAGACTTTGCAACCGTCTCAGTACGGCGCAGAGTCCCCTGATCATTGCATTCTGCAGGGAACGTTCCCCTCTCTCTCCTACACTACCCATCAACTAGTCCCATGCATTTAATGCATGGGACTCCTCCCTCTAACCTAACCAAACCTCCTAACCCCAGCTGATCATCCTCCTCTCAGTCCCTCTCTCCACCATAAATACCCCCCTTGCATTCATTTGCAAGGGGTTAACCACATTCAATAGCTAAGTCTCTTCCTCTCTTCTCTCTCTCTTGTTCTTGCTCTCCACATTGAAAGAGTGAGAGGTAGAGAAGTTCCTCACACCCCACACCACTGTCCAGTCACTACACAGCCTCCATCTTCAACCCCAAAGCTCAATCCATCCTTCCATCTCTTGCAACCAAAGGTATACCACCTTTGTGTTGCTTTCTGTTTTCAACTCCTGAGGGGAACCAGAAAGGTTCTGGCTAGTAACTGATACTAGTCCAGGCCCTTCTCTGGTAAAATAAATCAGTCGTAAGGAACACACCATGGCGCACGCCAGCTTATTCAAGCCGTACGCCACCTTTGGCTGTATGTGCACGGCTGGCGTGGGGATCATGAAGTGTCCATTTATTGCTTACTTCCTTTCTGTCATCACCTTCTAGCATGCTAATAACCAGTTTACTGCTTTCTGTACATTAGAGCTGTCTAAACGTAGCTTTCAATCCCTGTACCTTTCTTGCTTTTGTGAGGCATCTGGGGTGTTTCTGGTCATGTTCCAGAACCCAGCTGATGTAAAGCCAAACACTGGACAGAAAGGCAAACCTGGCGTACGGGCTCACTTGAGTGGCGTACGGCATGTTAGCCAAGGTTCAGTGCCTGGCCCTTACATCATAGTTCAATCCTGGCCTCGTGTTCCTCCCCACTCTGTTTATGGGGTCTGCCTTGCTGTTTTCATGGCTCTTAGCCATTTCTTATGTCTGTATACTTACTTAAACTATCTTATCAACTGCGTGGTTTGTCCTGGGTGTGCACTGGTCCATTCCAGAGCCCAGACGGTTGAGAGTAAGAACTGCGAGAAATTGATAGGGTAGTGTACGCCAACTCTGAGGTGGCGTGCGCAGGGTATGGTGGCGTGCAGTGGCTCGACCATTGCGTGCCAGCATGCTGCCTGCTCACGAGCCTGAAAAAGCAGCGTACATCATCCCGTCAAAACTATTCACAGTGCTTGTTCTCAATCTATGTTCTTACGTTAATTCAACTCAAGCAAATCATCATCCATAAACATTTTGTCACATAATTTGCAACTTGTTACAGCTTTAATCCCCCATTAGTTGTTCCCCCGCCCTAGCTGGCTAAAAATGATCAAATGAGAGAAAAATGCAAACGTTTTACAAAAATGTCCGAGTAGAGACCGATCTCCGGATTGGGCGAGAGGGGTGCCATAAAACCCTTCCCCTCTCGTAACCTGGCTCCCGAACCTCAGATATCGAAGGTAACGACGGACCAGTCTACGCCTCTTCAAATCCAATCAAACCTTTTCCAAATCAAAGCAAAACGTAGCAAACGTTCTCGAGTTCGGTTCCTTGGGTGCCTCACCGCTAAAACCCGAGTGGCGACTCTGAATCGAAGCGTTTCGCCGCGCTATTTTCCAAGAGGGCCGCCCCCCAAACAAATTTTATAAACCGAAATCCAGCGAGATTTTGGGGCGCGTGCCCACAATGTGCATAATTCGTAAGGAGATGAGATTATAATTGAGATTGGTAATGAAAAGGGATTGATAATAAAGGAGTTGAGATTGGACTATAAATACCAAGTTCCAAGAGATTTGCTAATACTCTCTAAAGTCCGGCTTTCTCATCCCATGAGATTCAAAATTTGGAGCCATTTGCGTTACCAAACAAGAAATTAATAGTCCGAAGAAACTATTAGTCTAGGGAAGTATAATGATTGGTCTTTGTCAAAATTGATTTACTAATTAGGTTGCCAAACAAGCTATAATGATTATTTTACCGGTTCTGCAAATGTTTGTCCAATAGGCACTGGTTAAAAATGAGTTTTCTCATTGATGGATACAAATGTCACGTCGTTGTTACTACTTTTCTAACTACAAACCTTGCAAAGCATTCGGACTCTGTTCGGTTTAACGTAATTTGAGATAGAAATCCTAAGGGCGTTGTCCTGAGACTTAGTAATTTGCTCCTTCTTAAGGTTTTATATTCAATTCTCCTTACTAGCAACTCTTGGGGCAACCTCACCTCCACGCGTAAAACGTTTGTAGAGAATCTGAGGTACGTACAAATTACCCCGGAACACTCTGCATTACAAAAAAAAAATTAGAAAAACTAATTGGAGATAGTTGAGGTCTGAAATGCGTGATGGCAACCTTGACACAGTTGACAGATAATAATGGAAAGTGGAAACCCTTGAGAATATATCTATGTTGGGGAACACTTGTACGGATCGCTTCCTGACCACACCTCTCTTGCAAATGTGTAAAGAATACCCTACAATTAAAGTGTGTGAAGCCATCATATGTAAGAGAAGTGTGGTGAGAGAATGATCGATAGAAGTATACGTTATTAAAGTAATATCTTTTTTCTGATAAGCCTACATTATTAAGTACTTACGTGTATAACTAAAATATTTTGACGACAGTAACTTCATGATATTCCTCATAGCTAAAAGGATTGAAATAATCCATTTTATTAAAAGAAGATTTTGGAGATTTTACTATTTATGTCAACTATAACCCAGCATTATAGACTGTAGTGGTGGAGATTTCATAAAAAGATAATTTTTTATTCTCTTTTACGATTGCCCAATGAACTATATTAAAGTAATATTTTTTTTCTAATAGGCCTACATTGTTAAGTACTAGCGTGTATAACTAAAATATTTTTACGATAGTGACAATGATTTTCCTGATAGCTGAAAGGATTGAAAATAATCCAAATTTATGGTGAGGAGTTTGCTGGCGATTGTTAGGTCTACTGGGTAAGGAGCACAGAACTGTGGGCAGATGATTGCCACTGGGTTAATTGAAGGCAGGTAGCTTGATTGTGCCATTGATTTCAGATACTCAGGATTTTTGTAGGAATCGTCACAGCACAGGTCTTTGACGGTTAAGGATTTTTGATTTTTGAATTTGGAATTTTAATCATTAATTATCATATTTCTCTCTACACTCATTATCTACAAATCTAAATTCAAGATTCCAAAACGAACAGGGTTTTTGTGATTTTGCTGCTTACTAAAATTTAGGATGTCATTTAATTTGTTTGCTACCATTGTCATCATTGTCAAAGACAGAGTCATTGTCGCATGATGTTTTTTTTTCCCGATAACTCAGGTGTCTTGGTTAGTTTACCCGCATATCGACTAATCTTGGTCTTAAAAGGTCCAATCTCATCGTCCACTTGCGGAGAGCCAATCAAAGCCGGAGCAGAGCTCTGTACGAGCTGACCCGAAAGAGTTGATAGCATCCTGGAAGTTCCAAACTTGAGATCTTAAAATGGAGCAAAATCTTGAGTTTCATTAGTTGATGATGTGGAAGTTTTTGTTAACAATTCAAAATGTTTAAGCGCATAGCTAATCGTTGAACTCATTTTCCTGCCAATGGGGCAGTACCGTCGCTTGCGGTTCTCCCAAGTGAGCTTACTGGCACTTCTGGATTCTGAATGAGAATACCCCCATTTCAAAAAAATATATATATGATCGACTGGCCGATTTGATAATGTTTTTATATATTCATAACTAAGTACCTTAGGTTATTTTCTATAGACACTTTATGATTTCCCGGTTTTATTTCAATTGACTGATAATTGAGTAAGTAGTCCGTTAGCTCCGTCTTTTTTTTAGTTCTTCAATATTCAAGTTTCAAAACATTGGATAGATTAGAGTCAAGGGATAACTACGGGCTAATGAAGTTCCAATAGTTTAATTTGTTAGGGTCCCTTTTTTGTTTAATCGGCCGAAGATTTTTATATGTCCCAAAGATACAGTATGAAATAAGCACAGAGAATAAACAAGGACTCTTCTATTGCTGCTTCTCGCATCTTAAAAATTTAGAAGTTTTTTTTTTTTTATAGCACAACTTTTAAGTTTGGCCATTACAGGAACAGCGCGCGACATCCGAGTTTAAAAACTTCTAACCCAATTTTGATTGGTTTGACTTCTTCTATAGATGCTGCAGCCATTTGTTCTTTTGTTTCACATTGGTTTTGAGTGCTTGTGTTAATCACATAAAAAGGTAGGACTGGTCCTATCCAGTTTTGATTGGTTTGACTTCTTCTATTGATGCTGCAGCCATTTGTTCTTTTGGATCACTTTGGTTTTGAGTGCTTGTGTTAATCACATAAAATGGTAGAACTGGTCCTATCCAACTTGTTTTTGACTCTCAAGTCTCAACCTTAATGTCATGGTTTATCCCCACGGATTACGGCCCGATCATCTTCTACTGCAAAATAAAAAATTAAAAAAAAGTGTTGGAATTTGATGATTTGTCTCAAGGACAGCCTTGGTAATTGGGTAGCGGGCTTTCAAAGGAAAAATGTTACTGCTTTCTCCAGCACTGCAGTGGAATGTTGGGCACTTCGAGATGGGTTAATGTTGGGCGTTTCGGGATGGTTTGCAACTCGCATTGGAGCATAATTTGCAAGGAATTCTTGTGGAAATGGACTCATAGACCTTGGTGCAGCTCATTAAAAAGAAAGATGTCGGTAAACCATGAGTTGAGTAACATTTTATTTGATTGCAGGGTGTTGGTAGACTGGATTTAAGCGAAGGTTTACCATTTGTAGCAGGAGTGAAAATAGCTATTATGCTATTCAGTCAGTTCCGGATTTGTATTAATCAGGTTTTCCTTGATGATGTAAGGGGAGTAAAGCTCCCCAGGACTACGTTTTGATTTCTGTTTTATCAAAGCCAGTTTAATCAACCAGAGAGAGAGAGAGAGAGAGAGAGAGAGAGAGAGTCTCTCTCTCTCACACGCACACACACAACTATAACACTATTCACTTTGAAATTGCAACTTCTGAAAGCCATAGCAAATAAAACATCAATAAGCATGCATAAACCGAACAGTTTCAACAAACCGGATTCTCATATCAAGTTATGTAATCTTTCTGGACATCTGAAGGACATTTTTCCAGATATGCAAGACGGGAGTCGAACCTTTCATCCAGATGAGAAAATACAGTAATATAAGCGGGAGGTCTTCCTTCGCTTGAGGTGATTTCAATCGTCTCTGTCTTCATTGATCTCTTCAAGCACCACTACAAGAGCAACTATGAACGCGTAGTCCACGTGAGGGTACACAGTCACCGAAAATGTGTCTTTTCCAAGCACAATACTTTGGACACTGTGTTTCCTATGCATCTGCATTAAACAAAAACCCAACGAGAAAACCCTATGAAACATATGCATAATGAATGATATCAACTACTTTCCTAGGTTTTGCATCAAAAATTACTGTAACAGTGCTCGAAGTGACAAACCAAACCAAACGATCAGACTTCACAAACCTGACAAAATTGACAATTTGTGAACTCAAATGGGTACGTATTTAGATAGATTCGATCCGATTAATTACCTGGGCAATGATGGTTGAAGTATCTCCGAGATATATGGTGCATGATCTTTCGAGCCAGCTGCCTTTAATCTTGAAATCACAAACTTCTTCTTTTGTGTTAGCTGCCAAGAACACATCTAGTTGTGTCTTGAATTGGATCAAAGAAGACTTCTTAGCACTGAAAAGCAGATCTTTTGCGTCTGTGCTATCTCCCCTGTAAACTTGCCACCTCCTATGTGCAGTCAATATCTGAAAATGCACATTAGATTACTATAGCATATCATCTATTGGGTCTAACCCGTTTGAATAAAAATTAAACACAACTTTTATTATCTGAAAAAAAAAAAAAAAAAATCGACCACAACTGCTAGGTGCAAGAACATAACAGCCATTTGGATGGTCAGAAATAGTGAGAAAAGAAAACTAAACAAAGGGAAGTTCTTTCAGTTATTTTTCGATAACTAAATGAGATTAACTGATAAATCTCTACTGATCCATTTTGATTCTTTTAATAAATCTCCTCACCATGTTGAGAAAACAGAGTCTCGTAAATAATTTTCGTTTCACAAATCCCTGATCTTGTCACCCTCATAATTTAGGTCCCATAATTACCTAGTATACATGCAATGTAATTACATATATCCAAATCCAAGAGATTAGCCGGACACGTTACGGACACAGAATTCTAATTTTGAGAGGAGCAATACCCATTCAGTAAGATAGTCATATGAATAATCGAATCGATCCACCATCAATGTCAAAATTGCCACAAATTTCGCATAACCATATTTTCACTAAACAAATATAACTATAAATAAGGACAATGTTTTAAAAGTTTATGTATACGTTCAGGAATCTACGTCCATCTTCTTCTTCTTCTTCGTTTTTTTTTTTTTTTTTTTTTGGGGGGGGGGGGGGGGGGGGGGGGGGGGGGGGGGGGGGGGGGGGGGAGGAATACAAGTACAAGAATTACATGAAACTGAAAACAACTCCATGATCATTATAACCCCAACCCAATTGAAGAAGACAAAAAATTCCATAATCAATGATCCCAATCCAACTACGACCCCATTAGAAGGATAAATAATTCCAACAAATAAAGGGAGATTATGCTAATTTCATTTTGTATCTTTTAAGATGAATGGAATTAATTTTGCCTATCCAAAAAAAAACAAATAAAGGAAGATTACCTACACGTAGGTGGAGAGATTAGAGCTCCTCACCTCCTAGTGAGCTAGCCCCAATTGATTAATCTATGTCCATCTTGATGAGCTGATAATATATTATTTTTTAAATCAAATCTTGTATATATGAACCCAAATTTAACAAGATTCATAAGTTACGTACACTACTACTGTGTCCGGACAACTGTGTCTATGCTTTTCTTCCGAAACAAAATGGTTTCAAATTTGATCGATGTACTTTCTGTCGGAAATTGTTGAAGCATTCAACTCAAAATCAATTAGCAATTAACAAAACTAGTATGTTTTCATATACTAGTTTTCAAGGGGATAATTATTCGATATGGGACAAATTTCAACACTTTCCCGCACATGTGATCCTGGACTTGAATGTAGAGTGGAGAGGGAAAAACCTCTGAAAACCTAAACCTAACTATGATATCATGTTAGAATATCAACCTCAAAATCAATTGACAATAAAAGGAGAGGCCGTCAGGCTCATAGACTAGTTTTCAAGGGGATAATTAATTGATGTGGGACAAATTCGAGGCTATAATTAATCGATGTAGAACAAATTCCAACAGAAACTTTCACAAATTCTCTCATTCCCTAAGAAATGTTGTGTCTCAGTCATTCGATGCACATGGGTCACCAACGCATTTTCCGAAATGAAATGATTGCGAATTAATTCGATGTTACCTTCTGTTGGAGAGTGAGGATCGGGTTTCCAGCGTTGTCGAGCAAGACGCGACGATCGCGGAGGCTGAAAACCTTGCCTTTGATTTTGAACATGACGTTGCCATTGACGTCGGTGACGGCGAAGTTGCCCTCCGTTATCGAGAGGAGTTTCCTCACGATTGTTAGATCCACCGGGTAAGCCGCGCAGAATTGCGGGCTTACGATTGCCACCGGGTTACCTATCGGCGGGTAGCTCGATTGTGCCATTGATTTCTGATCAATTTTTGGTTGGAGGGATCCCTGGAAATCTTTCTACCATTGAGAGCATTAATATAGGCGAACATGATTAAAAGCGGTTACGGTAAGACCCAAAGAAAGTTTGTTTTTGACTTTTTTTTCCCCTTTTCTCCGGGCATCGGAATCAGCTAATGCGTATCTCGATTAATTTTCTCCCGATCCGGTCAAAGGCAGGTAGCCATCCACTATGATACCAAGAAACTCAAAAGATACTTTCTTGCGGCGTGACTATAAAAATCGAATCTTGATTGATTGTTGTAGGAGAAATTTTTGAGTGTCAGGCGGGCACCACATGGTATCAAATCAATGCATCTAAGCCGTTCATTTTGGTTTTGGACGACTTGAATTTGAAAAGAGAAATAATAGAGAGTTGTTGGGTGAGAGAAGAGAGAAAGTTTCAACCAGGACAGTCCAACACACTTTCGGACGGCCCGAATGTACTGCTTGGGAACCACGTGAGCACGACCATTTGATACCTGGCCACCCGACACCCAAAAATTTCTCTTATTTTAGCTAGCAAATTCACCGAACAATCAGAATTGGCCTTGTTCGTTTAGCACATTTGGGTATTTTTGTTTTGGTAGTGGGTGGAGAGAGAAATAGGATAATGATTGGAGAGATAGGTAATAAGTGGAGAGAGATAGAGAGAGAAATGAAATTAATAATTGGAGAAATAGGGTAATGATTGAAGAAAGATATAGGGTAATGATTAGAAAACAAAGTTAAAACAAGTTAAGTATGCTAAACGAACAAGGCCAATAACTCTTGGGGCCGAAAGTTTGTGATTTTGCCGCGTATAAACTGCTCTTAAACCCAATATTCTTGGAACTACTCGGTCGTTGAAAACGCGTCTGAGATTATTTATCGTATTGTAATTAAATTAAAATTTGACTTTTAAGCACTTTTAAGCTCATCAAACTTCCAAGACAAGACTTAAAACTAGACAATACCAGGCCTCCATCAATTCGTGATTTGAATCTCAAAACCTCTTGGCACAGTTTTTAATAAATTCTCTCTCTATCTATTTTCATTCATTAGTTTAAAAAACCTCCCTCGAAATCCAAAACGAACAGGATCGATCGGTTCAATTAAACTTGTAGGGTGAAGTCACACCTGTAGGGTCGTGGCTCTCACTAATCATTTTGTAACAGCACAGTCCCTAGCTGGTTCAAGTTGCGTTTTTAATCAATAAAACTTGTAGCATATCTGTTCAAGCACCCTAAACACAACCTAATTGACTGAGTCGAGCAAAGGCCGGAGGAGATAATAATTCGGCCCCATCTAAGATAAAATTATGGCTCTGCCAGACTGCCAATAGAAACTTGCTTGAAATCGGGTGAAGAAAAAAATCAAAATCTGCTTGTGATTCCTCTGCTCAGTTCGTTCAGTTTGTTTATCGGCTCTAACCATAAAAGCCAATGATAGATAAGGTGGAAGGCATGGGAACCAGAGGTGCAGGCTGGTTTGAGAAAGTGTTGGACTGTGGCCGCTGGTCGTATTTTGGTTCATGAATCATGATGTAGGTTGAAACAGATGGTAGAATGCAAATACTAATATGGAAAGTACAATAATTCGACCAGGACCACTGCTTCCACCATCCATGTGCTCAACCAAAATCTTTATAATTTTGGCACATGACTAGTGCGCCCATGTGCTCAACCAAAATCTAATCATCATGATCTAAACCGTTCAGTTTGTAGAGTTTGGTAAACATTTCATCTCTTTCAAAAATCAAGTTAGGTCCCGTTTCGCACACTAAACTTCTTATTTTTGTAAGTACTTAAAGAATTTTACAAATTCAACAGTTCAAATCATGATGATGAGACATCAAGACACACTATATTATCGTAGTGCATTGGCACATGACTAATGCACATCATGATGATGAGACACCAAGACACACTGTATTATCATAGTGCATTGGCACATGACTAGTGCGCCCTTCAATATCAAGGAGGGAATAAGAATGAGAATGATTACTAT
This sequence comes from Rhododendron simsii, assembly GCA_014282245.1. Taxonomy (NCBI): domain Eukaryota; kingdom Viridiplantae; phylum Streptophyta; class Magnoliopsida; order Ericales; family Ericaceae; genus Rhododendron; species Rhododendron simsii. The sequence goes on along the minus strand of CM024957.1, from coordinate 38,248,998 downwards.
CATATAAATCCAATCTTTATTCTTTTGTCTGTAACGTTCCAAACTTACTCATGATGAGGAAGCTTCTTGCACACATGCAAATAGGAAGAATCTTATGCTTTTTGAAGATAAATGCCAAAAGACTATTGGCAAGGAATCTTGGAATAGGTTTCAAAAGAAAAAGGTCTTCTTTAAGCGTGTCTATCCTAGCTACTCTACAGATTCTAATTATCGGCATTGTCAAACGGATTTGTTCGGTTTAAATTTAGATTTTGAGGAAGATTTTTGGGATAATAAGTGGAGAGAGATAAAAAAGAAAAATGGGAGTAGAGAAAGCTTATTAGGAACCGTGCTGAGAGAGATTAATTGGTGGTTCTGAAACCCATGCGAAATAGTTTCACAAGGTTGATCTATGATATATTGTTATGTTAATCTAGACACTATGAAAAAGGCAATTTTGCATAACATTGACAGGGTCCAAACTGCACTTGGCTTGGAGGGTTCCTTCCCATAATTAAAACCAAACTTACAATTGTTTACAAGAAACATAATATGTCATCCACGGATAAGCGACAGATCGAGGTTGTTAACTCAACAGTTGCGTAACTACTGTACTTTAGTTGCAATGAGATTACAGTTTCAATTCTTATGAAGAGGGGTTAATACTTATACTCTTGTCGATACTTTGAATCGCGGTTAAAAAGTATAAATGGTTGTCAAATGTGATTATAGAAATGTGCATATAAGTGCTTGGACTAGAACATTTGGTCTAACACACCATAGAATTGAATGAATGGGCAGATAGTGTGTAACCCAGCCCAAACAAAAACTCTAACAGCTCTCAACATGAATTGTCCATTACTAGTTGGGTTGGCCCTTCCAATCCAAAATCTAAAGTAGAGAAGATGGTATTGCTTAGAGCAGCCCAATATTTGGTCCTAGTTATTCTTCTCATTGGCCCATTGTTCCGTGAAGATTTTTTATTTCTTAATTTATACTCCTTCCGTTTCAAAATAAGTGTCCGGTCCGCAAAACGAAAACTTAAAACTAATACAAAATTTTCAACAGAAATTCAAACTTTTTTCAATAATTTGCTAGATATTCATTAGTTTTTTTAATTGATTAAAAAAAGTAGGAATTTTTTCTTGTTATTATTTTTAAGTTCTCGTTTTGCAACCCGGACAATTATTTTGGGATGGAGGGAGTAGCAAATTAAAACGCCCTTCCAAAAAAGGGTTGATTGCTAACAAAGAGACTACTAACACAACCTTAAAATACAATCAGCCGTTCAATACACATAAATCCACATGCATCCAACATATGGAGAATAGTGTCTAGAATTGTTGGATGCATGTGGATATATCCATGTACATTGAACGGCTGTGAAGATAGTTGTGTCTGAACTTGTGTTTTTAAGTTGCGTATGTACAATGTAGCATTGCGGATATGTAGCAAATGAAAGTTTTCGGGCATTTGAACAAACTACTCTTGGTGTTTAATGCTCAATTTGCCACTCGATGCAGCCGAGTGCAACAGGTTCCATGAAATTGCAAGCAATAAAAGTTTATGTGCTTGGTACAATATAGCGGGACTCTAGGACCATAGATTAATTTATTCCATACATTTCTTCAAGCTATTGTAGTACAAAATAGACTGTTTACCATTCCATACATTTCTGTTATGTGGCTGCGATTTGGGAGGTTTCAACAGCTTAAGTCCAGACAGTGGTCAAGCCTATCCAGATGTTCAAGCATGGAAAGTTTCATCCAGATTTAGTTTAGGGTTCGAAAGTTTGTGAGAGAAACAAGAAAAACTAAGAGATACAATTGAGAGGAGATCGGAGAGCTTGTAATCCATATAATTATAGTGGATTTACCGTTCCCCAGGTAGAGTATATGCACAACTAGTGTGTCTCAAACCATGTAAATCTTGTGTTCTCATATTTCTATCCTTGCTTGCCTCAATGTACAGTTCCTTGGGGTGAAAGCTCTATACCCTTTGTATCTTTGTAAACACATCTTCTTTCATTCTGGCAAAAGAATAATGTCTAAGTACATTCCTCTTGCTGCCATGCACTCTCTTTTTAGCATAGCATATTGATCTAGCTTCCTACTTCGTAGATCATGTACACAAGGAAGCCTAACCCTTCCAATTTATTTTTAGAGTACAATTGTTTAGGTCGAGATTAGGACTTCCCATTCACAGTACTTCGTTTCCAACAAATTAAATGTGGAACCCTTACTGAAATATATATACACAATTTGTACATTAAATCAAGCACCTTTTTATTCCTGAAGTAACCCCTGTATAGACTCTACTAAATATTTCAACTCAATTGGAGCAGGTGAATGCCTTTTTCAATTCACCAAATGGGTTAATTAAATCACATTTGCATCCATTACATATCTATTTTGTTTGGTTTTCAATAGTAATCCACATTCTTCCATTGTGTTCAAATACCTTCAATATGCAACAAAATTAGACTAGGAACCACTATTGCACATATTGAGAGGAATCACTAATGGTTTGGGCCATATTCATGGATGTAGACTACCTCAGCAATAATACACTGCGATTTGAAACCAGCTAATATCCTGTTGGATAATGTAAGCATATCAAGTTGACATGTACTTCAGATAGTGTAAATTGATGCCGATTTGGTTGACCTTCAGACATCTCTAAGGTGTTGGATCAAAATGTCATACTGTGTGATTTTGGCCTTGCCATTTGAGCAGAGGAAAAACTCCAGGAGGCAACTCCTAAATACAAAGATGCAACATGTCATGGTACGTTGTCTAATATAATTCAAAAAACATAAAGAAATCCACAAAGGCAAGCACATATAAATACCTGCATATGGATACATAGTTGTTTGCTTAAATAACATTGCTACAATGCACATCATTCTTGTTGAGCTCAATCATTCATCTCCTGCAACACAAATGATTTGGAAAAACAAATCAAATTTGATGTTTTGTAGTCTGTGAGAGGAAATAGTATTCAGGATTGCTCCACAATCACATCTTGTTGAAGGGAGAAACAACACGTACAAATGAAAGAAAAATGATAACAGAACCAACATTGGATATGCCTTGCTAGAGTTATAAATGCATGAGTTGATGACTTTATCAATATTCCTTGCATGTTTCTTAGTCATATACAATAGACTAGTCCTTACATGGTGTAATCTCACTTATACCACTCCAGACGCACTCTAACTCTTAACACTCTTTAAGTGTACTCTCGGAGCTACACTCTCGGTAGCACATCTCCAAATGTGTATCATCCTTCCTTTATAGAGTCATCAACCTCCTCTATAGACAACTAGGATCATTTTTCATCCAATGGATCTCATTCACCATCTAGAATCCTCTTAAAAAATATTTATTTCTTACCATGCCTTCACAATTTCTAGAATTATCCACATAACTTTAACCACACGGTAGAGCCTTCTACAATCTTCTAAACTATTCTAAAATCCTCTAAAACTCTTCAAAACTCTATAAGTTCCTCTATTAGAACTTTCCAAAAATATTTATAACATTTTCCACTAGTCTAGACCATCCTAGAATAATTTAGATTATTTTCTCTTCTATAGAATTCTTTACCTTTCTAGAATACTCTAAAAATCTATCAACCCTTCCAGACTTTTCTAGAATTCTCTAGTATACTATATAGAGGGCTCTAGATCTATAGAGAGTCGGGTGTTGACTCTTTATCTTCTTCTTCAGCAATCTCTTCTTGCTTTGTCCTGTCAATCGTGCAACCTTGTTTCTTTCATCATTTAGGCTCATGCAAGCAATGTACGGAGGTAATAAAGGAAGAAGAAATGGTTAAACTGGACAATTTTTTAGAAATTCACATCACCGACATTTGGTACTTAACTAACAGTCAACCAACAGAGAGGGAGTACTTTGTATTGGGAAAGTTGACTACATTTGTATCAAACTCAAACATCAGGGGAGTGCATTGTAATTTTTCCAACAAAAATTGACGACTCTGAATGCTCTGTCCGTTAGATCGTCTACGACATTAAAGAATAGCCCGTTACTTGACCGCACTTCCGTTTTGGGAAAGTTGACTCAAGCTCGTACTTTGCATTGGGAAAGTTGACTCAAGCCATACTTTTTTTCCTTTCTTTTGTAATGCATGGTTTCCTAAGCTAGCTAACGCGCATCTTAAATAAATTTCTACGGTTTCTCTAACAGCCTTTTCACACTCATAAGCGTGAGGGTAAAGAAACTTCAAGAATTGACAACAGGAATCGAAACTGAGATTTTAATTAAAATCAAACACTTACTTATTAGAACAAGACTATCAAGCGTACCCCTTACAGTTAAGCTAGATTAAATTTAGTCGTATTTACTACTTTAAACACATCATAGGTGTAACAAATATCGAACAGTTTTCTATCTCTATTTTAAATAATTTAAGCATGCAATAACCAAAACTTAAAGATGTTCGATGAGACTCTTCAATACATCTCAAACCTGAAAGCACGCCAAATCCAGGACAACAAAATGGGTATTCCCCGCGTTTGCGTAAAACCCCCCCCAACAAAATCAAATTTTTGGTCCGGCGGAGAACCAAAAAACGCGCCGGTGATCACTTGCCCACTTTTCCCCCCTTAATTCTCACTTTCCCTTAGGCGCCCAAAGCCAGAGATAACCCTGGTCTATGAGCTCAATTACAATGGCTGAATGGCACCACACGAAAAATATGGAAACCATGTTGGGTAATCGCTGCATGAATGCAGGGTAGGAAACAGATAACAACCAAAAATCGTACTTTCGACAACACAAATAAGAGGACTCTCAGGGGAAGAAACCAAAACAGATACAAAAATAGAATTTATTCCACCGTCAAGGTTGCTTCCAAGCACAAACTAATAGAAAGGATTCTCATGTGGTAACAAGTAGATGGGTGAAGTGAAAGCTCATAATTGGATGAGACAGAAAGTTGTTGCATTCATATGGGCATATTTACACACATCGTTATCAGCAGAAACATTGGCAAGAAAGAAGCAATAAAGCTGGAATAGAGACATTTTGTACCGGTGATTCTGAATTGCCCATACATAGATTGAATCCATCAACTTTCTCGGGAAATCAATGCGTATACTATCAGCTGATATCGACAGAGAAAATTGAATAAAAGCGAGAGAAATAAATTGGACTGTCGGCTGTCGCATATGTGATATGATATCTGTATTGAGTTTCGTGTCACCAACTCTCACCGCCGAATCTCATGCAACCACTAGAAGAAAATTGTTTCGAAAAGAGTACGGGTTTTGCTCGTGATTTGAAACCGTGATCTGTCAGGGTGTGATCAAAAGTCCTTTTTCTCGAACATGCATACTTTTTACCCATTATTATAACCAGGTAATGCAAAAAGAAAACGAGTTTAAGAAAGATAAAAACAATTTCTTCATTCTAGCTAGCTGCTTTATCCCTTCAAATTCGTTATCCAAACAGAAATTAAATCTTTAGGCCTCTTATACTCTTAATGGTATCTCAGATGAAATTGGCATCTCCTTCCTGGCCTTTTGATCACATTCTTCGCCTAACGAGGATGTCTGGCCTCACACTGCTAGCTCTTCGAGGGGGCCTCAAATTTCTTGTCGCAAGGAACCTATCGAATTGTTGAAGTTGAAAGTGAACGCCTGTCATGTGGTTCAGCTGGTACTAGATATGGCAAATGAAAACCATTATCTCATTAACACAATTCGAGATTGCAGGTTACTGCTCCAACAGCTAGCCCGGATGATCCCCACTGCTGAGGCGCATATTTAGAGAATGCAACGAATGCGCGCTAATTTGCTCGCACGTGAAGCTCGGACCATATATACAGGATCAAGTCTTTCATTTCCTTTGTACTCAAGTATTAGATGATGCCAGCGGTGTCACATACAGCCGGACTTTGTACTAAAACAAAAAAGTCTTTGAAGGAGTAATTATCAGGTATTTTTCTCAAATATTTGGTTCTTTGCTTAAAAAGTACAAGTATATATTTTATGTGGTATTGTTTAGATGCTCCCTTTACATGGCCACACTGCATAATAAAAAAATGGTCTTACTGTATTTTCACTTGAAATTGTTTTCTGAGTTCTGAATGAAAAGTTATTTTCGCTGTCAAAAAGAGAAATATATGAACAGAAAGTCATATTCCTTAAGAAAATAGGTTCATCACGAATGGTGCAACAATTCTTCGCCTTTGACAAAAAAAAGACTGCAGGTGCAACATACGTCAATAGATTTGAATTTATGTCATGAGTTTTGGAACCCTAGCCTTGATACAGGAATAATTAGTAGATTTCAATGTAAAACAAGGCGCGGAATATGAAATAAAAACCACACAAGAACACCCAAGTTCATCACTTGATGCATTCTACAACCACGTTCCGCTTTTTGCGACGATCTAACTATAGAAGAATGACAAAATTACACCCGAGTCGCCACGACCTGCTAGGTATAAATATCTGGATAAAACTACCACTAGCTAGCTAGCTAGCTAGTAGCCTTACTGATGAATCTACTAGAAATATGACATGGCCCACATAATAAGATAAAGTCAGACTTCACACTCCAATCCATACATCAGGTCAATGAAGTTCTTGATCAGTTAAGACTTATTCCTAGCACTTCTACAAACATTTCAGCATTTGCACGTCATCGATCAGAGTCGCCGATGGTATGATCACTATCACTGTGTCATGAGATGGAGAGCTCACCAGCTTCTGAACGTGTCGTGTCCCTGTTGGCCCGATAGCTCTACACCTCCATCTTTGTGTCGGTATGTGTATGTTTGTATCCCTTAGAAGCGCACCGCGCGCGCCTTGCTTGTGGCGGAATACAAAATTAAACTGCCAAGTACGATCCAACTTCAACCAGCTATGTGTCAGGTCATACATATTGATTCCTCTTGTTCGAGACCAATGTGGTTAATATTCATTTTTCCCTTTTGCATTGCTGTCTTCTTGATTCCCCCACAGCAGTTAACAAGGACCAAAAACAAGTAGTCCAAAAAACAGTTCCCTATGAACTCACATAAAATTTTCAAACCAGTTTTGCAGTTGGCTCTCAATGTCGAGTTCCTTGATATTTACTCGATCGCAATCTAAAGTACAATTCAATCTGTCTTTGTAATCCTTTATAAACATTAATAAAATTCTTTTTGCTGAGCAGAAGGAAAAAATTTAGACGTACAGTATTTGAGGTAGAGAACCATTTCGTTGTTGTACTTCACTTATTTACATTTGCAGTACAAAGAGGTTGCCTTTTACTAAGGTACGCTTCAGTCAATACTTTATAAAATGTGTGCTGGCCTCCAAACTTCCAATCCCAAATTCTTGGAATTTTTTGTTGAAAAACTGAGAGAGAGAGAGAGAGAGAGAGAGAGAGAGAGAGAGAGAGAGAGAGAGAGAAAGAACACATGGGGTGAGAATTTTGGTTGGGAGATTTTTGGAGAGTTGGGAGTTGGTTTTTACTATATAAGAATTAAATAAAAACCACATTTTGTTGTTGCGGTTTGTTTGCTTTGTTTATTTTACGTTTTCACAATTGCAAATTAATTTGAATCAATTTCATTCACACTTCAAATTTGTTATTCACTAGTGTTGTGCTCGTTAAATACATAAAAACAATGACAATACAAACTTTTTCTATTATCCCATGCATTAAATGAGCACAATTCTAAAACTTCTTATGGATCAAAGGTAATTTCTTTTTATTTGCACCTATCCATTAAAATTGAGTGCTGCTTTTTCTTTTTCTTGTTTTATGATCACCAAATAATGCCCAGCTGGGCTTTCAAAAAGGAAAGAGACAACTACCTGTTTAATATTCAGATTTGGAATTCAAGATGAGTTACCCATTTAAATATATCCTTGCATTATGTTAGATCAAACCACACATGCACATGGGATCAACAATTATTGGATATACCTTACAAAGATGCACCTAACGTTCTTGTACGCCTTTTTTTTTTTTTTTTCAAATGTGAAAAGTTGTATTTAACTGTGAGGTGAAAAGTCTATATGATAGAAAAGAACACCATGGAGGCAAATAGGCGTCCACAGACCGGACAAACCATTAGAGAGGGCAATCAAAGCGTAACCCTATTTCAAACTGATCACCTAGCGGGATCATATTCGCAGAAAATAAAACGAATATCAAGCACATGACCAATAAACCACCGGACTAAATCCGGACAAAAAATGAAATAAAGCAAAAAATATACTCCCCTCTATCATTGAGCAGCCATTCTTTTGCCTAGTCCCCTACCAATCAAGCTCCCAAGCTAGCGATTCAAGAAGCCATCGACGACCAAGCAATTGCAAACCCCGGAGCGGTGCGACGGTGTGCGGCAAACTGTTTTGGTGGAGAAGGGGAAGGGGAAACCATATTTGAAGACAGGGATTTTTGCCTCCCCTCCCGCCGCCCAAATTAGGGTATAAACCCAATGGGAAAGGAGGGGAAGGAGGAGAGGTGACTGTTTTAGGGTTGGAGAGAGGTGCTCCCGTTTTTAGGGTTAGAGTTGTTGCATTAAGTGAAGTTCCCGTACTGACTTTTCGGATCAACGTTCTTGTACGTCCAAATGGTCTAATTTTGGCAATTGTTCAAGATTCAGTTAATAGCTCTCTCTTTCCTTAATTCATTGAAAAATTAACTTTTGTTTCTGGTATTCTATTGACCATTATGCTAATAAAAATCACACCTTTCGAAATATTTTCAACTTAATTGCCCTAATTATTATATAAGAAAGTGTTCATCCCATTAACTATGGACCGTCCTCATAAAAAAACAGACTGACCTAAAGATGAGGCTTTGCCGCGAGCATATAAGAGTTCATCCCATTAACCATAATAATAAAAAAATTGATTACTCAAGTGCCTCGACCAGTTTACGCACACATCGACTAATCCTTAGGATCTTTTCCATCGGCTAATTGCAAGGAATCCAATTAAAGTTGAAGAAATTGCTCAGTATGGATTGACCCAAAGAAGTTGATCTCAGTTTTTATAAGATTACGACTAACCTGAAAATGAAGCTTTCCTGGGATATACATGAACTTCTTGAACGATTCAGCGAAATTTCTTGTGAACCCTACGAAGATTCATTCGTTCTTTTCTTCCAGAAATTTTGGCGATAACCGCCGGAATTCTCTTGTTGTTGTTGGAATCAGATGGTAGTAAGGTGGAGTGGTCATGATGGAGAAGGGGGGCACATGAAGCACAAACTCATCACTGAGAGCCACACACACAAACTGAACACACATACACACACACAAATGTGTGTATATATATACATATAATCATGTATGTGTATGTGTATGCGTATGCGTAAGTACTGCAGGAAGAAGTAGGGATCAAAGGGAGATTGGGTGTGTGCATGAGTTAGTAATGCACGTGCCCTGCTTCTCCATCTTGCTCAACACCCACCTTCATATGCCCACAACCTGCATCTACCCCCTCTCTCATGAGAGAGAGAGAGAGAGAGAGAGAGAGAGAGAGAGTGAGTGTGTGTGTGTTTTGGACACCCATAAGCAATATGGATCTCCTTACTATCTTATTTATAACAGAAGAGCAAAAGGTGAGTTTGGCGGAGAGACTTCGGTTACATAATCCTCTAGGCCTTTCCTTTCGCACTCAATTTTCGTTCTGCGGTGTCACGCATGCTCTTAAATATTGTTCTTGGACGTCATGCTCGTATGCACGCTCACTTGCAGTAATTAATTATGTGACTTAAGATCAGCCCTTATGAGTAAGGGAGGAAAATGTCAAAAGCTTTTTAGTTGGGTGGGGTGTTGGGGACCCCGTGATATTACAACCCCCTAGTACAGCTTGTCACAGGACCACCCCCTATCACTATGCGTTCCGTTGTACAAAAGTGCCCTCTTAATTTTTCAAAACAAAATTCCATATGTTGATGCCCCTCCTAAGTAATCTATATAGTGAATTAACCATCATTAGTTCCCACATCTTTACCTTTCCATTGAGGAAAAACTTTTTTAAAAAAGTAAACGAAAAATAAGAGTTAAGTTGAAAAAGAAGTCATCCCATCATTCCTTGGTACATTAATTCCGATGTTTGAAACCCCAAAGGGATTGGCATTTGGTCCGGTAGAAATGAGAAAAATAATAAGTGCTGGTATTTCATGCATGAAGTCGCATGTTCGAATTTCACAGACACCAAGCATTCTAAACCTTAGAGCCACTAAAGGATTTCCCCGACCGTTAATTTCAAACTGAAATTAGTCGAGCTCGAACATCTGGTTATTAACAAAAATTAGTTTTGATGTTTGAAACTTTGAATGCAACATTTGGGAAAAAACAACGAACAACACAAGGTGTACTCGGTTTAGGGGTGTTTTCACTAGCAAAATATATTAAAAACTTAGGCTCTGTTTGTTTGGACGCAAAATATTTTTCGGTAAAATATTTAACCTATTTTCCGGTGTTTGGTTGTATAAAAAATAGGAAAACGTCTTACATGTAAAACATTTTTCATCAATTGGATGAAAATAACTTACTGTTAAATCTTCCATAAGTTATTTTCCAAATTATTTTCCAAAATTAACCTGTTGCCTCCTACTGTAATTCTCACTACTCAGTTTCCTTGATCGTTAGTCCTGACTCACGTTCAATTCCAATAATCTCATATGTCTCCACTTTTTAAGCCCCCTCTCTCTCTACACTATTTTGTTGATTTCTGAAAATATTTTCAAGTGCCAACTAAACACCGAAAAATAAAATTTTAAAATTTGTATTATGAAAAAATATTCTACATTGTAAAACATTTTACATCAAAACAAATGGAGCCTTAATGTATTTTACCATCTCGTTTACACTAACAAAAAATTTGTCAACAAAAACTTTTTTTGCTGATCTACTTACAAACCAATCAATAATTTATTCACCACCGGAAATAACTTGACATTTCTCAACAACTTATTCACTATACCGGAATTACCTAATAACTTCTCAACAACAAAAAAAATCTACAAATTTTTCACTACCAATAACACCCCTAGTGAGATGGGCTATGAGTAATCCTGCAATTAAAGCAAAACTATGTTAATTAATTCCTCTATGCATGGATTCCAACTACTTGAAAGTCCGTTCATTCTTTGCAATCAATACTCCGTAGTACACAGTGGCTGCAGGCACTGAAGTATATTCTTCGTGTGGTCTCCACGTGGTAGCTAGGGTCTTCCACGTGATCTTAGTCATTCAAAAGTATTTTTAATGATTCAGATTTTAATGGAAATGTTTTTTTTTTTTATTTTAAATCTGGACCATTAACCTTATGGAGGATTTCTCTTCCATGTTTTGTGGGTGCAAAGTTTTTGTCGGTGGAGTCGTTTGGCAATGGTGGTGGGCTGCGGGGTGGGCTGGAGAGGCGATTGGGATTGCTTTGGGCAGACTTTTGGTTGGTTTGTCACTTTCAAGGAGTTTGTCTAGATTGTTTCGATTTGTGGTAGTCACGTTCAAGTAAAGATTAGCGGTCAAATTGAGTGTCAATTATGATGCATTTTGTTTGGTGTGATGCCATGTCTTCCAATTCTTTTAATCACTGTAATTTTACTTTTTGTAATTTTGCTATTGATTAATAAAATGTTCTTTGCTGTTAAAAAAAAAATGAGTTAATGGCTACGATGAAACGACAAAGAAGCCGGGTCCTTTTTTCCGTGCGTGCATGTGCGAGAGAAAAAAAAAAGCCTCTATAAAAAAATGAAAGTCATGTAAATTATGTATGGAGTTTTTCTTATATATTGATGAAAAATGGGATGAAAACTACTACAATGAAGTGATCTAATTTACATGTTAATTACGAGGTCTAACGGTCTAATGGATTAACGGTTTTAAATAACAATTTTAAAGTGTCGTCATCGTAGTGCAACAGCGTTAGGAGCATTGAGCTTTCGTGTATCACTGGAGTGAAAAATATGTCTCCACAAACGCGGAAAAATCCCACACATGGAATACAAAAAAAAGTGAACCAAAAAAGAAATAAAAGAAAAAAGGTAAGTAGAATCGGACAGAGTCCGTCATATCGGAGCAGACTTCATCCACCAACCTTGATCTCTCACTCCGGGGGAGGATCCCTTCGGCGACCACAATCTGCAAAGTACCATCTCCAAAAGCCGCCGGACTGTACGGCAAAAGAGGCAGAGGAGGGCAGTGGATGGTGGTTTGCAGAGGAGGGGTGGCGGATGGTGGTTTGCGGAGAAGGAGAATAGGGTGAAGGAGGAAGGAGAAAAATCTCCGAAATCTGAAATCCTGAAGGAGAGTAAAGGCGAATTAATTAGTTATGAAACGATACGTATCTCATATGAGTATATATGCGTAAAGATATTCCTTCGTTCTCACCAAACGGAAAAAAACAGGCACATAAAGCTTGAAAAGAATATCCTTGGCCATGAGCGAAGACATTGGATCATGTGTCATAATCCTACTACGGCCTAGGGCCTGGCTAACGTCAGGACAAAGTTATCAACCATTGTTTTCATGATGTCTCTCTCTCTCTCTCTCTCTCTCTCTCTCTCTCTCTCTCTCTCTCTCTCTCTCTCTCTCTCTCTCTATTCTACTGTATCGATGCTCGCCACAGAACATGCATACTACGTACGCTAGCTGTCTTATTAATTGGAAAACGTTGTTGTCGATCCGGTGACCTTTCATTACTATGTGCGCGTTCTCCTCAGGCCCGGCACGCCCTAGGCATGGGCAGACCAGGCCGCCGCTTAGGGCTTCCAATTTTAGGCCCAAAAATATGGGTTTTTGTTCGGGAGAAGTGTCATATTATTTTGTGCCACTTTACAGATTGATTCTAGCTTGTATCGTTCGGCGGCATGCGTGAGTGATTCTCTCTCAGGCGTTTCTGAAATTCTGAACCTAGGAACCTTTTGTCGGTGAACATTAAAGCTAGGAATTCTCACTTTTGAACTTTTCTCAAGATATTTTTGGACATGATTTTCATAAGAAACAACATCATAATCATAGTCACCGTGAGAAGTTTCAAACCTAATATCTTAAAAGGGCGCAAGCTTCTAGATTTCGGACCTTGATCATCAGGCCCGTTTGATAAACTTTTAAGGGTTTGGGATTGGATGACCAATCTCAAGAGATTATTAATACTGTGTTTGGTAACCAAAAAATGGGTTGGTCCTTAGGAATAGCAATGTGGGTATTAGGGGTTATTGAGAAAAGCCTCTCTCACTTGGTATTAACAATCTAATCCCATCATTGCCAATGCACAAATACGAAAATAGCCTTCACCAATTCCATCTCTTTACCAATCCTATCCCATGTGAAGGGCAAAAACGAAAATGTGTACTATTAGGATCCGTTTGATAATGGTGATAGATTGATGAGATTCGTAAGAAGATGAGATTATGATTGGGATTGGTAATGAAAAGGGATTGTTAATGAGAAGGGATTAATAATGAGTATGTTTATTTGGGATGAGATTAGATGATAGGATTATTAATATCATGTTTGTTTGAGATGAGATTAGATGATGAGATTGGATTGATAGAAGAAATTGATACTAAGAAGGGATTGGTAATGTGAAGGAGTTGGAATAGGACTATTAATACCAAGTCCCACGGGGTATTAGCAATACCCCTTATTACCCGGATTATTCATCCCATTAGACTAGTAGTCCAAACTATTTTTGGTTAACAAACAAAAGCTTCATAATCCCATAGGATTGGTTATCCAATCCCAACATGCAAGAGCCTTATCAAACGGGCCCTCAATCCAATCAAATCATATCCCATGTGAAACAAACATGATATTAATACTCTCATCATCTAATCATATCTCAAACAAATATACTCATCACCAATCTCTTCTCTTTACCAATCTCTTCTCATTACCAATCACAATCGTAATCTTATCTACTTACGAATCCCAACCATCTATCACTGTTATCAAACGAGGGTGTAGTTGCAATACATGATAGGGTAGTTGCAAAAGTCTCGATTGTATTGCATTTCGTCTTTGTTTGCAACTCTTTACATGGTGTATTAATAAGTAAAAAAACACATACACTAGAGGGTTTTAGGTATCATAGTTATAAGATCTGATATGGTTTCATTATCAAAGTCAATAAAATATTTTTTTTCATATTTTACATGATATCAGAGTTATAAGATCTAGACCCTGTGGATATTCACTCCTGGCGGGCCTCGCTGCCGTCTACTGAGCACTTAGTTACTTCATCAATTTCTTTCACACTTTCCGATTGTCTGCACCCACCATGCCTCTTCACCACCAGCGCTCGTGTCTTTTCAATTACTGGCGTTTTTTGTTTTTTGGTTTTTTTGGTTTCCCCTGGTTTTCTTCTTGGCTGTTCTCCTGGCTCTTGGCTCTCGGCTTTTGGCTATCCTAACCGTTTCCCTATCCTAGCTTCTTTTGGCTTGGCTTGCTTGGTTATTCTTAGTTTCTGTGGGTTTTTTCAAACTCAAGTTAGTAGAGCTACTTGAGTTTAAGGAGGGATGTTAGAATCCTTGCATATACTAAATATTATCGTGATCATGTCGTGATATTGATATTGAGATTTGATTGTAATTTATTACGATTTCATTATAATTGCGATGATTTCCTTCCATAGTTAGGCTCCTTTCTCTTGTATAAATAAAGACCTCACTATACGGTTTCATTATCGAAGTCAATAAAATATTTATTCTCATATTTTACATGGTATCAGAGGTATAAAATCTAGGTCATGTAGATATTCGCTTCTGGCGGGCGGCCTAAGCCTCGTTGCCTTCCACCGAGCACTTAGTTACTTCGTCCATTTCCTTCAAGCTTCCCGGTTGCTTGCACCTACCATGCCTCTTCACCACCAGTGCTTCTGGCTTTTCGATTACTGGCTTTTTTGTTTTTTGACTTTTCTAGGTTTCTCCTGGTTTTTTCCTGACTATTCTCCTGGCTCTTGGCTCCCGGCTTTTGGCTATCGTGACCATTTCTCTTTCATGACTTCTCTTGGCTTGGTTGTTCTTAATTTCTGTAGGCTTTGTCAAATTCAAGTTGGTAGAACTACTTAAGTTTGAGGGAGGATGTTAGAATCCTTGTATATACTCCCTCCGTCCCTTTTTAAATGTTCCGCTTCATAACTCCAACTTATTAAGAAAATATCATCATTACACCTTTCACATCAACTTTTACCTCCTCTTTTCCTATTTACCCTCTATGGAGATATCATCATTATACTTTTACTCACTAACTTTTTAAAATAGAATATACTTATAGAGGCAATATGGAAAATATATCAACTTTTATCCATTAATTTTACAAAATGGACACTTGGACAACCCAAAATGAAATACTGGACTTTGAAAGGGGGACGGAGGGAGTACTAAATAATATCATATCGTGATATTAAGATTGTGATTTGATTGTAATTGATTATGATTTCATTATAATTGATTACGATTTCATTATGATTGGGATGATTCCTTTTCGTAGTTAGCCTCCTTCCTCTTGTATAAATAAAGATCTCATTGTACGGTTTCATTATCGAAGTCAATAAAATGTTTTTTCTCATATTTTACAATTTTATTAGACATACTCAAGGATAAAATACGGAATTTCTTTTAAAATCTAGACCGTTGATTACTGAGACGGATGGTGAGATGAGAATAGCTGCAAGCTATTGTGATTGCTCACAACAGTCCGCCACTTTCGGAAAAAAGGCTCCCTTCTTTGGCAAGAACTTTATAGCTAATGGCCGGGGTGATTACTTTAGCAATCCTAATAATTACTCCCTCCGTCCAAAAATATTTGTTCGGTTCGAAAAACGAAGTCTTAAAGATAATAACAATTTTTGCAAGAATAACTCAACAACTTCCTAGATATCAATGAGTTTTTTTAATTTGTGAAAAAAATTGAGTTTTTTCTTAAATAAATTGCATTATTTTTAAGTTATTATTTTGAGGACCGGACAAATAATTTAGGACGGAGGGAAAATTATGACAATGGTCTAATAATAACAATTTTCATTTTTCGGCTTTTCTTGGTTTCTCTTGATTTTATTCTTGGTTGTTCTCCTAGCTCTTGGCTACCGGCTTTTGGCTATCATGAATGTTTCTCTCTCCTGGCTTGGCTTGGCTTGGCTGTTATTAGTTTCTATAGGTTTTTTAAACTCAAGTTGGTAAACCTACTTGAGTTTGAACGGGATGTTAGAATTCTTGAATATACGAAATAATATCATGATATTGAGATTGTGATTTGATTGTAATTGATTACAATTTCATTATAATTGGGATGATTCTCTTTTATGGTTAGGCTCCTTCCTCTTCTATAAATAAAGACATCATTGTACGGTTTCATTATCGAAGTCAATAAAATATTTCATCTTAGACATACTCAAAGATAAAATACGGGAGTTCTTTTAAAATACAGACCGTTGATTATCGAAACGGACGGTGAGATGGGAACAACTGCACGCTATTGTGATTGCTCACAACAACCCGCCGCTTCCCGAAAAAAGGCCCCCCCTTCTTTGGCAAGAACTTTATAGCTAATGGCCAGGGTGATTACTTTAGCAATCCTAATTAAAAATTATGACAATGGTCTAATATACATCCAAATTATCATATGTGTTATTTGTGTGTATAAAATATGAATATCAATCATAATTAAATACATTAAAAATTATGACAATGGTCTAATACACATCCAAATTATTATATGTATTATTTGTGTGTGTAAAATATGAATATCAATCATAATTAAATACATGCCTTAAAGCAGTGAGTCGGCAGTGACCCACGCGGGAATGTGTGGGGGCACTGGACAACTGGACAAGCAACAAGAAAGTGGCTGGGTTGTTGAGGGTACTGGGGTCATAGTCTTAAATATATACCTAAGCTAAGGCCCCTTTTGTATAATTCTTGTAATTAAGAATTTAAAAGGATTTGGGGGCACTACTGTAATTTTCCACACCCTTATAAGCTAACGATAAGTTAAGACCTCCACAAGGGTCTTGCTTATCGTGCACAGATAAACATTACAGGCCTCATGGCTCCAACAAATTCCGAATATAAAAATGAGTTCAGATAAACTAGCTATTTCGGATTACCCATTGTCTCCCCCCTCTTATATATATACTCCTAACAAATGAGTTTAAAATTGAAGGGTTAGAAAAGTGGACTTAAGAAAAGAAAGGTAAACGAAATTGTCTTCTTTTTAGCAGGTCCCCACTTATAATCAATGGAGTCCCTTTCTTTTCTAAGTCCACTTTTCACCCTCGAGGAAGTAGATGCTTCTCATGTCCCGTACGTGACGCCAAGAAAAGAAACGAATCTCCCTCATGGCAAAGGAAAAAAAAAAAAGGGTCATCGGAGCCCCTCAAGCAAGCAAAATTGAAAATCGCAGTCGCTTTGCAAATTGTATAGATTTGTACAGTTCGGATAAGACAGAATTTTCATACGTCTCACTCGATAACCACTACGATTAGATGTGCACTAAACCCTAATGCATCGATGTATCTATGTCAATACTACGGGTTTGTTTGTAACTCAGTATTCGTCTCAATGAATAGATTAATGTAGAGGATATATTATGGCTGCTGATTTTGCCACTCCCTTGTTGTTAACGTCACTCCCCTGCAAAAATACACGTGTAGGGGAGTGGCGTTAACAAAAAAAGAAGTGACAAAATTATTTCTCTATATTATGTGATTTACTAGCCTTTGTTTTTACGACCAGGACAAACAAGTTTTGTATGCCACTAGACAACACATACAAATGCTAGCACACGAGTACATATTATGAATATGTCCGCTGTCTAGTTTGTGTGTATGTGGAGAGAGAGAGAGAGAGAGAGAGAGAGAGAGAGAGAGAGAGAGAGAGAGAGAGAGAGAGAGAGAGAGAGAGAGGGAGAGAGAGAGAGAGAGAGGGCAATGCGAAACTCAACCAATTTGTCCAGTTGCTTACATATGTAGAAACCCTGAACGAACTAGAAATGAAAATTAAAAAAACTTAAAGCAAACAAAATAAGAAAAGGCAATGCTTGCCAATCAAGCCAAAATTAAAGGTAAGAGGAATAGTGGCTTGCCAATCAAGCCAAAATTAATGTCAATACTACGGGTTTGTTTGTAACTCAGTATTCGTCTGTGGTGAGTTCTCCTAAACTTATTTAACAATAAGTTGTTTTGCCCTTATTTAATTTTTTTTTTTGCATTTGTTAGTTTTGCGCCAAACTTTTGTGGATTATTGATTCGTCTCGACGAGAGAAATCAGAAAAGAAATTTTTTTTTTTTACTTTTACCCAAATACTTTCAGAAATAACCACTTTTTAGCAAAATAAGTCAAATAGGCTAACTTTATTTTGCTAAAAATGGTTATTTCTCAAACTATGTGTAAAAGTAAAAAAAAAATTACTTTTTAGATTTCTCTCGTCGAGATGAATCAATAATCAACAAAAGTTTAGCGCAAAACTACAAATACAAAAAAAAATTCAATTAAGGACAAAATAAACTTATTTTCTTATAAGTTTTGAAGAATCAGGCCGAAAAATACTAGAAAAAGATTTGAGATAGACTCAAATCCGGAAACTAGAATAGAAAAAATAATTACTACTAGTAAAAATCTAGCCCAGAAGGGAATTGCCGTGAGGAATAAATCAGCTTTTTAATTCTTCCATAAATCGTCAAAAGCAAACAAGGACGCCCCAACGATGTTGAACGCCCGGCCGAAGGGTCTTGGTCATGTAAAAGCAACGATTGTAACTTGTAATAGACTGGTTGGCATCGACTTTAGGCTTTGTGGACTATTCCACATACATCTTGCCAATACTGTATATATCAGCGGGAGTTAACGAAGAGTCATAGTAGGTTAGTTTACAGGGAATTTCAGAAGCTATCCGTAGCCTAACTCTGAACTTCAAACGCCCATGGCGGGACTCAAATCCTAGCCTCCCACATGGGAAGGTGAGGAGATGCCAACTGGGCTAGCTCTAATTGGCTGTTCCACCAACAATGGGGGACTCAAATCCTAGCCTTCCACATGGGGAGGCGAGGAGATGCCAACTGGACTAGCTCTAATTGGCTGTTCCACCAACAGTGGGTCTTGCCTTTTCTAGCACTTCCTTGAGCCATTGGGTCTTGCCTTTTCTAGCACTTTCTTGAGCCGTCGGGCTCAAATTGGGCCATGTAATCGGGTGCGATCATGTCTGCATCAGAGATCGAGGGGAGAGGAG
This sequence comes from Rhododendron simsii, assembly GCA_014282245.1. Classification (NCBI taxonomy): domain Eukaryota; kingdom Viridiplantae; phylum Streptophyta; class Magnoliopsida; order Ericales; family Ericaceae; genus Rhododendron; species Rhododendron simsii. The sequence continues at coordinate 38,229,813 of CM024957.1, read as the reverse complement.
TGGGGACGTACACTATGCGGTGAGTAGACATCCATATATATCCTCCACAGAACATGGTGAAAATCTTCAGTAGCCAATAAGAAACAATGGATGAGGAATACTATCCAGTCTACTAGCGCCGAATCCAGGCCGCGCACAAAAATAAAAAATAGAACAAAATTTACGTGAGGAAGAGTGGTTGGCAGATATACAGAATAAAAAATAAAAATTAAAAAGGCCTTTTTTTCTGCTTTATGCTGAATGTGTAACCAAATTGGATGAATTGCTGGCATTGCAGGTCATATTCTTTGGTTTCAGAGAATCCTACCAAATTCGAAACATGGATTCGAACAATAATCCTCAAAACTCTGGTTCATGATTTTTTTTTTTTTTATTGGCAAAAATATTTTATTAGAAAAACATAATAAGGGTACATCAAGAAAAACGAAAGAAACCGGCCCTTGATCATATTGGACAAATCCGTGTAAGCCTAACAGCAAAACTTGGGATTATTTACTATACTAATATTCCTCAGTAAATTCTTAACCAATTTACGTATAATTAGGTTAGCATGTTAGTAGTTAGTAAGCTACAATAGTGTGTACACACACATTAAACCGATGTTGCTCTATTAACTCGAACTTGAGACCTCTCCCAATGTTGCGAATGTTTGCATCCGTGTAAATCTTAGGTTATCCATCATAGTTGTACGTGTCGAATTTAAGATCTATCGAATTGACCTGACGTGTTTCACTGATAGAGATTTGAATAAATAAATAAATACAACTATAAATAAATTAATTAAATAAATACAGACATCCTAAAGGATGTATTTGGTATGTTGGAGAGTGGGACACTATAAATATTTGGACTTATCAAGAGATGTCAACATCTAACCTATACTTGACATCACATCACAAAACCTAAAAGAAATAATTGTAAAGATGAGGGAGAAAAAAAGAAGAAGAAGAAGAAGAAGAAGTGGGTGGTGGTTTGATGAGGTGGTGTTCCATGGATTAAGGGATAAAAGGGGGAGACAAGCATGGAAGTAGGTAAAGTTGCCATTAGGGATTTTAGTACAATATAAAGATAGAGTAATTAATAATTAGAGGCAAAAAAATAGTGGAATTATGGTGCATTGATGGGATGTAAGTAGATTGTGGGATCTTGTATCACCAGCAAGATTTGCAATGTAAATGTCTATTTATTCGTCTAATGGGAGTAAAAAATGATGCTAAAAAGAAAAGCACACAAGGGAAATGACCACAAAAGTTTACATGAGATGATTAGGATGATTCTGACATCAGTTCAATAATTATCACAGTATTTTAAATTTGCTCTCTAGTAAGAGTTGAGTGTCGTGTATTTTACTGTTCTTGTTCAGAGGCCGGCTTTGAGATTCTCGAGATCTAAGACGAATTATGAAGGAAAAAAATATTCATATGGGGAAGAAAAAAGAGACCCCCAAGACTTAAATCATGTACACCTCTTGGATAGAAGAACTAAGTTTTTTCACTAGGCAAGCTAGCTTATTTGTTACTATATAAGTGCTAGATTAATTATATATTACATGTGTCTATACCTATCTGAGGCCTAGTTTTGATCCAAAATTCGGAGCTTAAGTCCGCCGTGTTGTTCGCCTCACCTCAGAGCCGGCGCCGTGTAGAGTTACACCACGAAGCTTTAGTGGAGATGGTGGCTTGAAACCTCAAGCTTTTTCTAGAAAATTAGGAACCCTATATTCCTAGGTATATTCAAATCAAAGTCCAATCAAAAGATCAGTACATATACTTTGCTAAACGAAAACATAATTATACTTTGTTTTGAATAGGTTCAACCCACAAATTGGGCATCAAAAACCTGTTGTCAAGTCAAACACAAAAACCTTCAAAGTTCTTTGGGTGGGGGGAGGGGGGCTAGTTTCTTAAAGGGGTACATTAAGCATAAGTGTATACTGTGTATTGGGGTTTATTTGTAGTTATCTACAATTCAGAGGGGGCAAGAGACCTCTGCCCATGTTGAATCCGACGTTGGCCGCTTCGTAAAGGAAATTTTGTTTAATCTCTCCACTCACTGACTCAAGACATAGATATCTTGTTTTCACATGTGTGGTATGATCTGTTCATTAATTTTTCATGATTATCTGCGTGAATCAAAATTATCATGATAATTGTGTATACTTAACATGCTTTAATTTAATTCTATTTCGATTGCTCATCATAATTAACTCTACTTGCTGCCATAGATTAGTTGTGCAGCAAGTTCAGTCGTTCGATTCATACCGACGCTATGCAGAAAAAGTACTGCCCAAACTACTCTAGCTTAACTAAAGGAATTAATATGGGTAATTGTTTGGCTATATTTGCAAATTAACTCTATTGACTTTCATACAAAAAAAAGATTATGAACTATAGACAATTTTCTGAGAGATGTGAAAATTGACAATTTTTGTGTATATGGACGGTGGGAGTAAAATATTATAGTTTGAACAATCTGTTGGAGTGCATTACAGAAACAGATTCTTCAAACTTTGAAGAATATATGGTAGTAGCAAAGTACAGTTTTGATGCAAACTTTTGACGGATCTAGTAAAAATGCTCTTAAGTTTCAAACAGAAGTGCTAAGAGTACCCTATGTGCAAACATTACCCACCACAAAAACACTATTTAGTTAACTCACAATCAGCTCCAGTAATACTAGCTAGTACTACTTTTTGTAAGGCCAATTTACTTATTGAAATAAGCACTATTAATCGGATTTTAGTACAATAAAAATTACCCTTAAATATGAATATGTAATAATCTTAGAAAAATGATTTTCACGTTTCCCTTTTTGATATCCACACTCTTTTTTTAAGTCTTTTAGCAACAACCAAAAAAAAAAAAAATCCCTTTCAATACTATAAAAAAAAAAGTGTGGATAACAAATAGGAGAGCGTAAAAGTCACTTCCCTAATCTTAAAAGTTGAATAATTAATAATTGGAGGGCAATGGTAGTGGAATTAATTATGTTCAATTGATGGGATGTAAGTAGAATGTGGGGACATTGTACATACCATCACCCAGATTTGCAGTGTGAATCCATTAATTGATCATATCCCACCTTGACTGGTCATCATTTGTCCACTGCGAATGGCCACCAAAGTTCAGACTTCAGACTTAATTATAATCACCACAAGATTAATTTACTTCAGAAAACTAATGGTGTAGTGAAAAAGTGAGGAAGATTTCACATATCATGATGGGTCTGCAAATATTACGCATATCACGCCGCGTGTGTTTGATCTTTTTCCTCGATGTATCTTTATCGTATATCAATATACGTATTTTTGATGATAAAAAAAGTGAGGGAGATTAAACAAAGGAAACCAAAAAGTGCTAAGAGAATTATGAGACATATTAGTATTTGTTTGGCTATAGTTGCAACTCCAATGAGCTATGTCTTAACATTCAAGGGAAGTTATAAAGCCCCTCCTTCCTCCAACTAGCACCCACCATTACCAAATCCAGGCCAGATCCATGGTGGAAATAATTATTCAAACAAATTGTGGGAGACAACTTAACTTATCTGCCTTATAATTGAATGCATATACACTATTTAGTTTACTCAGAATCAGCTTCAGTAGTTCTAAGTTCCTTTTTAAGACTAACCACACAAGTAGGTCGGGTGAGAGCGCAAGTAAAGAGCTAAGGGGGAAAAAAAAGGTAGGCAAAAGGTTTTGGTTGGTTAATTTTTAAGGTAATTTTTGCACCGGACAAATTACATCGGTTTTGTAGCTTTCCGAACTAAAACCGACCAGAAATTATAATCAATTATCAAACCCAACCATTATACATTCGGATCCAAACTAATAACTTGTCAAGTCTAACTAACAGAACCGGACCCTGCACTGCAAGGGTGCACTACAGGGGTCGAGGCTCCAAAACTTCTAATTGATGCTAATATCCGAAGTATGCAGTGGGAGACACCTTTGCATATTCTCTGTATCAATAAATGTAAAAAAAGAAAAGAAAATATGCATATAACTCATGCCATCGTCACGGTAGCGCATTGTTTAAGTCATCAAAATAATTCCTGTTACTTTTCCCCCCTCTCTCCCACTAATAATCTTTGTTAAGTTCACTGAGATTAATAATTGATATAAAGTTGAGATTAGACAAAACAGCATTGAGATTATTGACAATTAAACAAGATCTCCAAAAAAAATTCCAATCTGTGGAAAAGCAGAACATCATAAAAATCAATCTCCTTTTCTATTGTCTTACTTGAAATGGATTACAGGTTTGAAACTCTCGACCAACTACACACCTACGGTTGCCCCGGTGGTTGGGGCAGTTGAAGGTTTTAGAAGTACTCCTCAAGATTTGGGGTTCGATTTTCCACAAGGTGAATATCTTGTAATAAGTGGGGAGTCATAACTGGTGTGGCCGCATTAGCTCTTTCGAAGGTTTGGATCCATTTGGTGGCTTGACTGTAGGGATGTTCCTCCGTTACCCAAAAAAAAAAACCTCATGACCATGCCCTATTCGTTTTGAGTTTTGAGAGTAATGAATGGTGAGAGATAGATAGAGAAAATTGATTGAAGACCGTGCCCAAGGATTTTGAGACTCCAAAACGAACAAGGTATGAACCCACTTTCAAATATTTTTGAGCTTTTGCTTTAGATATTTCTCAAAATGGTTGTGTAAAAAAACATAATTTTTGTACTTTTTTTATTCCTCTCGTCAAGACGAACTAATATTACATAAAAGTTTGGCGTGAAATTAACAACCGCGAATTTTTTTTAAATAAGGACAAAACCAAAAAATTGTAGTCCACAACTTGTCGGTCAGTAAAAACAGTACTCCCCAATATGTCATACTATTTCGTGTTATACGTACGGTAAGATAACCTAATCCCAACTCAACAATCACACTACTGTAGTGTCACTACATATCAAACTCCTCTTCATAAGAGGATTAAAAAAAAAACTCCTCTTCATAAGATTTGAGCTTGGAACTTCACAACACAACTGTCGCTCCTTCTACACGGCCGTCGGGCCAATTGCCCGGGACTATACCTTCAATATCCGACTATTAAATTTGAGTCTCTGGCCCCAAGAATCAAAGTTTAAAATCGGAGAAGTTTTTGGGTGCAAATTGGGTACCACGTGGCGGTACCCAGTGCGCACCAGGGCCGTCCAAACGTGTTTTGGACGGCCAAGATTTTAGAGAGAGAGAAAGGGGAGCGAGAGAGTGGTCGCCTGAGGGGGAGAGAGAGTGTTCGGATCTGGACCGTCCAAAACACGCTGAGACGACTTGAATGCGCGCTCAGGTACCACGTGGACTATACCTATTTGCACTCCAAAACTTCTCAATCGGAAATCGAGATGCAGTTTCTTTCTTGGTAGCTTCGTAGGTTGGTTATGTGTCCCTTCATTCTCGCAGCCAATCGATGCTTCATTAATGCTGCTCTATTTTAATGCTATATAGTGCCAATAAAACTGGTGGAGTCGTGTTTTTGAAAAATTGAGAAAAACACGTTAACAATATGGGCGGACATGACCTTGGTAATTGTACAAGAAATTCTGCTTGATTATGATCAGTGTCTACGTTTGACCAGGACTCACACATCTAGCCTATGATTGAAGTGACACACCCAGGACCCCTTCAAACCTGGCCCTCAATATGCTTGGCCTTGGTTCAAGCTCTACTGTTTTGTCGGCTGGGCCGGGTTTCCGATTCTAGAGAGGAGTCGATGCTGGTTCATCAGCTCGATCGAACCCAAACTCTCCCCTCACTTAATTACTGGTACATAATTGTTGGTTTGGAGTAATATGTTCGTGTGTGTAGGAAAATGGAAGTAAGCTAATCATATCATATGAGAGTCGGCAACAAGTACATCAAGTTCAAGAGAAAAGCAACCCAAATTGGAAAGGATAAAAGGAAAGAAAGAGTGTTACGGAGAAGAAATTTACCAACAAAGAAAGACTCTTATGAAAGAGAATAACCTCATGCGGAGAAGGAATAGACAAGAAAGAACGGAGGGAGTAAAAGATAACATAGTACTCCTTCCGTCGTAATCTATTGATTCCTTTTAAAGATTCCAATTTATTAAAGGAACATGATCATTGCACTTATCATATTTTTTTTCGTTGCAACCTTCAAAAGATCATGATTGCATGTACTTATTACTTGCAAAAAAATAAGGGTAAAAGAACCTCATCATTTTTTTTCCCCATTACTACTTTTCAATAAATTCTGTCTTACCATACCTTTTTTTTGTTTGAAAATATATAATAATAGGAAGAAGAAGAAATAGTAAAGGAGCAATGTACCATGGGTGGAATCAAATATGTAACATTTACAAACAAAAGTATTAGGTTATTAGAGGAAAATCAATATATTATTAATCTCGAATCAGGCTTATAAACTAGAATAGAACCACGTACGGGGAAGAAATAAACCAACCAAGCACTCATTAAGGATCACTTCCCAGATTAGTGAAAGTTACGAGGGATGGTCCATAAGCTCTTTCTGAAAACATCGTTTTTTTTTTTTTCCTTCTTATGATGACTAAAGACTCATGTAAAGAGAAATAGTACAGCCAAATATAAGGGTTACGTAATAGAATTTTCAACCTATCGTCTTCAGAAACGACATCTAAAGGGGGGAAAGGTTTTCGTTGTTTGTATCAAATCACTTTGCCATCATATCAATTCAGCCTCCCATAGAGGATTCAACAATGAACAAATGTTAGGCCTAAGTTTTGAAATTTAGCACTTTCGAAGATCGTGGAGTTCAGATAAAGACAAGGGGGTCAAACAAAGAAATTACAAATTTTCAGAGACTCATTTTGTCCAATTCTTGACCAAAAGGTTCTACAATTGGGGTCCATGAGATCTATTTTCTCTTGTCCTTTTTCTTGGCTCTAGCTAGGAGGGTTTTTTTTTTTGGGTAAGTGGGTCTAGGAGGGTTGTTTTAGGAATTCAGGAGTGCGAATTCTTATAATTTTGCAGTTATTTTGTAAATTATTAGTTTCGTATATGGAGATTTTATAATTTAAAGGTGAATTTTTTTTCCCGAATCGGTGCAATTGCCCACTATATTTATTCCTACTAGGCAGGATAAATAGAGGGGACATGAAAGTTCCCTTCACGAGTGGAATGGTGGTGCACCCCAAAATAAATAAATAAATAAATATGTAAATTTTGAAGGGCTAAAGAGTAAAATTACTTGGATTAAATACGGGCCATTGAACCGGGTTATAAGCGGGCTCAAGGGCCTCGCATTGCCCATTGCTTTTCTTTGAGACTACCGATTTTGGGCCTTGTTATGTTGTGAAGATTATCCAGTTCAGCCCGCAAATTCAGACTATGAAGATCAGCAGATCGAGCCCACAAACGCTCTTGGGTTGGGTTAGGCGTTCTTTAGATGTCAGACCCAAAACATCAAAAGATTCAAAACAAAGTAAAATTCTCAGGGTCGTGGTGTTTCTTCTTCAGCTTTGGGTGGGCTGATTATTAATGAAGTTCATGCTTGTTAATGTTCCTGGAGAGGCTTGAGGCTATGTGATGGTACGAGGTTGTTAGCTCTTTCTTGGAGTCTTAGTTCTCGCATTTTTTCTTTGTGAATTTTTTCCTTGTTGGGTTTGTTTTCTGGTATTCCTAGGCAGCTAGGTATGTGTTAGTTATGCTTGGGTTCCCGTTGTATGTTGGGATTCTCCTTTGTTCTTAGTTGGTTTGCTTTATAAAATGGTTTAATTACCAAAAAAAAAGTAAAATTCTCATACTAAAAAGTAGAATAGTTTGGTGCTTTAGGGCCATTCCCCCCCCCCCCCCCCCCCCAATTAGTGCCGTGGGAGCTACATATTGGCTACATGTTAGGATATGGAGTCCATGCCAATATGCGGTGTAGAAAGCCCCTGAAACTAACGCAAAATTCAATGAGCAATCAATAATTTTTTTATGAACAGGCTTGTCAGCGGTGCAGGGTTCTCAACTGCAAGGTGCAGTTGGCCCCTTTTTGGGATCGTGCATGGTCTGTTTTAATGATCTAAATCATTCACTCTGTAGAGTTCGTTGCGAATGTCTATCATGTCGAACACCATGTTCATCATCGAGTGGTCCTCGAGCAAAACAAGGTAAAAATGGATTTGACCTAGTGTTCCTTACTTGATTTTCCTTATGGAAAATGTATTTCAAAAAGATATTGCTCCTTCCGTCTCTTGTTTAGAGTCCAATTTTTTATTGAATTTTGTTAATTTATGCCCTAGGGGCATATGGTAATAATCATTTCATTATGCCAACTATACTCAGGAGTATATAGGAACTCACAAAGGTAATAAATAGGTTAGGCAACATTGACTAGCTGGAAAACTTGTATATGGTGAGATGGAATTACCCTTTTTACTTTCCCATCCATGCTATCTTTTCAACTCCTTTTATTTTTCGAGGTCTTTCAACTCCTGCAGGTTTAAGCCAAAAACAAAAACCCTCCTATGGGGACTCCATCGGTCACTGAAATGGTATACTACAAGCTAAGTAATTGGTTATTCCGTTGAATACAAGAAAAAAAAAGAAAGAAAAGAGCTAGAGAGGCTAAATCGTTGAAACTTGAAAAAATAAATGGAAGGGTATCGTAGCACTTCTTTTGAAAACTAAATACTAATAAATTCCGAAACAAGTTATTGTTTTTTTTTTCCTTAACCAGATTTTAAGCCAAAAAGTTTATACTTTTGGCTTATTGTGTGGGCTAAAGTTATATTTTTCGAACCTTTTTTTAATTTTATTTTATATTTAGCCTTCTTTTCCTTTTATGTTTTCTCCCATTTAAAAAAAATCAGTGGAGTAAATTCTCTTGATCAAAAATTCGGAAAAAATTCGCGAAAGCCAAAGAATAGATAAATTAGTGGTCAAGAAAGTCCAAACAAACTTTTAATTAGCATACTACGTAATACGGAGTATGTAATTTTGAAAAAGAGGAATGTACCGGCCAATTGAAACTTTGTAAAGTGGTTAGGTTTGATTCAATAGCCTCTCTTCTTTTTTGTGGCTTACGTGTGATAATTGCTGAAATTATATGCCAAAAAATGAGAGAACACGAGCAAACATTTTTTTCAAATAAGTTTTCATGTTTATTTGGTCAATTATTAACTTTTACAGTAGGGTTTTTGTTTGTTGGGTAGCTAGGGCAGTTTCGTCAAACAAAAAAAGGTTTATCTTTCCAAAACGTAATTAATTACCCTAGCATTGTTTGTGTTACATTTCCCATGGAAGTGGAGTAATGTAGAGCAATTAATGTGCTTTTATCATATGCCCTTAGGATATACATTAACAAAACCCTTTTTTATTTTGAATTGTTCCTTAATAAAATGTTCATCTCGTAAAGTTAGTGAATAAAAGTTAGTGTATTTTTTATTTTGCTTTTAAAAAATAGATTCTATTTTCAAAAACAATAAAGCTATGGATACATATGAGATTGTACATATCATGTACATATGAATTTTGTGGAGTTCTCTCTGATCTCACAAAGATGATTTGAACCATCTATTATTTTTAAAATATTTTTTTATAAAATTTTATAAAAAATAAACTCAATTCAATTGGCAACTGCAGTGTGCAGTTGGGAATCCCCAAGTGCTGACAATCCGTGTCCCTAGGAAAGCTGAGTCCTTTCCTTTCCTAGTAGTACTAATCAAGAAAGAGAGCTACTTTCCGTTTGAGCCAAAAAAAAACCATGAAAAAGAGAGCAGCAACGAACAGTGAGGGAGCCATACTTCCCCCGTAAAACAGAAACCCATACAGAAATCAGCTCTCAGCCGTCCTCCATTTTTATTTTTTATTTTTATGATTCTTCTCGAATAATCCCCGTGTGCACAGCAAACCTTGACAACTCCCCACTTCAATGCCTTCTCCTCCTCCTTCATCGCTCTCTCACTCCTCTCTCCCCTACAATCCCACCCGCCGTGAATCGCCGGAGGCGTCTCTCTTCTCTCATCGGAGCCGTGTTGCTCCGCCGCGGCCGGACGCTCCGGCGGAGAGACTCGTGCTGAGGAAGCGGTGTTTTGTAGTTCGAGCTGGTACTGGAGTGGTCGGTGATCGGGGGGTCGAGGAAGGAGCGGGTGATACGAGGAGAGAGAAATGTATGGTTTTGAGAGTTGGACTTGTTTGTGGAGGTCCGTCTGCGGAGCGGGGGATCTCTCTCAACTCTGCTAGATCGGTTCTTGATCACATACAGGTATTGTTATGCACTTCTAAGTCACTTAATGCGTGTGCCGAAGTGCAAGCGCGAACCTTTTTAGTGGATTAATATAGTATTTTGGAAATTGGAGTCGGCCTTGAGCTAAAGCTCGCTTGAGTGCAGCAGCTTTACGTCCCGAAAAGTTACAAATTTGACCACTTATAATAGTGCAACAGAAGAGGGGCCGTTCTTTAAATTCCCCGTTAGCCCCCAGAAAGCCCTGTTAGAAATCTACCAAAGCACCAAGGCGTGACTAAGGCTGTGCACATAAAATTCTCGTACACAATTACGACCACGAAATTTGAAAAGTTCACCAAAGATGAAAGCTTTCTCTGGATTTGGATTATTGTTGTCAGAGTTTTTTGCTATAATTCTTGACTTTTGAGATTTCTGATGTCGAGACGAATCAATATTAATCATAAATTCTCGATGCAGAACTAAAAAAGTTCATGGAGGACGAGAATTGAATGGAAAAAGTTAGGCCAAAGTCCATAGTATTTTCCTTGTAAAAAAAAATCCTTTTTCTCGGGAAAATTACATTGGATGATGCCTTTTGTGGATATGGTTTATTGGAGAGTTGTTTTTGTCTCTTTTATGTTGCTGAGGAAATTGAGGAAGAAACAGGATAATGAATTGGAATCCTCCATCTTCTGTTGTTAGTGTTCTTGAAAAAGGAAGCAATGCTTGGCTTTGACGAATTATAATGTAAAGCCTGGGTTAGCACAAGTCTCTCATTCTTCTCCCACCAAAAGCAAAACCCGTTTAACCACCCTCAGTAGTGAAAGCTTTTGCAAAATAGCTGTGGAAGGGAGCTCCCATTTACAATGTGACCACACGACCCAAGGTTATGGGATTGATTCCGGTTTACCCAAAAGAAAATTTTAAGTTGACCATGTATTTTATATGGTCTAATGGCTAATGCAATGATGTATGGTTCATTCGAAACCAAATGTTTTCCTTTTTAAGGTTGAGAATGAGGATTGGGTGATTATTTCTGTAGTTGGAATGTTGGATTGAGTGTTATTTCCAACAGTAGATTTTTGAATGTTTGATTATAGTGAAGCTGATTTTCTTTTTCAACCAGGGGGACGACTTACATGTGAGTTGCTACTACATTGATTCCAATCTAAATGCATATGCGATATCCTCTGCTCAGGTTTGTACATGGTGTATTGTTTGCTAACTCATTACTGTTTCTGAATAGATCTTGGGTTTTTTTGTGTGAAAGGGAATATTTTTAGTTCAAACATATCCACAGACTTCATAATTGCTAGCTGAGTAACTAGATTTTCTGAAGTGTGAAAAAACTAGGTCGTCAATAAAACGGGCTGGTATTTGAACTATGTATGGCGTGTAAACAGTAAAAGGTCTAAACTTATCATTTGACTATTTTGTTTTCTTCTTTCTAGGAATGGTGTTTGAAACTAAAAGCTGAGAGGAACTCTTACCTCTGCAGTTTATTCTGATGACCTCCTCCAACTAAATACACGTCTTACTCTATATATTTGTATAACATTGATCATTCAACATTGTTTGTAGTTTCTACCTCTATCGAATTTCAAGAAGAACCTGCTGTATAACAGTCATGGTCATTGTATACGCTCATACTTATTCCATATTACAATTAAAATAGCTATCCATGTACTTTTGTTGCAGATGGGGTTGACCTCTTAAGGATATAAAAGGAAGTCCATTTTCTTTTTTTGCCTGTTTGTTCGATTTTATTAGGCATAATTTCATAAAGCTTCAAGAAGATTCACTATCGAAGTCCAACTCTCAGTCTTTCAGTTAGAAAGGACAGTAATATCATATATGATAATCTTTTCCTGTTATCTTAGGCTCTTTACTTGTTGCTCTCCTATTTCTTAAATGTTTTGTTGTTGAACGTACTTTCCAGCTGGAAATTATTTACATGGAGTTTTGAAAATTGTTCTTGAATTTTACTTGCAGTTGTACTCCAACACTCCTGCAGATTTTGATTTCAAACTTGAAAGGTATATATCAAACTGGAACTTGCTGTTCTGCTTTTTGAGATTAAAATTTTGAAAAGTGGCTAAACCATACTTTTGCAGCCTTGCCCAAGGATTCGAGACATTGTCGGACTTTGCCGAACACCTTGTTGGCTCTGTGGACATAGTTTTCCCTGTCATACATGGTCGATTTGGTGAAGATGGTGGCATTCAGGTGTAGCTTAGTGAAACTTTGATCGAGTTATTAATGCTCAGAAGCTTTTTGAGCCTCATCATGTAGTAAACAGATACTTTTTTTCCCCTTCCTAGGAGCTATTGGAAAAATCAAATGTCCCATTTGTTGGTACACGGTCATATGAATGCCGAAAAGCATTTGACAAGGTAAACTCTTATTTTTAGTTTCTGCTTCCTATACATGTCCAACGACGCCAACCTAATAGTGAAATAGGCCTGACTTAAATGCGGTTGGATGCCTGTAGAAAGTGGATTACTATGATGTTTGTTTTTCTGTGACTCTATAGCAGGCTCTCGACAAAATCTCAGACATCATTTTTAAGCAACCATGAAACTGCTTCGAACTACTGGGAAATATCACTTTAAGCAACAGCAACCTTTATTTTTATATGCAGCCATGCCTTCCATATGATAAAGATGCTATTGCTATCCTAGCTAGCTAATGCAAAGGCAAAGGCTCAATTCATTCTCAAATTTCATGCCCCACCCAAGTAGATGACATAACCAATTTTTATTCAATAATAAGAAACATTATTATGTTTGTTGGGTTAAAATATATGCATATGCAGCATATCTATGTTACTCGACAATTTCTTCTAAGGAAACTCGCATCCATTATACCTATAATCCTTTACCTTCCAAATAAGCCTTTCTGTTACTGTTTCCTTTTTTCCTTGTTGAGTAAGAAGATGCCAACTGTTGTTAGATGTTGATTCTCTGCAGTACAATGCATCATTAGAGCTCTACAGACAAGGATTTGTGACGGTGCCGAATTTCTTAGTGCAGGTATTGTTTCAGCCAGTTTATATTTGTGGTAACTATTGTCTGGCCTTAATTGTCCCTCTGCGTTGTTTTTTTTCCCTTTTCTTGTCTTGCCCCTAGTTGCCTACTTACCCAATAACTTGCATAAGATATCCTTAAGCCCATGTTACCAGTAGTAGTCCACACGGTTCATTATGCAATGTTTTTCACCCAACCCATTGGTGTAAGATGGGATATGACAGTATCCCCACTCGAGTACATGACGCCCTCATCAAATTCCCAGCATCTTCCCCTGGCCGGCAATGTGGCTAGCAGTCCATAAGCGGGCACTGAGCTGCCCATACTGTGGCATATCTACCTCTCTCTAGAGCCTCCACTCCCCTATCACACAACCACAATGACCTATATGGGATTAAGGTTACCTCTTTACGATGTGAGATGTTTGACAACTAAATGTATTATGCAAACTCACCTTAAGTTATTACTAGATTGGCATCATGACTTCAAATTGGTTTTTGGTTGTTCTTATTCCTGTTCAAAGGGTGAGATTAGTGTGTGCCTATTTAATTTGTGGTTTATGGGCAACAATATTTGGTTTTGTGAGAAATTCATTTTGAAGTTTTGTTTGTTCTATTGGAACTTTGCTTTATTTGCTTGAAATTTGTTCTGCCGGCACTCATGAAATTGCATACAGGGAACAGAGTTGGATGAATCTGAGCTGACAGAGTGGTTTGTGAGAAATCAACTGGATACTAACCTGGGCAAAGTTGTGGTAAGGTGTAATCTTGCGTTGTGTGTAGAAGTTATGATTGTCAAATGTCAAGTCTGTATATCATGATTCATGCAGCGGTTTTATTGATTGCAGGTGAAGCCGACAAAAGCTGGGTCAAGCATTGGAGTAACAGTTGCATATGGCGTTGCTGATTCTCTTAAGAAAGCTAATGAACTGATTTCAGAAGTAAATTCCTTTCTCTTTCTGTATTTATCATTTAACCTTTTCTTGTCCTACTTTGATTCTGAAGCAAAAATGATAAATGGCAGCTTTTTCTCAGAAGAGTTGTTCTGTTCATCGTATTAGCTAGAAATTGAGATTAAATTTGATGTTCCCTCGCTGTGGTGTTTGGGGCTTGAGAATAGTGTGCGCCTGGAAAACTGTGTTTTGAAGGTTCTAATGGCGGCGTTGTTTCTGATGAATACACCTACTTTTGATGTTTGTCAGGGAGTTGATGACAGTGTACTTGTTGAAATTTTTCTTGAAGGAGGGAGCGAGTTTACTGCCATTGTCCTTGATTTGGGTTCTGCTTTTGATTGCCTGCCTGTTGTACTACTGCCAACAGAGGTATTTGCTCTCTTGCGCCTGTGCTTTTCTTTGCCGTTCACTGTAATAGAAAACGTCCAATCTCTTGGGATAATTTAGGTTGGGACTTAAGATGCCCATCTTACATCACTTCAGCAACTTCTTGCTCTCTTCTCACTCTTAATCTCTAACAAAGCATGAGATAAAAATGACGTGTATTAATCGGAGGGGATGAAAATCAGTTCCTAGTGAAATTATTTTCACTGCAGAATTGATACTTATCTATTTGTGCAACTTAAGGAATTTCAAGTTATATTGTATAAACCTTCCCAGGCCAATACTGTCACTCTAACCTAATGTGATCTTTGTGTATCACATACTAAAATTGATGGCCAGGTGGAACTTCAGTTCCATGGCAGTGCTGATGCGGACGAGAAGGATGCAATATTCAATTACAGGAGGAAATATCTTCCTACACAGCAGGTATGGATGCATGTAGTCTACACCAAGTCTATGGAGTCACATTTAATACAAGCTTTTTGCATTTGGGTGCCTGGCATTGCTACCACTGGCAAGTAGGCTTCTGCTTTGATTTCAAATGTTTTGGATTTTTCAGCTCTTTTTTTGTTTCTTTTTCTTAAATCTTAATTTGGTTGGTTTGGCTGTTGATTTTGAGTACTTTGTTTGGTATGTTTTACTTTGGTGTTCCTTCATTTGATCTCTCACTTATGGTGATGCATCTATTGCAGGTTGCATATCACACACCACCTCGTTTTCCTCTAGATGTCATAAAAAGCATTCGTGATGGGGCGTCTACATTATTCCAACGGCTTGGCCTACTTGATTTCGCTAGAATTGATGGATGGTTTTTGCCACCATCTGCTCCTATATCTTCTTCAGAGAACAACTTTGGGAAAACTGAGTCGGGTACAGTAATATTTACCGACATCAACTTGGTAAGATGGATGTCTGAGTTATTGCATTTGTTAATCACTTACCACTTCTGCTGGTTTTCGTTTCGTGCTGCAATATTGATGCTTCGTGCGACTATAGATTAGTGGGATGGAGCAAACCAGCTTCTTATTTCAGCAAGCTTCCAAGGTAACTCCGGATTCCCCTGTGTGTTGAAGCGGAAGCTCAAAATCTTGTCATGATTTGCCAAACAAGTGCAATTATAACCCCTATTTCATTTTGCACGGTTCCGATTTCACCTATGAACCATTTGTTTGGAATGTATTGTTTGTATATTTTGTGTGTGGGAACAATCACTAGGTAAATGATTTCTGAGATAAACTGTCATGGTGTTTACAAATTATTTACGCCGTAGAGGGGTCACAATTTTTTTATGAAGTTGTGATCTTTAGCTATTTTGGTGTCTTCATTGTACATGTCATGCTTCTCATGGTCGGTGTCATAATTCATGGATTTTAGTTGCTTCCTCAGGGTACAAATCCTGACAGGCATAAATGCCAGCAAAAATGGAAGTCTGATCTTAAAAAGTTATGATTGGTGATAGAACTCATATCCGTGAAGTATAGAATACAAACGTACTCAAGAACATTTTAGTCCCTTTTCATCTGTTTTTTAGTTTAGAAAACTCCCTTAAACTCTGAAACAGTTGCCATCGTTATGATGCTTTTTGTCTGATGGAGTTGTGATTCTGATTTTTGTTTGTAAGTAGAATCCCAATCGACTGGTATGACCTAATTTTCCTTACTAATGTATTATATTTGGTCATCCTTTGATGTTAGTTCTATTTACATGCCTCACAAGTTATATTATAGTACTTGCTAATATATATTCATCCTCCTCTGTTTAGCAATCATGCATCGGTACTCTAACTTGAGAGCTGAATTTTTGTTTACAGGTTGGATTTTCCCATGCAAATATCCTCAGAACCATTATTCAACATGCTTGTTTGAGGTTTCCCAGTGTAGCTTCATACAACAATGTGCCAAGTCCCTTGCCTAAACCTAGAACATCAAGATTGCCGCGACTCACTGAAGTGTTCCCAAAACGCCAAGATGCTCGCAAAGTTTATGTTATTTTTGGTGGAGACACTTCCGAACGACAAGTATCTCTTATGAGTGGAACTAATGTATGGCTCAATTTGCAAGCTTTCGATGATGTAAGTATTCTTATTAGGGATAGCTTTATTTGTTAATGGCCAACTTCAGGCCTGCTATTGGCTGCCTTACTGTTCTGAATGTACATTTGTAGAAGCTATTTCTTTGGGTTAGAGCACTTTTTTGGTTCGGAATTGTTTTGCTCACAATTATTCTAATGATTTAATGTTATGAGAGTCGGTTGGTTGTTCTATTTCAATTGGTTTTTTGGTGCTTAAAAATGTTTTCACCATTGTCTTTGATAGGAGGGGTCCCTTGCCCAAATATGGATATTGTCTCATGAACTTCATAAAGTTATTGTTCTTTATATTGTGTTTCAACAACAATTGTATAACTTGATTCTTCACTTGAGAATCAAAGCTCTCTTCTCTGATGAGTTCAGGGTTTTTTTTGTCAACCCTCGTAATTTTTTAATTCTGCACTAGTAATTTTGGTGTTACTGTAATATCCAGAAGTTTTAGGAGTACGAATTATCTGGGGACTTTAGTTACTGCATTTCAATAGTGAGAAACTGTATGGGATTGACGTTTTATATCTGAAGTACAAATGTCACTTTTCATGGTTACAGATTGAAGTAACTCCATGTTTACTTGCCCCTACAAATGGTTATTCATCCAAGACAGCATCTGATAACGAGGAAATGGGTGTGAGCTCCAGAACAGTTTGGTCATTACCGTAAGTTTAGTTTTTGTACTTCACTTTATCTCAGTGCTTCATGTGATGTTGAAGAGATTACTCAACAGTTTAACACTCGTATATGCTCTCTTGCCTGTGGTTCCTTCAGTTCTCAAATTAGGACCAACATAGGAAGGCAGTTAGATACATTATTCTTTTGGCCCCCCGGTAGAAATTCAATCGGTCCCCCGGTAGAAATTCAAGATTTTCAATTAATGATGGTCGTTGTACATCTACATCATACAGTGTAAAATATGGTAATGCTTCAGATTAGATATAGATTAATATAAATAATTCTCTATTATGACGGGTTTTTTAAATAACTGCTGTTTAAGACCAATTCTTTAGATGGGTGCACCCTTTGTTTTGTCGCTTATGCTATTCCTTTCTGGACAGATACTCTCTTGTGCTGAGACATACAACAGAAGAAGTTCTTGATGCATGCATAGAGGCTACTGAACCTACTCGGGCAGCATTGACATCTCAATTACGGAACCAAGTGATGGATGAACTCATGGAAGGTTTTAAGCAGCACAATTGGTTTACAGGGTTTGATATATCTGATGAACAGCCAGTAAAGTTGACACTCAAGCAGTGGATTAAACTAGCTAAGGAAGTTCAGGCCACAGTTTTCATTGCAGGTTCTTTTTTGTACCATGACTTGCTAGCCTCTGACTACTGAAATTCGTTTGTAGTGCTGTTAAGATTAGCAAGCAGTGGCGTAGCCAGGTATAACAAGTAGTTGGGGTACAATGAAAAAACAAACTCAGGAGAATTTTTTTGTAACGAATGATACGACAATTTGAACTCTTTTTTTTTTTTTTGAAAACACTAGCAAAAAGTAACATACTCATTAACTAACGTTAATTATTTTTGCCCTCCATTCTTTTATAAGTGCACTCCAATATTTGTCTTTTAGTGCTCAATACCACAACTCAGTTTTTCAAACACAATTATAGAGTACATTTATAAAAAGTGAAGTGCAAAAATCATTTCCCATAACCTCTCCTTCAAAACTGCTAACATAATTACCATAGTCATGAACAATAGTTACTAAAGTCAAAATGACAAAGGTTTGTTTAAAGAAAATGACAAAAGGTTTTAGCCTAGGTAAAGAACAAAAAAAAATAAAAAAAGAAGATGGAAGGCTAAATCTGCTACCGTTTGCAGGAGATGTCATAGTGCTATATCATTGAAAATGTATGCCTGCATTTTGATCTTCCGATTCCTATTTTCCAACACAATCACCTATTCAATGAATAGGTGTGCGGCTGCACCCAAGTAGACAAACCAAGAAAAGTGCTTGCAATTGATTAGAAATCTTCATCAGAAGGCTGTTTGTCCTTCCCCACCATATATTCTACATCGATGAAACAAAGGCTCAATCCCAAGCCTTCTTGTTTCTTAATTCTTGCCAACTCCTTACGGACATTACCCAACTGGCACACTCCCACCATCACTTTAGACATCATGAATGCAACACCCATCATGGACAGAAAATTTGCCAGCAGCTTACCTGCAGCTCTGGCATAGACAAGCCAACGTGTTCACTGACTGCTCTTTATCACAGTCCTTGAAATGATTCATTCCCCTTAGTTACCAACCATCAATGTCATGCTGATTATTAATACCACAGAGTTGTGATGGTTTTGCTTTCCTGTTTATGGTTTTGAAGGGTGCTTTACAGTTTTGATCTGGTTAGCATTGGCGTGTCTTATAGAAGTATATTTTTCTCTGTGCTTTGTCCCTCGTCGTTTATACTTCATTCTTCTGTCAGACTTGTTTCTTTTGAGCTTCAAATGTTTTGACATCGAGGTAAGTAAACAAACAAATAACAACAGAACCCATGTAGTCCCCAATCATTGGGGGTATGGGCAGGGGAGGATTGGAGACAGACCTAACCTTTGGCAATAATCTGAGGTAAGTAAACCACAAAAATGATGAACAGGACCAACCAAAACCATTTATACAATAATCTGAACCTGTTAACATGGCCAGTATGTTTGCAACTCTGCAACTGAGTTTTCTAAGCTTTGATATTTATTGTTACCCTATTGACAGTGCATGGAGGCATTGGCGAAGATGGTACACTGCAGTCATTGCTAGAGGCCGAAGGAGTTCCTTATACTGGTATTTCTTTTATGAATTTGCTAATAAGTTCATAGTTCGCCTGGATGATACTTAACCCCCGTTTTCTATTAAATTGAAGGACCCGGTATAATGGCTTCAAAGACATGTATGGATAAAGTTGCAACATCTGTTGCCCTTGACCATGTACGCTGACCAATTACTATGTATCATCCTTGAAGTCATGTGGTTGTTTCTTGTTTTATCTGTTAGGCCCGAACATATCCCTCCAATTAGTATATGACTACGATGTTTTGTAATATAGCTTTCCTATACTCTCGCAAGATTGTTCGGAAGCAGTTTTCTGCAGGCTTTAAGGTTTTTTTAGTGCCATTATGTTTCGTTGATCTGGCCAATCTATATTCTGAGCATCAAAGATCGGTGAATATAGCTTGCAGACTTTGGAGTTCTAACTATAAGCAAGGATGTGCGGAGAAGGGAGGATCTCCTGAGAATGCCAATAACTAATACTTGGCAGGAGCTGACTGCCAAGCTTCAATGTGAAACATTATGTATTAAACCAGCCAGAGATGGATGCTCTACTGGTGTTGCAAGATTATGGTACGCTTATGCCATGTCTTCAAAACATATATGCCAAGAACTGTATAAGTATTGCGGTTGCTATGCTCCTGATGATATACTGTTTTTCTTTTGTCATCGAACTTTTCTGTCATTGTAGCTGTCCGGAGGACCTTGCGGTGTATGTAAAAGCATTGGAGGGTTGCCTTCTTAGGATTCCTCCAAATAGTTTGTCAAAGGTATGAACAGAACTTATAATGTTTGTCAAATGCATGAGCAAATATTATCAAGGTGCCTATGCTATTCACATGGGGTTAGGTCAAAAAATAAAATAAAATTACATGCACTTGAAAAATATCTTTTCACAAATATTCTTATCTCAAAGGAATTTCTTTTTGTGACATTCTTGGCGACTCCAACTCTACATTTTACCTTTGACCAACATTCTGTTTTGTAGCCAAACATAGCTTAAACCGTGGGAGGCATTAAGATCAATAGTACGTGTCAGCATGATCATTGCTACTGAATCTTCCATTCTCTTCATCTTCTACCATTTCCATCCTCTATATAGTTCTGCTGTCTGTTATTGTTGTTCACCAGCTTGTTCCAGTAAAATATGACAATTGACATTTAGTAGCTACTTAAATGCAGGCACATGGAATGATCGAGATGCCAAGCCCTCCACCAGAGCTCTTAATTTTTGAACCTTTTATTGAGACTGATGAGATGATTTTCTCATCCAAATCCACAAATGATATTGCGCGTGGTATTTTCTGGAGAGGACAGAGTAGATGGGTAGAAATCACTGTTGGTGTACTTGGAAAACGTGGATCAATGTACTCGTTGACTCCAAGTGTTACCGTTAAAGAAAGTGGAGATATTTTGTCACTTGAGGAAAAGTTCCAAGGTACATCTTTATTCACATTCTAGTACAGATAGGGTGGTGCATCCATCTCCAACCCTGTTGTAGAAGTGATTTCTACTAAGAATGGCACCACTTCAAAGTTTAGGAATGCTGATTCTGAGTGGAGTTTTTCACCATTTATGTTGTTTTTCAATATGTCTCAACATTGGAAAATATTGTGGTCTAATCTAGTTTATGTCTTTGACAGGTGGAACTGGCATCAATCTGACTCCACCCCCGGTGTCAATAATAAGGTCTGTTGACAATATTCTTTGCAAACTGAGGTCCTTTTACTTCAAAGTTCAAACAATTTCTAGTAGGGAAGATCATAGCATCCTGGGAGATTACTTTAAACAATTTTCCCTTCTATTCAAAGGCATGAGAGAGAAGGAGAGAGAGAAAACAAGAATAATGGTTATTACTTTGTCTCATCATGCACGAGTCTAAGTGCCAAGATCTTTACACGGACTTATTTACAATTTTTGTCTATACTTTTCCAAGTTTCTCATGTTTTATCTTTCCTTCCTTGACCAGTAATGAGGCCTTGGCAAGATGTAAACAGCGCATTGAACTCATAGCAAACACTCTGGAGTTAGAAGGGTTCTCACGTATCGATGCCTTTGTTAATGTCGACAGCGGTGAGGTATTAATTTTGTGATGTCACTGGACAAACTACCCCAATCTCTGCTTTGGCTAAATTACAAATGTTGGCAGTACTAGTTGTTTTGTTACAGACAAACAAGGAAGTCTTCCGATATCAGTGCATAGAATTGAGGAAAGTAGTTCTCAACTTGCCTCTGTGTAGAACAGAGCATTTTATCAGTTTTAAATGGACCAATTAGGCTGTGTAACAATTTCTGTGACCCTCAGAGTATGGTTTATATCCCATTTCATGCTGTTGCTGGTATTCACCTGGGACACTTTAGGACCAATGGAATGCACAGTAGCTCACTTATTGTTGACAGAAGCCACTATTCTGATTGGGGTTAATGATCAGTTGATCATACCAGAAATAATTGCCAAAAGGTATCCTAAACTTTTTTAATCGAGAAATGCCATAGATCAACGGACTTTTGTAGCCATTTTCTGTCACCTCTTACTTCGATATTTGGAATTGGTTTTGTGTTTGAGAATATTCACACGAGTAAAAGATCTAGTTGAATCATATCTTGCCTTGAGTGCTCCGAAATAAAATGGTGATAAAATCTGTTATATAGCAGACCTCTTGTGTAAAACAGTGACTAGATGATATAAAGATTTGTCTATGGATTCAATCAGTCAAACGTTTTTGGCCTTTGCTCGGTCTGCTTCCCAATGTAAGAATGCTACTTTGAATGTAAGGGTAGACGCTTGGTGCATATACAATCAAACATTTTTGGCCAATGCTCAGTCAGCTTCCCAATGTAAGAATGCTACTTTGAATGTAAGGGTAGACGCTTGGTGCATATACAGCTAAAGATTTTTCTGAAGACTGAACTTGTCTGACTCCATAGCCGGTATTAGTGACAGGTTTTGGGTAATGGGCCTTTCAAATATTCGACCTAACAATCCCATAATTTATGTGCAGGTACTGATCATAGAGGTTAACACTGTGCCTGGAATGACACCTTCGACTGTCTTGATTCATCAGGTAATGACGAGTTCCCTGATTTGAATGATGCAGCATTCGAGTAACGAGTTAGACTTTGAAATGTCGAAACTTTTGTTGGAAGCATGGTATGCAGATATCAACGTTTAATATAGTACTATAGTAGTCTATTTACCCTGATTATGTACATAAAATCCTAGTGCTCCTCTATCTTGAACAAGTTTCAAGTCTTTTGACAAATAGAAAAAATCGTTTATATGCTAAAAGAATATATCTAATTTCTTGTATCTTGCTTCTCAGGCACTGGCAGAGCAACCTCCCATGTACCCTCATCAGTTCTTCCGTACGCTGCTTGATTTGGCATCGGAGTGATCTATGTAAATTACTTGTAAGTTGTAAGAATATCTCAATTGTTTCATTCAACGCATTTTGTCTTGGATTCATCATCTAGATTCTGTATAAATGAAAAGAAAAACCATTTACTTTTAGACTATTATATTGGCTGCATGCCATGATTCAGTAAGGGGATGATGCTGTCAAAATCTTCGGCTTCTTCCTCTTTTTCCAGGAGAATGTTGCGTGCTTTGAACAATTGAAGCAAGCTGTAAAATTTACTCGCTCAGACTTGTAAATTAGCAAGGCAGTAGACCTTTCCTCGAGTAGAATTCATCTCCCCAAAACTGTTGTACCTCAGTTGTTCTAGTGTTCATCACGAATAATGATATGACAAGGAAGCGTGGTTTCTGGTTTGATTCTGTTCCAATGATCCTTGTATGCGGATTGTCACATGAAATGACCTCATCGTCGAAAATCGAAAACATGACAAAATGGTATGCCTTTTGATCAGAGGGTGAATGAACGAGGCAATACTATGCATCAGACTCTGCTTTCCGAAACAACGAACTAACACAGGTGAATAGCCAATTTACCCTGATATGCATTACACTTCTCTTAGGTTGTTTGCACAACTTGAGCTGCTTTGCAAGATCTTAACTGCTCACCTATGCTTCTGTATCTAAGTACACCAACGTTTTCATTCATGCATGCAATATTGGAAAATAAAGGAGTAAACGATAGTAGTATTGGTGAAGAAACTTATGCGACTCACGCGACAGAAAAACCTTTGGGCATTGTACTCATGCACCATTTGTTTCGTGTGAAACACATTTTCTGATGTTTCGTTAATGAAAAACCAATTGATTCCGACGAGAAATGAGTTCCAAAGCATTACTAGTACAACACCACAACCACTAACACTCGAATACCACCACTACCGATTACCCTATAGAATGAACAGATTATCCACGCATGGGAGAAAAAGACCAAAATATCCACGCATGGAAAATGATCAAAACATTCCTCACAGCAGAATGACAAAATACCCCTGCATAAAAAAGTAACCAAAATACCCCTACTCAGTAAGAATTTCTCACTCAACAGGAGTCTGCCAAAATCAGAAATAGCAGTAATAGTAGTATCAGGTTTCTTCCATCAGTATCACTAGGAATATTAGGGTGGGTACACACGTGACAAAGCCACTAGTGCAGGCCAGAAGGGGAGGCTCAACCACTCATGACATGGGTCCTCTGGGTTTGTGAGCAATCGTTTTGCAAGCTCAACCACTTTTGGCTTCTCTCAAGCCATCGAAAACGTCCAAGGAAATATTGGCCATTTTTCCCAAGTGGGAGATGCTAATAACTCAAGCATTGAACCTAGTTGTCCTAACAAGTTGAGTGATAACTAGGCTGGCAACTATGCCAGAAAGGAATTCTGGTCCTTGATTCTCCCACGTTTTCTTTGCAATGATAGTGGGGACAGCGAACATCGTGTTAGGTCGGTGAAACCTAATTAGTACTGAATTTAAGATCCGCGCGTTTGCCAATCCAACTATGGGTTTTTCAGTGACTATGTTGAAGTTTATCGTGAGCAATATACATTGGCGGCTTTCCCTAGCAGTGTAGCAGCCGTTATTGTATCTCTTATATTTTTTTTCCCTCTTGGTATAATCCAATTTGTTGTGTCTTATAGACGCAAGTATTCTTGTTGTACAAACTAAATTTTTCGGTCGGGTTTTCTCATTCTCTTTGCTTGATTAATCGGGATGAATCCTGAACCAAAAAATACATATATTAAGCTAGATGAAATAAGAAAGAGAATCGGGCAGCTGTGTAAGACGTGGATACGGGTGGCTATAGTGCTCAAAAGAGAAGGGCCTTAATTAGGAGATTAATAATGTGAGACCCAATTATTTATCAGGCCTAATATGAACCTTCCGGTTTCAACAATAAACAATAGGAGTACTAGAATAGAGTGTTTTGCACTTTTGGGGGGCTATGTATGTCTACCCTTTTTTTCTTTTTTTTTAAGGCCAAGATTGTATATATGAGCGGGGGTTAGCGGAGTGCTACCGTGTTAATATGTTAGTTCACAGGAGATTTCAGAGGCTATCTATCACCCTAAATCCCGAAGATCCACGACGGAGCTTGAACCTGGCCTCCCATATGAAGAGAACGAGGAGATGCCAACTGAACTAGAGCCAACGGGACTATGAATGTACATGTGTTTGGATCAGGACTGTATGATAAAATTAATTACCGACTAGGACACCTACTATTATTATGTTAAAAACTGACTCAACTGAAGTAGGTATTTGGACACTCTGCTGTGCTGTCCAACCAATCAAAACCATCTTTGATATATTTGTATTTCTATTTTATGATCATAACTATAGTTAAAATAAGATGGGCTCCATGAGTTGATATCAATCAATAAAGACATGAGTAGCGTTCAAACACTTTTTAGGTGGGTGAACGAAATCGATCGAACTCAAGCCTTATAGTGGCAAAACAAGAGTTAATTACTTGACGAATCGGCAATAATATTTTAATATAATGATAGTTAATTATTTTTTGTCTCATATATGTTGTCTGTCTTATCCACTTGACAGTAGTGGAACCAAGAAAATCCCCGCAGTTACCCTTTTCTTTCCTCCTTCAACGCTTGTGATTATTAATGTGCTTTTAGTTTCATGTACGATTATAATATCCATAATTTTAGTACTCCCTCCGTCCCTTATTTAGAGTCCAGTATTCCATTTTGGGCTGTCCCTTAATAAGTATCTATTTTGTAAAGTTAGTGGGTAAAAGTTGGTGTATTGTCTATTTTGTCCTTAAAAGTATATTCCATTTTGAAAAAGTAAGTGAATAAAAGTGTAATGATGATGGGTAAGTAGGGAAAGTGGAGGAAAAAGTTGATGTGAAAGGTGTAATGATGATATCTTTTTAATAAGTTGGATTTACGAAGCAGGACACTTAAAAAGGGACGGAGGGAGTATTTTTTTTAGTAAGTTAATTTTCATTGAAGAAACACCAACAAGAACAAAGATGGAATCCAATACAAACCTAGTTACTAAACTAGCTAAAAACATCATCATCAAAGACAGCAAGGACAGGAATACCACAAATGTAAGTTCGTCCGGATACCTTCAGTAAAAAAAATTAAAAGATAAATTACATGCGAATTTCACGTTTTTTTTTTTTTTTGACAACTCAGAGTGTTTAAAGTAACTTACGCGCGGTTCAATAACTTCCATTGATACTTAAAAACTAATCCCAGTGCTGACTAGCAGAACAACAGAGAGTCCAACTAGGCAAAGTCCAACATGGACAGGCCTTTATCACCAGGCTATCACATTGGGGTGACATACAACTGTAATTTAATTAACCGAAAAGGGTTGGTCTCGTGGAAGCATAACAAATAAAGGACTTATTCTTCAAAGCTCGTAGGTTCAACTTTCATCACAATTTCTTTTTGAAGCTATTGGAGATTTGACCAATCGTTAATTTCAAGATTTCAAGATCTCAGACACCTCGAGTATTAAAAGAAAATTACGTGACCTAGTTATTTCATTTTCAGTCCATGTCCTCGGGGACTTTTTCTCATGGACTAAAAAGCTTGGAATACTCTACTCACTTTTTGACCTAAATCAAAGGTGGAAAGTGAACCACAGTCTTCCAAATGTGGATTGTTACATCACGTACTAAACAAAATGTGCGTCCTTTTAATTCCCATCACTTTCTCTTCCACTTTTTTCTTGACTTCAACATTCAAACTCACAAAAATCTGTTTTTTTTTTTTCTTTCTTTCTCTAACAAATTAGCAACTAAAATCCTGTCTTTCCTTCCCCTTCTCCGGCGGCTCCATCCTCTCTTCTCGCCTCTTTTTCTCCTCGCCTCCATCATTGCGAGATAGTTGAGACTTTTCATTCTCTTTAGGGAGAGAGGATCTTCCACCATCGTTATCATTTTTGAACTTGGGGAACCCAAATCTGGGTTTTTGGTTCATGGATTCGATCTGTCTTGGTGACATACTCTTGGACTTTCCAACGGCAAAGGTGAATTCGTCATTGCTCGGCGCCGACTACAACCAAGACGGGCTCTAGCTAGATGCAGATTACCAAGTCCTATTTCACTCACCGAGACGAGTAGATATGTAAGTTCCGGACAGGGTAAGACTAGAGATTTCCCTCTCGTGGTAAATGAGATAATGTATTGGGTTAGGGCGAAGATTCAGTCATCCAGTCTATTCACATCAACACTGGATATGTGTTTTGCTGCTTTTTCTTTTCTTTTTGTTGTATTTTGTTTTTTTTAATATATATGGGTTTATGATTCCTCAAAAAAAAAAAAAAAAACCCAATGTCACGTGCAAGATACTCTATAGTAAAACTTCACGTGCAAAACACACCCAGAGACATTAATTACACCCCTTTTCTTGACAAAGATTTTTACAATTACATCACACTTGACCCATGACAGGTTAATTCCAAGCTTCCAGTAACAATTAAAAAAAAAATACAAGAACACTTGAGATCTAGTAGGGACACAACTTTCCTGTCACATAATAAACCATAACATTTTCATATTACTCGGAGTCCATACACTTAGTTAGGACCCGAAATATACGTATAAAATAACTGTGATTTATCATGTGACATTTGATCGAGATTGAGTTGTATGATCAGATTGCAAGAATGAGTCCCGGTAATGATCGGTTTGCGAGATCCCGAGGCTGGCTCTGCCACCTCGTCGGGGTTTGGTGCCCGATCAATTCCGTCACGGTGAGCCACGTGTTGAAGTATTCCCTGAACTGGGTTATGAGCCCATTTTTAAGCGTCCAAACGTGGACCCAATAGGCTTGGGATCCTTCCCATCCCTCCACGATCACCCGGTCATCAATGGCCGTCACACTCCGAGGCTGGAACTTGAACATGGCTCGGCCTGACTCGCCGGTGAGCACTCTCATCATGTGCTGGCAGTTCTGTGGGCCGTGGAACCACCATTCTAAGTCGGCCGCCAGAAGTCCGGCCACTTTCTCTACATCACCACCCTCCAATGCCTTGTAAAGCTCGTCGACCGCCGCCTTGTTTTTGTTTTCCGGCGGTTGCTCTACATTTTCAGCAGCCATTTTAATTGTTTTGGAGCTGGAAATGAAGTGAACTTTACTAGAACAAAGTGAGAGTGCAAAGAAATGTGTTTTTGAGAATATGCCTATTGGTATCTTTGGATGGGTATATATGTCTAGGTAGGAACCTTTATATAGTGGAAAAATGAGAGAGAGAGAGAGAGAGAGAGAGAGAGAGAGAGAGAGAGAGAGAGAGAGAGAGAGAGAGAGAGAGAGAGAGAGAGAGAGAGAGAGATGTATCCAATGGCCAAGATTGGCTCCTCAGATGCAGACGCATTCATTGGGATTTTATAAAATATTAATATTAGAATTAATTGAACTTCACACCAAAGTGACCAAACTGAAATAAAGAGAGAAAATAAATAAATTAATTGGATAAAAGAATAATAGAAGGGAAGGTTTGTCTGGGGACAAACTATGGGATCGTAGATTTTACCGGAACCAGATACATACCAAATCTAGACAATTTTTTGGTAAAGACGATATTGCCCTTGCAAGATATTGTAATGTCAATCACGTCCGCTTAATTTAACCATAATTTCGGCAGAAAAAAAACACAACTAGTGAGTAATGAGTATGATTCCTTTTATTGTAATCAAACGATTAGTGATGTGATTAATAATACCGCATCCCCAAGTTATTTTATATATCTCGCATTGGATTGAATTATAGATACAATGCATGTTCTATCCCCGCTGAAAGAAATTTAACATAACACCGAATATGTAGTTCCCCGGATATAGTATCAACGTTTTCCTAGGACTAATCGATTCTTGCGCCAAAAAAAAAAAAAAAAAAACCAAACAAACAAACAAGTTCTTATATGGCGTCGGTTGTATCAACGTTTTCCTAGGACTAATCGATCCTTGCGCCAAAAGAAATGATTCTTGGTTTTATACATTCTGTAATCTTCTCCTTTCTTAATTAATATCTTTTTTTCTTTTTTTGTTATCTCGTGCTTGAAGTAGACTCTCCTTCTTTATGGGACTCAAACAGTTAAATTATATTAAAAACATTTCATCGACAGTTATGCTTTCCAATGCTTGTATTTACCTTAGTTCTAAATTTAGTAAAAACATGATCTCACCAAACACTGTAATTAATTAGTTGTTCAAATCAAAAGTTATGGGGTTTTTTTTTTTTTTTTAACTTTTTCAACTGGGTTTCAATCGAAACTTATGGTGAAGTGTGTGTTTTTGGCTTAGAAAAGTTTGTCTGGTTTGGGGTATAGCCATAAGGCTAAGTCCCCACCGTCATGGTTGCTTGGCTCTTTGTCTAGAAACGAGTCTTTTACTTGATGTATTTTGATGGAGATTAATAATATCATATGTTATCGTTTTAAAAAAAAAAAAATTGTTCAAATTATTGAATTAGATATGAGGTACCAAAAATTGGTAAAGACGGTCCATTCCACTTAAATGCTAACAAATCTAAGATCAATATCACTTCCAAATTGCATGGTAGGATTCTCTTTATTTCCTTCATTGCATTGAAGGGTCTCATGTGGGATGTTTGAATATTTCTGACTGGAAAGAACGGCAATTAGTTAAGATAGAGATGTACTATTTGATCAGGTAGATAGACTTTTGATCTTCTTGAATAGTCTGACCTCTTTGGCTCATTTCATTTTGAAAACGAGCTGAGCTCGAATAGATTTTTTTTTCCGACCATATAATAAATAACCGAAGCTTGCACAATTTTTCGCTCTTCTCTAGCTTGACTCATATGCATGAGCTCCATCAGCCCGTTTATAAAGGCTCCTTTGATACTTAAATTGAGCTCGATCGAGTTCTTAAATACTACTCGATCGAGCTCGAATACTTGGGCTCGATTCGAATAGTGTATCTTGCTTTAATCCTATCCTATCCCTTCCCTCTCACAAATCCTAAACATTTTGGATGATATCGATATGTGTAAAGGCAAGAACCTATAAATGTGACACTTCCACAAATCATAGGATTGGATTGACGGAAAACTACGTGCCACTTGATTTGTAGCTGTAAATGGGACCGAATATTTGGTGGGGTTCAATTCTCATGAATACCGCACGTACAACCATCACTTCTTTTGCATTATTATTATCCCCACAAGGTCAATTGGTGACGGGGTGAATTATTGCCCGAGGAACCAAAACAAGATTATTACTGATCACCCTCTAGTACTCTTTCAATTGACGGCAGGAGGTGGAATCTTAATCTTAATCGAAAGAGAAAGAATTGATTATGATGAGTCGGTTTTCACGGCGGTCAATGTCGATGATCTGCAAAAGAGAATTTGACTCTAATGTGGTGCCAGTCGACACTTCTCGATCCAATACCTGATTAATTGTGTTTGTGGATAAAATTGTATAGAGCTCAAGTAAATTAGGGTGTCAGAGTCGTGTACACGTTTCTGTTGCACGGGGAATGATTATATAGGCATTTTGGAGGTAGAACCCTAGTAGGACTAGGTTCTTGGATCATGAGAAGGATCACATTGTTTTTCTCTAACAGACTTATCTTAAATTTTAGATCATAGGATTAGGAATCCCGTGGGAGTTGGGTTGTTTGTAGCTGGACCCGCTTGGGATGTATATCTTGGTATTCGCAGTAATTCGGTGTACTTGGGTGCTCGTAGTCCTAGCAAACCGGTCATCCAAGTAGATGTATATTAGACGAGCTGAATAGGATCTTGGTCAATGGTCAGTTTATGCCTATCAAATTAATGTTTTATCAGCGTATAACTAGCCTTTCTTTAATTATTTATTTATTTCCTATTATAAGGTTATTTCTCGCTGAATTTATTTTAGCCATTGTGGATTATTACATGACTAATTAATATCTTGATCTTATAATTTTTATTACATGATTATTTTATATAGAATCATGTACCGTCTCTCTAACATTAAGTAAACACCTTCACTAAATAGAGGTTGAACACCTTGTTAATTAGTTCCCTATTCTTAAATTGAATAATAATTGAAGATCTTGTACCATTATTAGATAAAATAATCAGGACTCCCACAAATTTCAAGACCAAGCTCCAAGAACACTTAACGGGACGCTCCAACTGAGAGGTTAGGACAGGGCAAATCTTGCTAGAGGTAAAATTGATTATTGTTCAATCTTCATTTGGAGAGTCTCTCTCATCGCGCTACTTCTTGAATTATTGCTCGTTCTTGAAATTCTGCAAATATATGTATATTGGAGTACTAATTTTCATCAGAAAAAAAAAAAGAAGCAAGATATTTTTATGGGGAAGTGTTTGAGCGAATCCTGACTATTCATTACAGCAATAGATGGCTAGAGATTGGCTGTGTGTTGTGTTTTACACAACCGTTGTGTGTGTAGCACTTTTGGTATTACTATATATAGAACCCTCCCCCGGGGAAAACACCTTCACTAAATACAAGTTAAACACCTTGTTTAGTTCCTAATTCTTTGAATAAATAATTGAAAGATGTTGTACCTTTACGAGATAAAAAAAAAAAAAAAAATTCAAGGCGCCACAAATTTCAAGACCTTCAAGAAAACGTAATAGTATATTCCAACAGAGAGTTTATATATGGGGCAGAATCTTGATTATTTCTTGCTGAAGAGGACAAAATTGATTAGTGTTCCAATCTTCACAGAGAGGCTTCTTTGCTTATTTATATTTAATGTTCTCCATTGTGGAGCTTTTTTTGGGTTATTGTTTTATGGGGGTTTTTTTTTTTTTTTTTTTGGAACGGCATTGTTTTATGGGTTTTTAGTTATATAACTATCATATAATTGATGTAATGTCCTGTTTGCTATTAGTTCCACTAATATATATATATATATATATATATATATATATATATATATATACACAAATGATTTTCGTACCTTTTAAAAGAAACATGATTACTATTGGGATGCTGATTAATTTTGGCACTCCATAGTTTCTTTGGTTTCGGGGTGCGTGTCTTAGGAGATTCGGCTTGGGTGGTCTTTGTAGGGTTTTGCTTTTGGTTCGCGTCTTGCCCTCTTAGTTTCTTGGGTCTCGGGTGGCACTAGTCGTTATGCCCTTGGTTTGTTTAATCTGCGTATCTCTTTTTCAAAGATTAATAAATTTCTTTTAGCGAGCAAAAAAAATAAAAATTTTGGCGCTTCACTATTGTATGCAGGCACCTTACTTGCTGGAATTTATTCCACATCGATTAATTATCTCCTCCAAAATTGGTATATGAGTCTGAGCGGCCTCTCTGCTCTTTCCCAATTGGTTTAATTTGGAGTTGGATGCTTTAACATTACTTTTAACGTGAAATTACTTATAACCCAATGTACAAAGTGGATCGCATACGTACAAAAAGTAGAGCGCCAAAATCAATTTCAATTCCTTACTATTTTTTCTATATATAGAACCTCGTCCTCCTTCTCTGTCTAAGATGAATTGGTAAACACCTTCACTAAATAAAATTAATTAAGCACTTTGTTTAGTTCCTTATTATTGTTTGAATAAATAAATGAATGAAACGTGCATCTTGTACAGTAATGAGATAAAATATTTGAAGACACCACGAATTTCCAGACCCACCAAGAAAACATATACTGTAGCAGTGACATTTCATTTTTATCGTATCTGACGTTACAATAAATTCTTCCAAATTAAGGAAAAGGACATTCGCTTTTCTCGAATAATAAAAGGGCCCCTTTGTCTAGTACTGTACTACTACTCATTGTTAATTTGGAAGTTTTTTTCCCCTTGACAAATTGCCCATATAGATCTCTTCTAATTTTTTTTTTTTTTTGCGCAAAGGATAAGATACTACTACTATTGCGAATTAGCAAGAAGTCTGGGGTTACCCCTGCAAGTTCTTTTGGATTATAGAAATTTCTGCTCGAACAACTTCTCAGTTATTCAAAGATTACTGGTGCTATGAATACATTCACAGCTCACACCAGTTTCGGGAGCACTTCCCTCTAAACCCCTGTGACATCGAACGCTGAATAGTTAGTGAAATGCAAATCAAACTGAATCAGACTTTACACATATAGCAATACCTACATGTTTTTATGGATTCATTTTATTTAGCTCTAGGGCTAGAATCATGGACAATGACCATCGCCAATTCTCCTTAATCGGACCCCACCAAAATAATTCATCAACTCCACTATTCAATCGGACAAAGTGTGGACTGACCTTTTAATCCTGACTTATTTTTGTTTCTAATGAACTAGATGATTTATTTTTGTTTATTACAATTTTTTTATGAAATGAATTTGACTTACTTTCCTTCACTATATCTTAGTTACCTTATAATCAAAATATTTGGCATCTCAAATTTCATTGGGACAAATTTGGATATAGAAAAAAAGTTATTCGAAATGAGAGAAGTTTAAAAAACACAAACAAAAAACAATCGTACTTTTTTTTTTAATAAGATGAAGAAAAGAGAAAAAGTTTGGCCAACTCAGTCTTGTTTTTATTGGTTAATATCAATTCTTTTGTAACTTTTTGGTCAAAAAAAGAGAAATTATACTAATATTGATCTAAGGGAATGAAGGACAACTTTGTCATTTTCTCACGCCTCGGTAGTGCCAGCTGAAGTGATGCCAGGCTGGCGAATCGTTGACTGTTTGACTAGTATCGTCCTGTCTGTTATTCTGATAGCAACTCCGCAACACCCAACCGTGTTTCCCATATTGCCCTCTCTACTTTTAAAAACACCAAAGGAGAATCCGCATCACTGGTTCCGGAAAAAATATTAAGGGAAACCGCCACGTGGTCCTCCAGTTTCCCTCTTTTACATGAATGTGTGAAGGGAAATAAAAGCATCATATGAAGGTGCTCCAAGAGCAATGAATAATTATTCGTAGTAGTTTACGGTGTGTTTATATTTAATCGTGGGAAGAAATTGAAAATAAAAATCAGTAGTAGTTTACGGCGTGTTTATATTTAATTCTTGTTTTGTGTAAACAGCCGTTGAGATTCAGTTTTGGATTCACTCGTGAGATCTATATATTAGTGAATCCATTGTAGGAAATTTAAGACTAATGATTTCTCGGAGGCCTCGCTTGTATTGTTTATAAATATTTGTGGTCCAATATATAAATTTTTTAGTGTTCGACTACGAGATTTTGCAATGACGTATGAATTTTTTTGCACAAACTACAACCGTATATATCATGCGCCAATTTTTAGGAGAAATTTTGCTACAATCACAAACTCACACAAACCAATGCTCGCAACACACCTAGTCCCCACCCACATGCTAGAACCACAAACACATAAACACTAACAACGCGCACTCTAGAACCACGTGTGTAGTGTGTTTGTGTGAATGTGTTTGTGGTTGTGGACTTTTTGTTTTCGCGAGAGTTTACCCTATTATATATTGTCCCTTTAATGAGAGTTTTATGGGGTTATTTTTTAAAAATTTTCTGAAAGTTGAGTGCGTTAAAGTTCAAAAGATCGTTTGGCACGTAGGTTTGTTCAATGGTTGCTCAATATTGGAACTAGGAGTGTGGAGCCCTAAAGCCCAGCTGTGCACGTCAGCTTCAAGCTGTGGATATGAGAGAGAGAGAGAGAGAGAGAGAGAGAGAGAGAGAGAGAGAGAGAGAGAGAGAGAGAGAGAGCGCGCTTAATGCAGGCAGTTGATGCATGCATTAAACAGACCAGTTGGACACACTCCATGGAGTAGTTGCAGCTCGTGTACATGGTGCATGTTTGGACACACTCCAAAGAAAACCAAAAGTAAGTGTAAATAACAAAGGCCGATCCCACAAGAAATTAAGGAGAACACAATTATTGGGATTGGGTAACGTACATACAATGAACTGAAAACCCCATCATTTGTTGATGGGGTGGAAGGAAACTAGGCATGGCCTTTTCACTCTACCCCCATCATTTGTTGGATCTTTTGATTAATTCCTTTGTCATTGCTTGACTCAAACAATCTTGACTAAAGTAAATAAGGGTTCTAGTTTGGACTTGTGAAACTTGATTCGATTTGATTTGTCACCTCACAGATTATTATGGGATTTTAATTGTACTCTTTTCATATGGTTCATAATGAAACTTACAGTTGTAATTCATAGATGGATCATATACCCAATATCACTTTTAGAGAACCATCATCTTTATGTCTCGTCTTCTTTCTTTCTCCTTTTTTTATTTTTTTTTCCAATTTTTCGTAAATTTTTTGTTTGACCGATTTCTCCACAACAATGACTCTTATCCCCTTTGGATGTTGTTCTACGTATTTTGCATCCATTCTCCCTCCTCCACTAATTTTAGATCGATGGATCCTTGCAATTTGCATTCGTGGCCCAGAACAATGATACTACTCAATGATAGTCACATGAAGCGTGGGGGTGGGAGTGCAAGAGCGCGAGTACGAGCGTGAAAGCATCTCTCGAAATTAAACTTCTTAAATAACTAAAATTCGTAAGTGCAAGAATTGAGAGCGCGAGCGTAGAATGATGATTAACAACGCAAACGTAGGCTATTTCGAAGAATTTTATGTGACTAAAAAGGTCAATTGATCAAAAGACTACATCTACATATATGGAGGAAATCAACGTAAAACAAATTAAACATCCACCTACATGTCTTCTCGTTACATGCGGTGTCGTCTACGAATACCAGGTAAACACCTGATCATCTTTCCGTCGTAGTATTATTTTGTAAGCATCCGAAATCGTCATTAGTTCACGTACAATTGGGAGAGAAGGCCATGTGATAGGACAAACTTTTTTTTCGGATAACTCAAGTGTCCAGGCTAACTTACGCCCAGTGCGATTAATTCTTCTGGGAATCAGTTCGATTCACTGTCTACTTGCGGGGGCCCAATGAACGCAGCAGGGGAAACTAATCCCATTACTTCATATACTAATCGAACTGATACGCATAAATTTTTTCAAAATTTTCTAGATCAACAGGTCATGCTATATGGCTGGCCTTCGTCGATATTAATTTTGGCTTAATTACACGTGCATCCAAAAAGTGGAGTGTTCGAATCATGCGTTTATGGAGAAATTTATCAAGCACGAGAAAACAATTGGGAAATTGGAAATAAGTATAATCATTTTATTTTGCTGATAGAATTAGAAAGATGTATATCAATGTATTATTTTAATTTTTTCTTGTCAAAATGATAGGATCTCGATTATAGAAGCAGCAAAGTCAAAAACATCAAATAGGCTAAGGCATCCGTCCATCTTTAAGGGAGGACATAAGTCACTACGGAGGGATAAATTCCAAAGTATAAGAATATATGACTCCCTCTCACAGAATTTTGTGCCAAGCAATGAGCAACTTCATTGCCACCACGTCAAACAAACTGCACCAAGGACTCCGTAAGAGCAAGCCGAACACGATCGATGTCTGTCAAGACAACAGATAATCTGTTGTGTTCCTACATTTGTCTCTGAATCAGTTGTACCTCCTGCTTGGAATCTTCTAACACGATGTGCTCAAAACCCAATTCCTCTGCAAATTTACAACTTTCCCGAGCAGCCAAAGCTTCACCAAGATCAACCAATTTTGGAACATGAAGTTGAACCGAACGAGCTGCTCTGAATCTGCCCAAAGAATCATGAATAACCACCTCCCACACCTGTTATGACGATCCAAGCCGATGTCGTCGAAATTGATTTTGACCCATCCCTATTGCGGATGCACTTCTCCATTCTACTAAGCCAAAAAAGCACTTATTTTGTAATTTTCAAGCTTAAAAATAATAGGCTAACTGAAATATAAAAATATACAATATGGATATTGTTTGAAAGATCTCATCGAGATCTTCTAAATGATGCAAAAAAAAATTGAAAAAAAGTTTTCTTATGCACATTATTTTTAAGCGTGAAAATTGAAAATAAGTACTTATTTTCTAAGAAGGTCAGTGGAACGGTATTGGGCCTACGGTTACATTTCTTTCTCTCCCTCCATAATGCAAACTTATTTGATCCAGCCTTGTCATTTTACGCGATTGAGAAACTTGACCTAATGGAATGAATTCCATCCTTTAACTGTCTGTCGACATTGGGCAAGAAAAAAGAGTTGCACCTAACACTCACTCTTAGGCTACCTTGAATAGTAGTAGTATGAGCCATGGAATGTTTTGGTAGACCCTCTAGATCAGAATTTCTCAGGATTGAACCGGTCAATTGAACAAAATTTCTTTAATAAATCAACAAGATTTGTCTTTTCATTATAATCGGAATAAGTAAAAGTGGGGGGATAATGTGTGCAAAATAGATTTCGTAGAAAGTAATGTTCGATAAAATCCAAAAGCTCATCTCGAGTGATTAATTTGGTAGGCCACCTCAAAATTTCTCAAGATAGAACCTGTCGATTGAAGATTTGTCGTCTTTAATAAATCATCAACAAGATTTGTCTTTTCAAATCATAATCAGAATAAGTAAAAGTGCGGGATAATGTGTGTAAAATAGATTTCGTAGAGAGTAATGTTCGATAAAATCCAAAAAGCTCATCTCGAGTGATTTTTAAATTTTGCATTTTGCAGTTCAATTTTCATAATGCATTCTCGTAGTAACCATCCTAGAAACTGCATGCTCTCAAACGTCTAAAATATGCAAATCTGCATAATACAAAATGCAAATCCATAGCCCCCAAACAACATGAGGAGGAAATACCGGTGAATTTCGCTGCGTCCCTTATCACCAATTACTAGTTAGAAAAAGTTTATATATTACCACTCACAGTTACATACATACACTTTGCACGAACACGCACATTCATGTGAGGACCTAATGGTGTACGTGGGTTCCAGGTTTCCACGCGAATGCAAATGCGTGTAGAAAAGTACTATATTTGCATAATTGCGTGTGATTGTAGAATAATTTGCGACTGTCCATCAAATGGGTCCGAAATGGTACAATTATAGGTTATGGGTGCCTATTTGAATTGACCCATCGGCCTTGTGTCCATCTCAAATTAATTGCACGGGTTGCAACCCTCACGTGCACACACCGGCCCCCTCATAATTCGGATGCTGACCCAGCTTGTGGCTCTCGTAGCTAGGTTGAGATGAGACGAAAGAAACTTCTTGTCTGCAAAGTAGTAAAAAAGGAGAAACAGGAAGTACTCCACCGTTTACTTTTATAGAGAAAATCTTCTTTACTGTTGTTCCGTAAAAAGAAGTTACGGAGTTCAATCGCAACTGTCCAAAGTGTTTTTGGACGTTTCAGATGTTAATGAAACTTTTCAGGAAAAAAATTAATTGTGACCGATCATAATTAAAAACGAATCTCAGCCATTGATTGCTCAAATAGACGGCTGAGATTACGCCGCTTCGTGAAAAAGACTATCTCACTTTGATAATCGGATATTCGGAGGAGCTTCAGCGAAATTCCCCAGCGATTGAGAGTTCTTCAATTCTTTCTTCTTCTTTTTAACTGTCGGTGAAAGTTAAACCTTCGAGCTTGGCAAGTAAAACCCCGTTACTACTACAATCCTCCTATTGTTTACGACACTTTCGACCCAAAAAAAAAAAAATTGAAAAGAAAATATTACCATTTCAACTGAAGAAATTTTATCCATTGAGTGATCGTTTTTCATTTACTGGTGGGACGTCTGTTTATTTTTTTATACAGTACCCTTGTCGTAGTAAAATCCAATAAAACTTCAAATGCATTGACCAATCTAAAGAAGCAATTAGTACATGAGCCAGGCCCACAAGGGAGAGAGTACATATCTTGCTCAATCGGCATAAAAATGAATTACTAATAAGGAAGAGAAACACTGACCTAAATAAACCAAGCAACTTGCGAACTTGGCTCGGCTCGTTAGCGCTTGGCTCAGCGGCTTATTTAGTAAACAAGTCGAGCTTTCAGCTCGTTATGACAAAAGTTTGGCTCGTTAAGTGAGGCTCAGCTCGATTAAAGAGGCTCGTTTAATAATTAAATAACTAAGCTCGACCTGTTCTCGAGCTTGACAAAGCTCGACTCAGCTCGTTTACAGCCCTACCCAAAGCTGGAAAAAGCACAGGATGGTCTGTTCGCTGCTAAAAGGGTTTGGGCCTCAGAATCGAAAGTGTGCACTCAATCAAGGCCCACTAAATGGCCCACAGGTTTGCATATTGGATTAGCACTTACTACTGGGCCGCTGGGAAGAGTAGAAAGTGGCCCAAATGAAGTATCCAGCATCAGCTCTTCAGCCTTTCAAAAAGCTTGAAGCAGCTTTCACAAAGAAAATAAGGTAGAGGAAAATAAATTGACCAGTGGAGGAATCAGAGAGCTATATGCGGAAGACATAAAGATTCGAGCCAGCACATTCGATTTACGAGGCAAGCAATAAAGATAAATGAATGCAAGACAAGCAAGAAAAACACTCACTCAATGACATAAGAGATTTACGTTGCTCGATACACAGGCCATGTAGCACATCAAGTTTAATTACAGGAGGGAGGTAAATGTACGTTACTATTATACAGAGAAGACAGAACACAGGGAGCGGCCAGTTCATATTTGCATCCCAATTAAGGTGGCGGATATGGGGTTTCCCCTAAAGCCCATAGTGTTGTAGTTCCCCATCAAGTTATTTCCTTGTTCTAAGTTACTATTCAAAAATCCCATCCACCAACAGTAAGAAAATTCATGGGTCGCGGGCGGTGGTTGCGGTGGCGGTGGTGGCAGCGTGGAAATAGTAATTATTGAAGGTGCAGTAGTAGACCAAGTTGGTTGAGGAAGAGGCAGTGAATCCAAAACTGAATAGCAATAGTGATGACACTGAGAGCTACCAAGAGTACTAATGGTCTCTCCAATATTACCATCATAGTTGGAAGTGTTCTTTCCTTCTCTCCGAGCCTCAGCCACGTTGAACAAAGAGTTTGATTCAGCTTCTCTCTTTTTAGATCTCCTTCTCATGATGTGATTTCCAGAGGAGTTCCTCTTCTTGCAACCCAAATTTTTCATAGCAACGCAGGGGGTGTTAGACTCTTCACAAAATCATACTATCATCTAAAAAAGTTGAGACGGATAAAATTACACAGATTGCTCTCTGCAGATAAATCATTTCCAATTGAAGTGGGTGAGGAACATGTGTGTTGACACGTGGTGAGTGTATCTGGAAACATGAGATAGGAACGGCCTCCACTAGAGTCTACTCCCCACCGCACCTGCAGTGCTTTGTTAGGCTTGATTCAATTCATTAGTTTAGTGTTACTACCAATTACTAGTATTTCTGTTACCAATTTATTTCTGTACTATTTAGTTTGTTTTTTACGTAACAATTAAGTAGTGCTAGGAGTAGTGGGATAGGTTAGTTTTCCTATTTTATAAGTAGTGGGTTAGTGGTAGGGCTGGCAAATAAACTGAGCAGCTCATGAGCTCGGCTCAGCTCGATTTGTTAATGCTCGGCTTATTTAGTAAACGCATCGAGTTCGAGCTCAAGTTATCGACTCGTTTAGCAAATGAGCCAAGCGGAGCTCGGCTTGCTCGACTCGTTAAGAGAGGCTTGGCTCATTAGCTCAAGTTTTTGGCTCGTTTACAATCCTAGTTAGTGGATGTGATCATTGGTTGGATATAAATATAATATCTATGTATCAATGAAAGGAAGTTGAATATTAATCAAAATCTTCTATTGTGAAGTACAGAGATCCGGTTCTCCTCTATTAGAGCCAATCGGAGGTTTTCCCCTCTCGAAGTGGGACTCTTCTCTCCCTTTCTTCTATTTTTAATTTCTGTTACGAGAAAGTTCGAAACATTATTATTTTGGGGCCCAGAGATCTGTCTAGATTCTCTAGAACATGGCCCATACTTTCTAAAATAAGTACTTAAAAAATAAGGACATATTTTCAAGCTTAAAAATAATTTTTAAAATTTTTTTGCGGGGTTTGATAAATTTCTATCTATCAAACAAGATCCATATTGCATATTTTTTTATTTCATTAAGCCTATTATTTTTAAACTTAAAAATTACAAATACGTACTTATTTTTTAAGAGGCGAAAGCGGAACAGCCCCTTAACATGTTGGGCCACAAGTAGCCCAAGGTTGGCTCGTTCGAATGAGGGCCTGATATTTTCACGGTATTGGGCTCATCTAGCCCATATGTTTGGAGTCCCACCCTTAATCTCTCTAGATTAATTAAAAATAATAATCTCTTTAGAGCCAAAATGGAAACAAAACGAAATTTGCCATCAATAACACCTGGAGTTTGTAGTTAGAATTCCAATTGACAGGGACAAGAGAGTTGGGTACTTGGGTTGGCCTCAGGCCCACAACCAACCTAGTTAGTATAACTCTACATTGCCCTTTGCAGCTAGCTAGTACAAGTATATATTTGTCTTCATTTGTGAGAAATGGTTGGTGGTGGGACAAATGGAAATGAAGCTGTATTAACAGCAATATTAGTACTGAAGCCATAAAAAGTTAAAACATATAGTAGTAGACTATTAAGATGGTGAAAGGATTCGGCTTCCCTGTCCTCCAGACCCAGATCATAAGAAGCAATCGTATTTCAACCATTCATCCTAACAATTATTGGTGTAGATTTAATAAACGCTTGTACCAGCAAGAGTTTTTTGAAGGTTCGAAATTAAACGAAGGAGTCCAAACCGAACCAATTTAGGCTAATCTAGTTTACCACCATAACTATTGTAGTGGTAGAATGCATTTCATTACATAATGACAAATGGGACACATTCTTTCAATATATTAGCGACACATCTCATATTTTTCATTTATTAAGATGATCACCAAAATATAACGAAAATTAAGATGTCAAGATGTTATTCTTTTGAAATATGTACATACTTTGCTACTGATCGGTAGAAAAGAAACTGTGATGCTGAAAAACACCATTTTCCACATCAGTGCCTCGTGAATTTTGTGTAATCTGAATTCAAAATCAAGGGCGAATTTAATGAAATCCTAGCTGCCTTTACATTTATCATAAAAATGAGTAACGTCACTTAGGTTTTTCATTTTATAGTTTCCATTTATTTAAGAGTAATGGATCCAAAAACAGCGTCCAAAAAATGGACTAACATTTAAATTACTCCCCTTATTTAATCAATAGCATTATTGATACTGCACCCACAACTCTAGAATAGGACCAATCTGTATGAAGGGCTCGTGGTACCAAACGATTATCGTAGGGGTACTTTTTAATTAGTGGATCTTCAAACTCAGATTAACCATTTTTTAAAACTTGTTGAGAGAACATGAGATGGTGCTGGATTTTCATTTTTTATCAAATCCTGATATCATATCAAACAATTTCTATATCTCAACTTGTTGTGTCCCAACTAGCCCCCAAGATTGGCTCCCTCGAAGGATGGCCTAAGCTCTTTTTCACCAATCTTGGGATCATCGATCTAGCTAGCCTCTTCTATTCACGATCCATATTGAGAATTTTTTTCTCCGGACTTTTGTTTGGTTTGTTATATATTATTAGTATGTCTTGACAAAAGGAATCCAAGAAATAAAAGTTTGTGACAAAAAACTTTAAAAAGTCCATTATCAACAAAAGGTTTTTTCGATTTATTTTTTGCTTTTATAAAAATTTCCTGTTAGCTTAATGTTTTTTTTTTCTTTTTCTAAGTCATTAATAAAAGTTCAAAAAATTACTAAAAAAATCATTCAGTAACAAAGCTAGGCCAAATCACCCAACTTTCTATTTCCCTATTTTGGAGTCTCACCCTTCAATTCATCACTTTACTCTTCAAGGTTGTGCTTAGAATTTCCATGTGTCGGGGCCAAGGAGAGATGGGTTGGTTGGCCACAATAACCAACCTT
This sequence comes from Rhododendron simsii, assembly GCA_014282245.1. NCBI lineage: Eukaryota > Viridiplantae > Streptophyta > Magnoliopsida > Ericales > Ericaceae > Rhododendron > Rhododendron simsii. The sequence goes on along the minus strand of CM024957.1, from coordinate 38,187,245 downwards.
TTGTTATAGCCCTACCCTACATATTGCCCTTTGCAGCTTGTAGAAGTATTGTCTTCACGTGATTTGGATGGTGAGACGTAACTAGTTCACATAATTTGCCTATGCATGCGAAAGTGCGAGTAAGAGCCCGAAAACGTTTTTGAAACATATCCTAAACTAATAAAAATCGGGAGAGCGAAGATATATTAAGAACACGAATGCGAGACATTTGAAAGAATTATGTGACTTAAGGTGGAGACACAACTGAGGGAACAGAGCTGTGTAACTGGATTAATGAAGCCATGAGAAATTTGCAAATATGTCTTCTTAATATGGTGGTGGAAGGATCAGACTCCTCTACGATGATCAAAAAAAGAAAAGAAAAATCAGACTCCTCTACGATTGAAACCCGAACAGCAAGAAACAGTTGTATTTGGACCACCCATTTGGGCAGCTATTGGATATTTGGTACAATTACTCAGTATCACTGTATGATGGACTCACGCCTCACGGGACCATTTCATGACTGATATCTTTCATTGCTTGAAACCCGTCAGAGAACGTCAAATGATATTTGATTTTCAATTTTATCCACATGTTAAACGATATCCGATTAACGTGATTTTTGGTGTTATCATTGATTTTGATAAGTTCTAAAATATGAACAGTTCAGCTAAGATTCTTCTTTTTTAAGTACGTGTTTCCCATAAGAGGATTAGTATCCTATTATTATTAGAGTAATTTATTTTTTTTTACCTGTATCCCATCTAATTACTCTTCACTAAAAGATGCCATAACCACCCCTCCTTTCCCCCTTTTGTTTTTCTTCATTACAAATTGAATGACTTTTTCCTTATCCCTAAATTTAATTAGTTAATTTAGATCTCCACCATCATCAAAGCATGAAACCTTAAATTCAGCTAATCCAGGTTCCATAAATTTAAGATATACATCGTCCGCCAATGGAGACAGTTTGAATTTGATGGCTGCTTCATTCACAAGGGTGCAAGCCAACCCACAAATGAAATCGAGGCTTATAAGCTAAGTAAGATTTTATGATTATGTCTACATGCATCTATGTTTTAAAAAGTCGAGGTACCATCATTGTGTTGTACGGTAATGTTTTAATTGCTCTCATTTTTATAGTACTATAACACATGCATTCCAAGATACATACATAAGCTCGTATTTGGAGACAAGATCTTTCTGTGCCCGAAGGCACAATAGACTGTTGTGTCGTCTATACGGGTCTCGTCCTGAGCTTAAAAATATAATCCGAATCATTCGCTTTTGCATATCTTGCCTATAATTATCTCGCAAAAATTTAAGTCAATCTGACTTCGGTAACCTAACGAGAGAATCATGTTTTTTTTTTCCCGTAAATTAATGTAAGTAGAATTTAAAAAATACGCAGTAGGATATATAATTTGGTTTCTTCGTTAAGGTAATGTTGTTGTCTAATGAAGTTGATTGATTTTTTAAAAGTTAATTTACACGCTGAGCTCTACAAAACGAACAATTCAAATCATGTTTTTGAGCTCTAGCCTGGACAAGAACCCATATAAAGGGCCGACACAACAAACCCCGTGCCCATAATATGCAAGGGCCATACCCGTTAGGGCCGTTACATAGGAGTACAATATAGAGAAATAGAGGGCATGAACGATTTTTGGTTCATGCCCCTCCTCCCTGTTTGTTTGATTCTTGACGGGTTGTTTATGTCTTTAGATTGACAAAAGTCCAAATATCTTTGTTTGGCTCAATGCCCACTGGCTAGGCTGGGCTAGGCAGACTTGCTAGCTAGCTATGTGGTAGTCGATTGTCGAAAAAGAAAAACGGAAACTAACCACTCTCAAATGAAGAAAAACAAAAAGGCAGTGTTGAAAGGAAGAACCCAGGAAGGACAGTTGATTGGAAAGGAAAAAGCTGAAAGCATCCAGTGAAACTTTTGACAGGCCAACCAATTCATCTACTCTTGGAAAAGAATTCCAACCGTTCAGAAATTTGGAAGAATCCTCGCAAGACAGACAAAAGGTGCACGATAATGAAGTTTCCTAGCTCGATCAGTGTCCTCTTGCTTCTTTAGGGTACGTACGTACCTCCATGGGAATCACATGTGAAAAGGTAATTTTGTAGATTCGCATAACGAAATGACAAGGAGTGTGGTTATAAAAATGGAAAGAGTGAAAATCATTTACTTTTATTTTGCTCCGTAAATCATATGTTACCTCAGCAATAGTGATCCTTATCACAGAATATAATGGATCAATGGGTACCTAGATAAGTATTTGGGGTTCATTGCTCATTGAGTTAGCGCTCAAGCATATATATCGTTCAACACTCGTAGCATATGGTGGAAGAGTAGTTGCAGCCTCGATGTAAGTACAATAGGATTTCCTATAGATGCCTATGTGGTGGTGAATGTAATACTCCTTAATTGGCGAATATGTGAAGTGACCTATTTGCATATTTATAAATAGTGATTCTTAGTGCATTTCAAAATTTTCAAAATCTCTTGGAGTGATTTTTAAGCAATGGGACACCCTCCCACTTTGGCCTTTTGGGAAGAAGCTTCAAATACTCATAAACTTGTTTGTCCACCCTTTTATTATTATAAAAGGAAAAAGTAAGCCCCAAAAGTTAGTCTTGTTGGTTGATAGATTTGCTCACTACACAAGTTGACCTAGGTTCAAGTTTTTAAAACAAATTGCAAGAAAATAATTTAATCCGAATTCCTAATAGTTCCAGCGTAGATAATCAACTTTTAATTGAACCAGTGAGAAAATGAATTAAAATACGCATAAATTGGCCTAGACATTGGTCGTTGGAAAAAGTTGGTCGTTGGAAAAAAGTTGGTCGAAACCTAATACCCTGATAAAACAACTTGCTGATGTGTGAGACACAGAGATACTTCCATAAGTGGGGTCCATGTGGAAGCTTTAGCTTAAACCCTAATCATATAACTATATACAATTATTCATGTTTTTTTCTGGTAATGACTACTGTAGTATTTAATTGTACTTTAGACAACTACTCGTGTAATAGAAAATTGTGAACCTGGACTTTATATGGAAAGCCATTAATTCATGAAACCACACAATCACGCTTGGTCACCTATGCACGACATGGGCCCATCACTAGTATTAGTCAACTGTGATTCCGTCAATACCATCGAAATGATCTCCACCGTTGATTACTTCCTTCTTATGGTGTCCACATTTACATTTGATTTGATTTGATAACACACTCCTTTAGCTCACCATTAAAAAACAAAAAACAAAAAACAAAAAAAAATATTGATAAGAGGCAATTAGAGTAGCTATAAAGAGGTACTAACAAGCAATACGTTCGCCAAGTGAGAACATGACAAAAAGTAAATGGCTTGTTTTTTTAAAGTTCACAAGTTCGAGTCTCATTATCGATAAGATGGTCCTCAGGTTTGTAAAATTTCTTTTCCTCGTTAAAAATTTCACGTACCAAAATAAGTGAGCTGCGTATAAGTTGGTCGAATTCTCTATTTGTTTTCTAAAAGAGAAAAATATTTACCATGAAGCAATTCTCCATTTGTTTCTAAAAGAGAAAATATTTACCATCAAGCAATGCAATGACTAGTGGTCCTCGACCGGCGGGACGATAGAAACTTATGAGTAATTGACATATCACAAACCCTAGAAAACACAGAGAGGGAGTGGCCCACTCAATTTAGATTTTGTATTATTGTACTATATTTGAAACTTAATTTACAAGTTTGACTCTACTAACTAGCAATATTATTTGGTCAAAAAAAAACTAGCAATATTACACAAAATTAAACACGCTAAATAAGTCATAAAATTGCACCAAGCATGTTTCACCAAATAGTAAAAGAAAAATATTCTACTATATATTTTGTGAAGAATCTATAGCTCGATTGATGGGGATCAATGGATAAGTCGTAGATATCGGAGTTACGTACACAATGTAAAAGACATCGATAATAACTCTTACATGTGTGACTTTAATGAGAATACTCATCGATTATGGATTTGTAACAATTATGTACTGAATTTCATTATTATTATTATTATTATATATAAAATATTTCCCTGCATGATTTTAGATAAGATTTCGACTCCACTAATCTTTTCTATCTCCGTCCATGACGGAATTCGCAACGAGTTAAGAGTTCCTATGATCACCCTCAGTTGTGCAAACAGGCCATGGAAGCAAAGCCAAATTTTGTAGTGTTTGAGCTCGAGCATAAACTCTAGTTTGAGCTCGGCTCATTTGTAAGATCCAAGCCCGATTCATTTACTGAAAAAACCTATACACATAAGCTAAGTTTTTTCAAGCCAAGTTGATCTTTAGAGAGTTAAGCATGACTTGTGTACTACACAAGTTCAAAACTCGAGCTTAAACTCGCTCGATTATTCGCCTTAATGAGCAAAGTTAGTTTGCAGCTCTAATCACGCTACAAAAAAATTTACTCCCTCTTTCTCATTTTATTTGTTCATATTTTCTTTTTAAACGGTTCCAAATTGTTTGCAATTTTTCAAAATTAGCAACCACATAACTACCAAAGTTTTAAATTTTACCCTTCTAATTTTGAGTGGAAGTAAATACTAAGTTTGACACAAATCAAAGGGGGTATTTCTTGATATACAAACACTTTTTAATCCAAAGACTTTGAGTCAATAAAATAAAAAAAATCTCGTAATGAACAAATAAATTGAGACGGAGGAAATACTATGATAAGCAAACAAATTGTAACGATGGGAATACTACGTCACTACGTATTTTTGTTGAAAGCTAAACGCTTTGAGATGCTCCTACATGATCCCATACAACGAGGGGCCACATTACCCGGCAAGATGCCCGCTCTATACATTCCAGGCGCATTTTAGGCTTCTTTCATTCCCCTTTAAAGTAGTTTTGAGCTTAATCTCGTTTTCCACTCCCACAGTAAAAACACCATTAGTCTCTCTCTCTCTCTCTCTCTCTCTCTCTCATCCTCTCTGCCCCTGCATATTCATTGCCACCGCTCCCCAAGCCCAATTATAGCATAAAATCTCTCTCTCTCTCTACATATACATACAAAATTACGTTATACGTATACATTCAGCAGGTGATTCATGGTGGGAAATGTAATGTACGAGTTGAAGTAAGGAGAGAGAAGCTGAAGAGAGCTAGGGTTTATTGCAAAACTTAAAGAGAAATGCCATTGACGCGGTACCAGATACGGAACGAGTACAGCTTGGCTGATCCGGAGCTGTACAGGGAAGCCGACAAGGATGATCCCGAGGCCCTCCTCGAAGGGGTTGCCATGGCCGGCCTCGTCGGCGTCCTGCGCCAGCTCGGCGACCTCGCCGAGTTAGTCCCTCTCTCTCTCTCTCTCTCTCTCTCTCTCTATTGGTTTCTTCTTCTACTTGGTTGGATTGTCTGTTTCGAATTGGTACTACTATTAAGCTTTGAATTTGAGTGAATGCTATGTAATTAGGACTGAATTAGGCTTGTCTAGTGGTAATTGGATAATCGACGTGGATTTTGTTTGGAAATAAGTATGAGATCTGTTGGAATTGGAAGGTTTAGGGTTTGGTAGGACTTGACATTTAATGGAAGTTTGATTCTGGTTGTTTTGTAGGAATTATTACCGAATTAGTAGATTTAGGGATAATTTCATTTCTATTTTGGGGAATTTCATTTTAGGATGACTGCATGAGAAGACTTGAGCTTGTTAATTAGTACAACTAGGATGCAAAACTATCCACGAAATTTGGATTGGGAGTTTGGATCTCCGAGAGGCCTGCATTCCTGAATTTGGAAAGAAGGGGCAGTAAAGAATAACGAAATGAAACTGATTAAACAAAGAAATAGACGGTTTTTGTGGATGCCATGGGAAGGTTTGGCATGAAATGTGTTGAAATTAATGCGGGGAAATCAAAGTTATGTTTTTGGTAAACCGTGTTTTTGCATTTGATTGTTGTGTATTTTAATTCTTCTGACAGAAGTTAATGAGTTGAAAATTTGGCGGGATTTTCTTTCGTATGAGTTTGTTGGGATGCCTCTGTTAGGGTTGATACTGGCCTCGGAGTCTGTTTCACCCGAATAGATTTAACTGTCAGGGTCAAAATCTCTGGAGTATGCGTATATGTTTTTATAATGAATCTTTGTGCCGCTGTTTACATTGCTTTTTATACAATGAGCATAGTATGCTGGCGGTCAATTGTCTTACAAGTTCAGCTCCCTTGTTTATTGATGTTTGGAATTTGAACTAACTGAGCTGCTAAGAGATGGTTTGCTGAAGCAGCCCTAGACTGCCATCTTCTGGTACCTTAAGTGGCCAAGTTGGCTAGAGTTTGGCTTCTTCACTTGTACGAAGTTTGGCTTCTTCACTTGTACGAAACTGAGCTTTTATGAGCCCCTTTTCTGGCATAACCTGAGAATTTCTATGTATTTGAACTCATATGAGAATAATGATTTTGTGACATGATGTCACAGATGTGGATTTATCGTACAATATTTGATGAGCATGCAACATGAGATATGCTTCTATGTTCCATTAGTATGGAATTTACTTTTCCCGTGATATGTCGAATATTTGTGTGCTCCATTATAACTGTGATGCATAATGCACCTGGAAACAATCATGTGATCTATAATGTCTCGACTTTTTACACCAAGAATCTCTTTATGGTCAAGATAATAGCAACTGTTGCTTGGTCTTTCTCAATCGATCATCACTTGTGGTTCCCATTCAAAGTTTGTTAAATTCATGCACACTAAGGCTATGTCTCGACTTTCAATCTGATCCCTGAGCAACCCACTCAATTCATGCCTGTTCCACTTAACATGTAGAGTTCTAATCTGTTGAGTCTCATACATTGGTTTCTTGAGCTCTGAAGGTTTGCTGCGGAAATATTTCATGATTTGCATGAAGAAGTGATGGCTACTGCTGCAAGAGGCCATGGTCTAATGGTTCGTGTTCAACAGCTTGAGACAGATTTTCCTTCAATCGAGAAGGCATTCCTCTCCCAAACCAGTCCGTCTTTGTTCTTTTATGATCCTGGTTAGAATTCTTTCCTAACATAAGTGCTCATTTAAAATATTGGATCCTTGGTGGAAACCATCAATTGAATACATAGTTACATACTCATGGTAATTTTGTCTAGTATCCAGTCCACCAATTTTTTGATTTCTATTTTTGTCAGCTGAACTTCCCAAGATTGCTTATGCTTATATTAATCCTTGAAGTACTGTCATTTAGTCTTCTAATTACCACTTCTCTTGTCTGGACATCAACTAAGAAAGGCCTTATATGACATGTCAGAGGTAATGGTAATGGTGATGTGGATATTTTGTTATTGCAGGTGTTGAATGGCATCCTAATTTGCGTATGGATCAAAATCTGATCACACGGGGAGATCTACCTCGATTTGTCATGGACTCCTATGAAGAATGTCGGGGTCCACCTCGGTTATTTCTTCTAGACAAGTATGACTTTTTGGAAACAGGCGTACTGGGGCTGTGTCAGATTGAATAATGCATATCCCACTTATTGAATGAAATCTATCTTGATTTACATTGTTTTGACAGGTTTGATGTTGCGGGTGCTGGAGCCTGTTTGAAGCGCTACACTGATCCATCATTCTTTAAAGTGGAGTCATCATCTTCTGGAATGACAAAAGCAGAAGTTCATAGGGAAAAGAAAACCCGCAAAGCTAAGGTCTCTCTCTCTCTCTCTCTCTCTCTCTCTCTCTCTCTCTCTCTCTGGGGACTGCAGAGGTTGTACAATTTTTTGTTATGTAGTTATCATTATTAGTGTCCACTCTAGTTTTTGAGTCTCAACTTTAATTCCGAACCAGTCGGGGAAAAGGCTTCCACATCCGAAGGATTTGATTTGTTACATCTATGCAGTTACTTATAATTGGAGTGAAGACTTGGTTTCCTCTCACTGGAGAGTGGTAAACTAAAGATCACCACTGAAACTGGTTGATGGTTATGTAGACATTTGTATCCCTTGGGCATTTAGAGGCATATACTGATATAAATCATTTTTGTAACATTGGGGTGCTAATGAAACTTAGAGACGTATATCTACCTTTCTTGAGGGCTTGATTGATGGTCCCTACACGGTGGGCAGATAAAATGTTAAAGAAGTAACGCAGGCTTATGACACCTGGTAGAGCCATCTTTCAAGAACTGTTTGGTCCTTCAGTCCTTCAAGGCATCCTACATATTGTGTTGAATATTGAGGCTCTCCTTGTAAGGGAGACTTGTGGTAGCTACATTGAGGCATTACTTAAGGTTAAGCAACCTGCTGGCCTGGTCTGGTCTCTCTAGACATATGGCTCATAACTCGAGACTTACCGTCAATCATCATCTGCAACATAATGGTAATCATTTGTTTAGTAAAACCAATGTAGATTACGAACTTGGTAAGGATAAAGTTATAAACTCATTTCTTGTTTTGTTATTGATAGTCTGGAATGTATCTTCTGATCTTTTAACAAATTTGAGTTTTATACCTTGTACGTTGATGCTATTTAATCTCCATGTAATGGTTATATGCCTCAATTCTGCCTCTTATTTGTCCTATCAATCTAGAACTGTCACTTCTGTTTGTGGCTTTGAATCAGCTCTGTCGTCTTCTGCTAAAAGCTTGTGAATATAGGTTTAATACTTGAACTTCTTCTTTACCTTTGGCAGAAGAAAGGATCACGCTGGAGGAATGGAGAAACCCCTGAGGTTCTACCAGTATCACATGCCAAGTGAGACCAGTAAATCTGTATTGTGCATGAGTTTCATTTCGATTGTTTCAATGCACCGTGTTTATCTGTAAAATATCAATTACAGATTCATTGCTAATGCAGGCTGCATCAATTATTTATGGAGGAGAGCGTTGAGGATTATATTAGTGACCCTTCCCGCCGTGTGAAATTGAAGCGAAGGCTGAATGGATTTCCATTTGACACAAAGACTGGGAAAAGTTACATGGAGAAATTCTTGAAGACTTCTACACCAGATCATAATGTCCGCGATATCTCTGTCAACTCATCTCCCTTAAGATTGCCATCCAATAGTAATGAGGAATCAGGGATTCAAATACTTGAAATCAGTACAGTGAATCCTGGGAAAGAATTACCATGGAAAAAGAGAAGCCCATGGTCGTCTCCTGATGCAGAGAAGACTAGACGAAACTATTCCATCGATGAGTTAAATGAGGAGGGCGATTATGGAATTTTAGAAGTGCCAAACCCAACCCATATTTCTGTAGCAGATACTGTTCATGAAGATGAATATGAGAAGGGAATTGTAGCTGACAGGGAAAGGAAAATAGAAAGCAGTGTGGATGGTTACCAATCTGATGATATTGCAAGTGAAGTAGAGAATTACATGGATGCCCTTACAAACATGGATTCAGAGATGGAAACAGACACCGAGTGTAGAGCCAAGAACGATCTGCATATCTTGAATACAGAGAATGTGGTGATGAATTCTGATGCAAATGTGGAACTACAGTATCTTCAAGCTCATTTTTCAGATTCCCAATCAATAGAAAACTCTACTGCCACAGATGACGAGAACAGCTCATCCAGAAAAGGATTATCTAGTTTCTCATATTCTGATTCTCTGAGCAACTCAGCCGAGAATGCACCATCTGATGGTGATGTTTCGGCTAATATTCTTCCATCTACTGGATCTCGTGAAGCTGAGAGTGTTTCATCTGACCAAGCTGCAGAGCGCATGGTCTCCAATGGTGTTTGTACCGGGGTATCTAGTTTCTGTCTTTCTGATTCAACTAATTTACCTGTAAATTCAGGAAAAATTTCAATGGAAGGTGAATCAGTGGGACTAGAATCAGATGAAATATATTCTGCACACAACAAACTTAACACTGGATATCTTGATCGAGAAGAAAATACAGCATGTCTGGGTGATAATGTACCCTGCGCTTCTAGTTGCTCTGACGGCCCATCCCAAACAAGATATGATTTTCTCCCTGAACTGTCCTCTGAAAACCATTTTGTGTACAAGTTAGATAACGAGAATTCACATGTTTTATCTCATTCTTCTGGAAAGCAAATCAGTGAAAATTTGTTGGATAATGTGGTTCAAGCAGAATATGGAGAAGATGAATGTCCGGAAATTATCGTTGACAATCCATCGCATTCAGTTGCTTCAGAACTGGAAACTTGGCATCCGTACATTAAGCCTGATGGCATAGTTTCTGAACCTGATGATGTTCCTCCATTGTATGGAGAGAGAGAAACTAGCTCAATCCCTGAAGTATATTCTCCACAGGCTACTGATATTACAAAGCAACAGGTTCCAGGAATATCAGAAACTGATCCCACTCTTGAACTTGATTCAGCGGATGTGGGTTTTCATAATTATGAGGAAAATTTTGATGAGGCTACCAATGCAGCAGATGATGAAGATATTGGTGAATCTCTCCGTTATACACATATATTTGGGGAGGATGCTGCTGACCTTGAATTGCCAGCAGATCTACAAAACACTCCAGATCCTCCACCCATTCCTGCTGTGTGTCTAGATGACGCCACAATTGAATCTGTTCTTTCAGAGCGGTTGGTGGATGAAGCTGTTGCCAGCGCTTATATTGATTGTAATGGGGGTGAAGCAAAAGCTTTATCCGGAAGTCCCACAAAATTGCAGGAAGAATCTAATCCTATTGTTCAGGATTTACATGCAAATGGTATGGAAATCAACGAGCTTTATTCTCAAGAGCATTTTCAAGAATCTGGCTCAGAAAAAGAGGTGGATCAACAAGGGGTCGCTTTATCATTTTTGGACTCTGCTATGTTAAGTACAGTCTCTTGTGATGAGTCCAATTCAGAAGTTCTCAGTAATGTTCCTGACCCGGCTATGGCTGCACCATCCAGAAGCTTGCAGATTGTTGATGCTACTACTGTCTCCTTGTCTTTGGATCTTCATGACCAACAATCAGAATTGAAATCTGCTCAGGTCAGTAATTTACTTGAGGATGCAGAAGATGATCAAAAGGTTGAGTTACAAGATGATCAATTTAATGTCGCATCCTGCTGTGACCAAGATGATGTGCCAACTGTTAATGAGCTACCGAGAAACAGTTTACAAACTGTTTATGCTTCCACCGTCCCACTGTCTTACGATCAACATGACGAACTATCAGAATCGAAATATGCTAAGCAGATTAATATTGTTGAGGATGCAGAAGATGATGTATCTTCATATGACTCTCCTTTTGCAGAGCTAAGACCTCCTTTGGAGCAAATGTCTGATTTGCAAAACGATCAATATGATGTGGCATCGCGCTGCGGCCAAGATTCAGAATCAAAATCTTCCCATGAGATTATTGTTGTTCAGAATGCAGAAGATGCTGCATCTTCACGTAGCCATCATATTGTGGAGCTAAAAGCTCCTGTGGAGCAAAAGGTTGAACAAGATGATCGATTGGATGGGAAATCTCTCAATCCAGACAAAGCACGGTCTGATCCAGTGATGGAGTTGATGGAATCTCCAAACCAAGATGATGCTTCATTCGGATTTTGTGTAGCACATCCTCCGAGCGAACCTTCAATGTTAGAGTTTTTACCGCAAGTTGATGTCTCTAATAAAGCAAAGGAGCTATCATTTTCAGCTCCACCTTCTTTTGGCCAGCTTCCTGAGGTATCTCAAATCAATTTGGATGAGATGCCCCCATTACCACCTCTTCCTCCAATGCAGTGGAGAATAGGGAAGGTCCAACATGCTTCCCTAACTTCAAAAAGAGATTCGGGAGAACTTAATTGTGGTTCGTTTCCGCCATTATTGATGTCTACAGCTGATGACAACACTCCACTAGGCCATCTAGCTGCAGCGGATGAGATTGCCCAACCTTCAATTCCATTTTTGCAACTCTCAGCTTCCAAAGGTGAGAATTCTCAACATAGAGGTGAGAATTCTCAACATAGTGATGAGAACTTAGCGGGCGATATGATGCATTCCAATCCATTATCATTGCAAGGTACAAATGGTGAGCTTGATATCCCAACTTCAGGTAGACCCCAAGCCACAAATCCATTCTTGGTACCGCCAACCGTATGTGGGGTGAGGTCAGAACATGGTTTCGGTGCTTCTGAGGGAGAAACAGCACAACCCAGTACAAATCCATTATCACCAGCAACCAATATTCAAGATGCAGTTCCGGCAAATCCTCTGAAGTTTATAACAGAGGAACTGGACCATCCTTCGCATCAATTAGCGCCAGAAAGAAGTTTGAAGGATGATAAACTTCAGGGTACATCTGTAGTTTCGGAGGGGAAAGTGATAAATCCTCTAGAAACTACAATTTCACCACCAATGATGCAGGTTCATCAGTCGCATAATGTTTTATTGCATTCAGAGGAACAAACTACTTGGTCATTGAGTATGTTCGCTCCACTTCCGCCTTCTGAAGATGGAAATCCAAATGGTAATCGGCCGACGAAACTTCCACGACCTCGAAATCCTCTCATCGATGCTGTCGTGGCCCATGACAAAAGCAAGGTAATGGTTTTGGTTTTCTTATTTTTGCCTGTTTTATTAATGCGCACAATATCAAGACTGGAGTGTGCTTTAACGGTGAGTTGTGCAGTTGAGGAAGGTAACGGAACAAGTTCAGTCTCATGTTGGAGAGCAGATCGAAGAAAGAGATTCATTACTGAAACAAATACGAACCAAGGTAAAATTAACAGCCCCCGTGCACACACAAACACATCTTGCATTTAGACTTCAGAGTATGTTGCAATTGTTGTATGACATAATAGAAAATTAGTCTTGGTCCATTATATGAACTTCATAAGACCACAAGTCCACCTATTAATTTTGTAAGGTTTCAAGTCCATTTTAGAGTACCCTCGAGTTTAGGCACTTTCATAAGATTTTAGGGTGCACTTTTTTATTATAGGAGATAGGGTACCCTAGGGTAGGGTAGATTACCTTAGCGTAGGGTACCCTTGGGTTTAGGCACTTTTATAGGGTTTTAAGGTACACTTTCCTATTATAGGGTTTTAGTGGTTTAGGCACTTTCATAGAGTTTTAGGCACTTTCATAGGGTACCATAGGGTTTAGGTTGTGTGGACTTATGGGTTTACAAAACTATTAGGTGGACTTGTGGGTTTATGAAATGTCTATGATGGATGTATCACTAAATCTCCCATGACATAAATATGTTTGTGCTGATGACGGAATTCGGTATTGGTTTCATCAGTCTTTCAATTTGAGACCTGCGGCCTTGACGAGACCTAGCATTCAGGGTCCTAAAACCAATCTAAAAGTTGCGGCCATTTTGGAGAAAGCTAATGCAATTCGCCAGGTCTCTCTCCCTCCATCTCTATTACAGTTTAATCACATACATAATTCTTTGCATTAGTTGTAATAGGATGCATTTAACATAGGAAATTATGTGCGCTTTTTGAAATAGGCATTCGCTGGAAGTGATGATGATGATGCCGACAGCTGGAGTGATTCGTAATATACTTTCTAGGCTGCCATTGCATTGAGATCTAGTGTTCGAGGATTGTGATTCTTGAAGCTTCTTAGGGTTTTGGCTCTCTGGTTATTGCCATTTTGGTAGATGGGGAGTGTCTATTTACTTCTCGTGAATAGTTCCTGCAGTTTTCTTTCCCTGCACTACTGTAGCTCCACGCAATCTCTCTCTCTCTCTCTCTCTCTCTCTCTCTCTCTCTCATGTAATTATTTTACCTGGTGTATAAGAAGTGTCCCTATAAATCCTGGGTTACTTGCATCATATACGAGGTACAGCATGCCAGTGCCTTATCATTTATGATAAAAAAGAAAAAGGAAGCAGCAGCACATTATCATTCAATACCTTTGTAGATTTTGGCGGGTGTATATTGAATGTAAAAGGAGCACATTTATTGCTTGTACTAATACTTTTTCTAATCTTTGTTATTCATTCAAGAGCTACAGATATTGTACTCCTATGTGTTAGTACCCTTCCTTGCAAAACACTACAGAGGTTACTCTTTACCATTTCAAGATCCAAAATAAAAATAAAAATAATAAAAACATTCTCTACAAATTTAAGGCCCCCCCCCCCACCCACCAAAAAAAAAAAAAGATTATGTACTTACTAGGACTGCCATTACACTCTAAGGTAATATTCATAATGGCATAATACAAAATAATAGGTTTCTAAAATTAATAATGTTGATGCAAAATATAACTTATAATGATATAATCAAAATATTGCTCACAGCCTTTTGAGTATGAACATTAAAAATTCATCTCTAATGACCTACCCATTGTGTATTTTGGTATTTTCCTAACTCAAATTTTTGGACACTCAAATCCGTACCTTTTTTCTCAACACTTCTTTTCACTCCTTAATATTTATAATTGTGTCATTTCGACTTAAATTGTGGAAGGAAAGCCTAAAAAACACGTAGATTTAAATATATATATATATATATATATATATATATATATATATATAAAATAGGTGTGCATTGGAGAAAACATACCTAAATAGAGCTTTTGGCATGATTTTCACTCAAATTTGAGATAAACATGCTCTTAACATATTTTTGATCCACGGACAATATGAAATATTTTTAAAAATGGACTCTCAATCATGTATCTTCAATCATGATACATGATTGATGATAAAAATAAAAAATAAAAAAAAAACCTCATAAATGGACTCAATCATGGTGGTTTTTGCTAGTTTCATTTCATAAATCAAAGATCCATCATTGTATCATACATCACCCAAAGCATATTTATGGTGAGACAATCTGCTCAAAACTACCATTCAAATGTAAAAAATGATTAACATCTTCACCATGTCAAAGTTCAATTAACAGTTCAAAAAGTATCATCTCAAAAACATTCTTGCAAAGCAAAATGAAGGGTGTAATTACTCTCATTCCACAATTGAATTGATCAGAGCTCTAATTTCTTGTGGTATGCATCACCATATGCTGTATAAAGCAAAAAATAAAAAATAAGTTCAAGAATAGATAAGGCAGTAAGAGTAGGGAAAAATGCATTCACTTAACTATTCTACATACATTATCAAAATCATAGCATGAATCTTACTCCTTGTGGAATTGTAGATGCTTGAGAAATTGTTGGCAACAAACTCTAATTGGGTGGAGTTTCACTAAGCAAAAATGAGTTTTGTCCTTATCCAAATTTTTTGGAAAATATAAAAAGTTTAAGGTAGATATTGCCACTTTTTTTTTAAAAAAACTTTTTAGCTTAAAAGTGGATATTTCAATATATATTTGGGTAATTTCTCTCGTCATGATGAATCAATAATCCAAAAAAGTTTAGCACAAAACACACAACGTAGATGGAGCATAAACTTGATTTGGTATTTTGGCCCAAGAAAAATAAAGTCCAAGTCAAGCCCAATAAAGAAGCCCAAATAGTAGATATTATTGGAGGAGTAAAAATATCTTGTTTCTAGAAGAGTTCTAAAATATCTCTAGAAAATATTTAGATATTTGTTGTTAGTAAAAGGTCACACGTGTAAATCTAGAAAGTACCTAGATATTATCTTGTAAGAAGATATCTAGAACCTTTCATTGAGTACTATAAATATGGAGAGGTTCTAGTCATTTTGTACAATGTCAAAAAAGTTCAAGTTCAAAGTGAAATATAAGTACTCTTCCCCTCCAAAAAACATTGTCCAAATATTTACTAGATACCCTCCCCTTCTATCAAACGCTAATTTTTTTGAATAAAAACATTTCAAAAGGTCTTAAAAGTTAGGTGGAACTCAACCTTACAACAATGTAGGAAAAAAACAAGAAAAGAAAAAGATGTTACGCCCAAGAAAATCAAGCAACCAAGGCATGTCCAACTACCTAGATACCTTGGAAAGATCATACCTTCTCATGAAGATGAGGATGAAGAAGATGGCGAATGGATCGTAGTTCTTGCCCTCTTCATCTTCTCCCACCCCTAAAAGAGTACCAAGTCAAAAAATAAATCAGAAAAAAGTCAGAAAAAAATTGCAAGAAAAGTAAGAAAATCATAACATACAGGGGGGTGGCGGCCTTCCTAATGTGTTAAGGTGTGTCAGCCAAACTTTACTGCAAATTTCCATTCAAGAATTTTCAAATTCTGAAAACCCACCTTAATGGTGCAGTATCTTTTGGTTCCCTTTGTGCATTGCGACCATGCACGAATTGCATGACAAGGAACACGGTAGAGATTTACGAACACACGTGTTCTTTCTTGAATCCATGCGAGAAAGAGTTGCAGAAAGTCGAAGAGAAACGGAGTCTAGAGAGAGAGAGACAGAGCGAGCGAGAGTGAGTCGTGCACAGAGAGAGGGAGAGCGAGTGAGTGACTAGTTATAAATAACAAGTTAACGGGTAAATTTCAATGACACACCTTGAGGTTGAGGTTTGCATTTTTTACAGATTACCCCTTGGAGTTTGCCTTTGTATTTCACTTTACTCCCAAACCGTTAGTCAAAGGTTAAGTCAATGCTTATGTCATTTGTTAAAACTTTCCAAATGCCCCATTTACCTTACGAGTTGTATGATCTTTGTTATCCAGTCAACAATTTTAGTTCTCCTGAGCCAAAAAAAGAAAGAAAGAACAGTTTTATTAATTCCACTATCACACTCTCTTCTCCTTTTTTCCTTGACCATCAGAGATATCCGAACTAAATTACGCATATCTCAGTTTTATAAGATACACAATAAGAAAAAAAAAGAAAGAACAGTTTTATCCCACTATCAAACTCTCTTCCCCTTTTTTCCTTGACCATCAGAGATATCCGAACTAGATTACGCACACCTCAGTTTTATAAGATACATAATAATTTTTCTTGTACAATAAAACTTTGAACCTGAAGTTCCTCATATTCACATGGTTGTTGAATTTTTAAGTTTTCCTTGCATACAATTTAAAAATTCAATATGTCATGAAATCTAAGGAATTATATTGTACAAGAAAAATTATAAGCTATTTTCTATTTATAATTGGCCAAACTCACAAACACAAACAACAAGAATTAATTGTTTTCCACTACATTAACCACTTTATATTTAATTTTTTGAAGATTGGGGGGACCGGTAGAGTACATTAAAAATATTTATTGTGTATCTTATATTGTACATAGATGTGCCCATTCTTAAAACCTTTTTAAAAAATAAGTACTTATTTTTGTAATTTTCAAGTTTAAAAATAATGGCTTGCGAAAATAATTTTTAAAATTTTCTTGCATCGTTTAAATGATTTCAGTAAGCCCATTACTTGTTAGCTTGAAAATTACAAATAAATACTTATTCAAAGTTCTGGAACGGGCTTGGGTGGCTCGGGGGCCCGGCGTCCCGTGCCTATAAGATAGTCAAAATCGTTCTTTTCCAAAATTTCTTCAAGAATATTGTTTGTGCCAAAAAGTATGTCCATCTGGCATGGAAAGATATAATCACAGAATTCATTTGTAGAGTGTGTCACTATACTTTTCTTCGATTGACATGATTTTTGGCATGATTAATATTGTCAACAAGCTTTAAAAGTTGAACGGTTTAGATCGTCTTTGTCGGACTGAGAAGGACCCACGAAAGGCCTCAACCTCACGGAATTTTGTGAGCTGTGATTATACAAATAGCTAAGAGCATCTCCAATAGGCTCAATAAATCACTTATTAAGGTGGGTGGCTATTAGCCAACTGGCTTTTAGTCCAATGATATTTTTCCACCAACGGGCGTGAGTGCTTGGTGGATTATAAGAACGACAAGCCAAACAATTTGAGGTTCCAACCAAAATAGTCAATCATGAGCAGACCATTGGAGCAGTGACCGGTGGCTTTCTTCAAGAAAGTTTCACCATAGGGAAGTCTAGCATATGGCGAGGCAGTTTCAATTGGAATTTTCCGTATCAAATTTCCGATATCAGATAAAGAGTCCCCGAGTTGATAAATCCGATCAAAGCCGCAGCTCTTGAGTGATTGACCACTGGACAGACGGAGAAGAAACAGAATGGAAGAAATTAGCACCAGCAGGAGAGAGAGAATTGGCTGGGGTGTAGCCATTGTTGCTTAAGGCAAGGAGAGACGAAACAACAAAGAATATGGTCACTTTAGAGAAACTTTGATTATGTAGTAGTGATATTTGCGTTGCTTTGGGCATTGGCATTACATACAGTAACACAGTAGTCCAATGATATTTTTTCACTTGATTATTTAAATAATTATTGTGTATGGAATAGGTAAGTTATACTAATTTAACGTTAAAGTTTGAATACTTTTGATTGAATCCTTAATGGTAGGATACATACATGCATACACACATGATAATAATAATAAGGGCAATGTGATAATATTATTATTTTATACGGCTTTGATTTCATAAATGATTAATTTTATACGTTAAAATAGTACTTCGAGTGTTAATTTACCAAATGTAATGGAAATTAAGTGCAACAAATATGACACTGGTGTGTTTGAATATCCAATTCCAAGAACTCTTACAAAAATTGGAATTTAGAAGAATGATGAAAGGTGATCGGATTGAGTCAATATGTTTTCCATAGCTTTTCAATTTTTGAGACTCGAATCTCATGCTTATGAGCAGAGATGGGTTTTAGCTAGAGCTTGGTTGGGCTTCATTATAAGGCCAGCCCTAAGTATAAGCCCACCAAGCGACCACCTAGAGTCTCCCGTTTTGGGCCCAATGATGAGGCCCCCAAATACTGGAATAGGTTAAATATTATGTATCTAGACTAAATTGAAAGAAGTATAATGTAGCACCAGTGGCAAGCGCGCGTGCATTAATTTATGCATTTTATAGTTTGGGATGTGGGTTCAATTCCTTCCCTTTCAATTTTTAAGCATCAATTTTGAAACCTTTACGAAAAAAGGTATGGAAATGCTACTTGTGAGGGTCGAACTCGCACCCTGAGGCGCTCTAAAATAGCAGCTAAAAGTAGTACCACCTTCATCATTCACGCAGAGTTGAGTTTTGTTCAAACATTACCCTCTCCCTCATTGGTTGAAATAATGTGGATTCCACCGTAAAGTGATGTTATGCTTACCAAAAAGTGTATTGCATGGTAAGCATGATATCACTTTGTGGTGGGGTCTACACCATTTCAACCAATAAGAAAATGGGTAATGTTCACCCTCTTTTAAGAAAGGTGAACAAAATTAGACTCATTTAGAGCATCCGCATTGTAATAAGCAAATGATCGTGGATAATCAAACTTAACAACAATGCTCAAAAACTACTCCACATTGTAATAAACAAAGTTACAAGTCTTTTAACAAATAACCAAATTTCACTCATTCCATAATCAAACTTAACAACTTTTACCAATAATCAAAACTCAATAACCAAACTCAATAACTAAACTCAAAACTCAATAATTCAAAAACACCTCACATTGGAATCATCTCATCGAGACGAATAATTTGGTGTGGTTAGGTTCGTGATTGGAACTCGTTTGCCATTGGACATATGTGCATTGCGTATTATGGGGGTTTGTTTTGTTCGGGATGCAAAAATAACCAATGTAGAGGTAGAAGTTGTTAAGTTTGATTATGAACTAAATGGATAATCAAATGCTGACGTGGCATATTTTGATTATTGGTTTTGATTATTCCCATTGCGGATGCTCTTACACAGGTAATACGCGATTTGTATGGGTTTATGGGCCAGTTTGAATCCGGACAAATGCTATGGAATGGTTCTTGTTCTTTGTAGCAGCTATTCCTAAAAGCCCACCAAGTTGGAGGCCCAACGTTGACATGGTCTGCGAGTCTCATATTTGTACGATACGATGGCGACTCCTTCTCCAATGTAGTCATTCGTGACGCGAAATCCTGGAATTCAGAATTTGAGAAAGTGAGGACTCTATCTGCCTTTCTTTTTGATGTTTTTTTCCTAAATCGGCTCTGAACTTTTTGCTATCTAAACCCTATTGAAATTACCAAATTTTGGTTCATATTTTTCTCTTCAATTACTTCTCAAACACGCCCAGGGAAAAGAAAATAAACACCCAACTCTCTGTCAACACATCTATGCAAACAAATACTCAATATTTCTTCAGTTTATTGAGAAACCCACTTGCTCAAATCAGCTAACAGCTAAGCTACAACTGCAAAAACCCGCGTTTCTTGAAGAGGAAGATGGAGAACAACAGCAGCGGCAGTTGCAGCAGCAGTGGCGGCGGCGGCGGTGGTGATAAGCAGCGGACGCCGCTGTCGAGGGTGGTTTCCGATTGCGTGAGGCGGTGGTTTCAGGAGACCTTGAAAGAGGCCAAAGCTGGGGACTTGTCGATGCAAGTGCTTGTGGGTCAGATGTATTTCAGCGGCTATGGGGTTCCTCAAGATGCCCACAAGGTCAAAGACCCTTTCTTTTGTTCTGTTTTACTTCAACCCATAACTATATGCGGATGTTTGTGTAGGGCTGACAAACGAATCGGACGAGTTCGGCTTGATATGAAAACTTAACAAGGTTTGAAAAAAAATTCGACCTTGGCTTGTTCAGTGGTCTAAAAGTTTGCCGAGTACTCTCAGCCTAGGCACTAAGCGGTGGTCCAACGCCTGGTCCAACGGTTAGATTAGGCAGCCGACTAATTGGCGACTAGTCCCCACCTGGGCACTTAGGCCGCCGATGAGGCAGTCCTTTTCCACCCTACTAGTGCATAGCGATTTTTCAATCATTGCTGTTTATGAGACAACTGATCTCAAGCTGATTACAAACCGATATCTAAGTAGCTTGACTTTTTTAAACATCACAAAGCGAACGAGCCAAGCTGTAGTTTGTCGAGCTTGGTTCTTAACTAGCTTAAAAAAGATGATATTTTTATGCAGCAAACTAGCGAAGTGCCCTCAAATGAGCTTTTAAGGATCGAATAAGAGCTTGAACTTGAATGGCTTAGTTCGTTTATCAACCGTATGTTTGTGTATCTACACTTGTGTATTGGATGATTTCGTGCGATTTTCTGATATTCTGAGGTTTGGTACCTTTTATTGTTTCTTTGTGTGTGTGTGTGTGTTGGCGCGCGCGCCTAATGTGGGATTTGTGATGTACTTTTCGACGAAAGGATTGTATCTTTGGGGGTAATTGTAAAGCCTGGGGTACCCTCTAGTTGCTGAAAATAAGGTTAAGAAAACAAAAGGGGGCTTTTTTTTTCAGAAACCAGAAGGAGCGATTTCCCTTCGATTTTCATGCTTTCTTTCTTCGGGTAATGTTTTGTCAAATCAGGTGTTCTTAAAACCTGAAATAGGTCTATGTCGATATTCTTGAACCCAAGTTTTTTGGGATTAATACATGCTTTAGTGGAATGAGGATTAGGTTATTGCTACTTGAGGATGCCAAAATCTGGACAGCTATTCAAGCTCAACTGGGATGGGCAACCGCTCCATGCTCTCCTCTATGACCTGCAAAACAAGTCCATCAGAGAGTTCTTGGCCAGAAGCCTACCTCCCAGTCAGAGGACTTGTTTTGCAGGTCATGGAGGAGAACATGGAGCGGTTGCCCATCCCAACCGAGCTTGAATCCACCGTCCATATTTTGGCACCATTACTTAGTACTACCTTTCTTGTTGGATTCTTATTGCTAGATTGGTTAGGATGATTACTTGAAGATCTACTAATTTCATATTTTGGGTGTGTAGGGAAGAGTTTGGATGACAAGGGCTTCAAGAGTTAGATCTTCAGTTTGGAAAGTTAGTAACAAACGCCCAGGTGATCTCTCACTCTCTCTCTTTGTGTGCACGAGTGTAGCATCCTTACAGCCATGCACACAGCTATTAGGTAGATTGTTGTATAATTGTGCTCCATTCTTGTGTCGATTTGAAAGCTAGCAATGGATCTCTCTCTCTCTCTCTCTCTCTCTCTCTCTCTCTCTCTCTCTCTCTCTCTCTCTCTCTCTCTCTCTCGTGCGTGCGCATTGAGTGGATGTGTTCTCCCTTGTACCTGCATCAATATTTATAGTGTTATGTATTAGTTGTGCTTCATTCAGTGGCGCAGGTGTGGCCACCCCCAATTTCAGAATTTTGTTAATATTATATATAATATAATTAGTATACAAATCTCTGAAAATTTAAATAATTTTGATGTCATCTTATCAAAAATTATATTTATTCTACATTTCCATGTAAAATTTTATCACTTTTCTTAATAGATGAAAATAATCACGCATGAGTGTTGCAATTGTCGACCGAAAAACAAAACAATGTCATATACAATATAGTATTGTAGTACAAAAGCTACACGATATGCTGGGCATATTTCTGAATGAAAATACTTTCTTAAGTCAGCCCCCCTTGATCTAAAATCTTGGCTCTGCCACTGGCTTCATTTATTGATTTTTTGGGCTTTGTAGGTTACAATGCAAGTGATTCAGACTCAGATGATTCAAAGGGTGACTCTTGATTAGACCAACTTGGCATTTCTGTCCAATACCATTTGAAAGTGAGTTAGATCTCTGGGAGAATTTTACTACTACATACACTTTTCCAATTTATTGTTCTTGCATGGCAAGCACGGATGTAAGTGTTTCGTGAGTGTCAGCTTATGACTTTGTGTTTCTTGTTATGTGTGGTGAAAAAGTATGAGGACATGGTGCAAGTCTTATATCTTGCTATGGCAATGGAGACTCTCTTTTTGTGTGTGTGTGTGAGTGCGGAGCGAGACTAGATTTCGCCTATGTTACATGGATCCTTCATTTTGGCTCAAGTACTCGTGTTGATGTGTCCGACACCCGTATCTATTTTGGACACTATGACCGTTTAATTGTTATGATATTTATAGAAAAATAATATCTAATTAGCTAGAAAGGAATATTTCGAGTATTTCACACGGACAAGAAATAGCAAAAACATATTTTTCTTCACCCCTTATTGTTCAAAAATAAATTTCTAAATATAATTTACCGTACATAATCTTAAAAAAAAAATGCAATTTATACTACAAACAAGTGTTCAGGACATGTCCCCGTAGCAATACCCAATTTGGGGACACATATCCTAGTATCCTAAGATATAATTTCGCTTTGTTTTAGGCATCTTCACCTTCCTCCACATCACCATTAGCAATAGCATTGGCAAGTTCGCTGTGATTTAGTTATGAATTAAAGCCTGTAACAAGCAAAACCAAAGTTCTTTGAACCTGAAGTTAAAAACAAAAAGTATGCACAGTACTTCAATTACAAGCATGAATAACTAATGCGTATGGCTTGGACCAAAACTCTCACTTCAGATTTTACCTCGCTTGTCTATCGTACTAAATTATGTGTTGGCTTTTGGGCGTCCAAGGTTCAATAGATAACTTCTGGTTATTGGTGACTAGTAGATAACTTGATGCAACTTGTGTTTTAACTTCAAAGCCCTTTGTAATCCCCTCATTGGTTGAATAGTTTTTTCCATAGTGAGGAAAAAAAATTCGAAAGCCTGATTTTAATGGTTGAATAGTTTCATGTGGTTGAAAACTTGAAATCCCTTAAATTTGCTAGACTTGAAATTTTTTGGCACCTCTCTCGCTTCGCATAGTCAATGTTCCTGATTCGTAACTATGCCTGGGAGATTGAAACATCAATGCATTTGGTTCATTGGCAGCAGAAAGCCCTCAACATGCCCTACCAAATTTGTCATCTAGCTCACCTGTAATAGGGGCTAGTCCTAGGAGGTTAATTTTAATGTTAGCTGAGAAATTTTAGAGTGCTTTTCTGTATATGAATGTGGTTGCTTAAAGTTTGTGACACGAATGATTCAGCAATAATATCCTTCACTTCATGGTGTTTAGCTTTGACCAAATAGCACCTAGCTTTGAAATACTATCAAAGATACAGGAATTTTCAGGAGGGGTGTTGAAACTATTTGTAAAGAGGAATATAGATACGTTCTGGATTCTTCTATTTAATTAAGTCGCTTCGATGAGGTTGCCTGTTCATGAATCAAGTTGTTGAGTTTAGACTGAAGATGGAACTGGACCAGAGTTGATCAAGGATTTTTTACTTGTCGATCATGTATATTACTTTATTTCATGTTCTCGTTGTCAATTCTTGCCCATGGAGTCTATATGAAGTTCATAAAATCAACCATGTTTCTAACTTATAAAACTTTGTTTCAGTGTTTAAACTTGGAGCTCTCTTTACAGGAAGCATGACTCAAATGGCCAAAGCCTCCTAAAATATAGGAGTAGGATCTATAATGAGTTGTTTTATATACTTGATCTTGGCATTTTGTATCCTTGACTGTGAGTTACGACTTGTCATTTGTGAAGGAAGAATCTTTCCCATGTACTATAATCTCGTGATTTGCCTTTGCAGGGTCCTTTGGCTTTCTACCCGTTCGCTGCCATGATTGAACCTGTGACAATATTGATACCTTTCCTATTGAATTGCTTTCTTTTGTCCATCTATTGATGTTCACAGATATCATCCCCATTGAAGTTATGTTCCCAGCTATATTTGTACAATTGTTTGGCCATGGATCAAATTTTACATTTGCTTTTTGCGGGCAAGAATTTTGGTGGTATTTCTTTACCTATACCTGGGAATGTCATTCTTCTGTATAACCCAGATGATAACAAAGTCTAGAATTGCAAGACCAAATAAAGTTGGTATGAAGTTGGTACTCTACTCTGGGTTGCAGGAAGCGGTCGCATCTCGGCTATCTATCTATAGGTGTCAAAGTAGTGGTTCAGATTTGTTAAAGACTCTAATGGAAGGATAAACTATTGCCGGTCGAACTCTGTTAATTACTTTGAACTAGTAAAAATACTTTTAGATGGCCGAGCGTGTACAAACAGCTCTTTGCAGTCTGGATTCAAATCATGATTGGAATGGAGCCAAATCCCATAGAATATTTTTAATTATTTATTAATGTGTTTCAAACCTGGACTTTTCCTCAATGACCTAAGCCTATTAAATAATTCTTGTGAAAGTTGACAATGATCCTTTTTTTAACACTCCGAGCATATTCCGTTTGTTTATTCAAATACTTTTGGATGTTATCTTCTCTTAACCTTTCTTTTTTTTCCTTTTCTTTCGACAACAGTGAGATGTTGTATTGACGTAAACCTATCAACACTTACAATACAAAAATTATTACAAATATTTCTCTCTTATATTGGAAGGTCTTCTGTGTTGTTCGTCTATTTCAGCTTTCGTAAGGAAGAATCCATACTGCAAAACGAGTTTCATATCGGCCAAAATTAAGCATAAATTCAAAGATTAACAAAAAATCAATTTAAAAAGAAGTTGAGTCTTCATAAATTTAAAGAGAAGTTTCATATGTCCTCTCTGTGTGATTTTTACCCCTAATCAAGAACTATAGGACTGCAAAAAAGCCAAGTGATTTTTACCCCTAATCAAATACTACAGCACTACAAAAGAGCCGAGCTAAACTTAATTTTTAGTATAAAAATTGTGCATCAAAATATTAATTCTAATTACTCGATCCATCACGCCCTTATCAAATTCTTATCGAGTATCAAGTTGATCCTTTATGGATTGTTTTATCAAGTTCTCATCGAGCCGCGCCAAGTTTCAGCACAAATCAAATTGGTAAACGAGCTTGAAATTCTGACTCGAGCTAACCAAGCTTGCAAAGGGCACAATTTGTTTGCAGTCCAAAGTACTATTCCCTCTGTCTCCTTTTTAAAGTCCGGTATTTTATTTTGGGCTGTCCTTTAATAAGTGTCTATTTTGTAAAGTTAGTGGGTAAAGATTGGTATATTTTCTATTTTGCCCCTAAAAATAGATTCCATTTTGAAAAGTTAATGAGTAAAATGTAATGATGATGTCTCCATAGAGGGTAAGTAGGGAAAATGGAGATAAAAGTTGATGTGAAAGGTGTAATGATGATATTTTTTTAATAAGTTAGAGTTACAACGCGGGACATTTAAAAAGGGATGAAGAGAGTATCAATCAATTAAAAAGAAAATTTCTAAATCGTACATGCATGATTTACCCCGAAAGAACCTCCATATAGAAGTGTAATTTTCAATTGCTTGGGAAGTCAGAATCTGTTTCCGTGTAAAACGAAAATAAATCCGACTCTTCTATAAAATAAATAGTTTATTTTTATGGTCAACTAAGCACCCACATGGGCTAAGAGAATTAGAGTACATCAGTAACGTCACTACGAACCACAGTGTACATTGCATTGCAATATTTTTCATAAATAAAATATCGTCACTCATATATATATCTCTCAAAATTTCAACAAAAATAAATGATAATATTCATAGCGCAAAATTTATCGCTGGTTAAAAGGTTAGATGTACCACGGCAGAGGGCAACTGGATGTGCGCGTGAGAGAGAGATATGCAGATGTGAGAGAGAGGGTGTGAGTCTGTGAGATGATGGAAGACGAAGAGAACATAATTCTAATGTCAACTAGAGAGCCACTGCTGCTCCCCCAGCATCCGCAACCGCCTTTTCCTTCTTCTCTTCTTATCTATCTCTACGCTGGCCACTTCTTGGCCCGATGGGGTGCCAGGTCTCTCTCTCTCTCTCTCTCTCTCTCTCTCTCTCTCTCTCTCCTGCGTCTTTAGAATTGTTCTCGTTAGTGTTTTGTCTATGTGTGTGTTTCAGGGTTCGTATCGTCCGCTGCATAACGGAATTTAGACTTATTCAACAATGTATCGGCTGATACTGTTCAATATCACCCGAAAGGAGCAATACCATTCTTTTATCTTTCACCAATACATTACGTATCCTGATATCGCGATTTAAAGCCCCAGTACTGTGTGTTGTTTACGAATGTTTGTTTTTCTTTGCTCAGCCATTGTTTAGAATTGTTGTTAATGATGATGCCTCCATGGCTTGTGTGCTGTATTACAACATTTGACCTTTAGTTAGCCTTCTTTTTTGGCATGCCTTGTGTATTTTCACAGTTAATTTTGTAAATTGCGTTTAGGTACGGACATTTGCTAGCACTTGCAAACAAGTTTTCGATAATTGTTTCGTTTTTAGCAATGTTACCTTGCAATATGATGGTTTTATGTATTTCTGATTGATTTTATCAGTTGCAGTAGATTTTATATGTCCTTCTAAGACTGTGGTTTCACTCTTTGCTTCCTTTCAAATTTCAGAACGCTTCTCATCAAAATCCCTTGAGCTCTGAACTGCATTTGTACCCTTGTTATGTCACACTTCGCTAATCCCAACTATTGCAAATGCAGTCAATCGTTTCCAAACTCATCACACAGATTACTCACAAAAAGTAAATCACGAGAACTGGTACGCAACTTATGGTTGTCAAAGAAAACCCCTTTTTTTCATCAGTGGCTTAGGTAAGAGGAGTTCTCGAGAAATCAATAGCATTCCTTTGTTCTTATGATCGGGGCATGGAACTTTATAGACCAATTATGTTACGGGTTGGAAAATCTGAATTGAGTACATTGGATGGTTGGGACTTGAGATAGTTCAATTTGGAAGATTTCGCCTGGTACTCATTCTATTTCAGTTGTAGGAAGTCAATACTTAAGCGCAATCATAAACTATTAACTCCAATTATGAAAATGTTGAGTAGTCTGGGGACCGCTGCTTTGAGAAAATAATGTCAAAAGTTACGTCTATACGTAGTACCACCTTCATCGAGATGCTGAAAGGCATGACGTTTATGTTTTCCTGGTGTAACATAAAATAATGGTATTTTTCCTTTTTTTTTGCCCTCCACTTTCTTTTATCGCTCAACAGTTTTCAGTGAATCCTTTGGGATCTTTCTCTAAATGCAGGATGTGGGAATTCTCTGTTGGTCTATACATGATTGATATTTGGCCAAACTCATTACTTCTAGCTGCTGTTTATGGTGTGGTGGAATCTGGCTCTACTGTATTGTTTGGCCCCCTTGTTGGACATCTCATTGATCGCATGACATATTTGAAGGTTTACTCTGACTATCTTTTCTTGCCCGTTTTATTTTAACAGCAGTTAACGTCACACACAGTAAATCAAGTTTTTCCCACGCTAATTTTGGGAGCCACGGTTTTATTTTGAGGTAAAAGAATAGCGTAAACTGATAATATTTCATGTTTGGTGATTTAATGAGAGCACAATCTTTTAAACTCCATCAAAATCTAGACTTATTTCCCTATCCTTATCTATTCCCTTTTGCTTAAATCCACATATTTTCTATGTTCAGAAGCTATTCTTAAGCAGAAATGGCTTTCCTCTTAGTTTATTAGATCTTCTTCCAATAGTTGCCATTAAGTAGACAATTGGAAGAAAATATTCATGTTTGGTCAAATAAGGTTCACAAACTTTTCAAAAAAGGTTTCTTTAAGAATTTCAAATAAGAGATTTGTGCTATGATATTTTACGGTTTAGGCTACTCTGATGGTTTGATGGTATATGGTTTTTACCTTTGCAGATTCTCCAATTATGGTTGTTAACACAGAATCTGTCTTTTATGGTTGCCGGAGGCACAGTGGTTGCACTCGTTGTCAACCCAGACTTGAAGTCTACAAATTTTCTGGCGTTCCTGTCACTTATCATGGTAACCAATATTTCTGGAGCTCTTGGCGTGCTTTCCACTCTTGCTGGAACCATCTTGATCGAAAGAGAATGGTAACTGCATTCGTTGTCTTACAAGTTACAACAGTAAAAAAACGTTCCTTAAAATAAGTGAACATGTATAGGTCACTCTTGACATAGTATCGTGCTAATTTGCCATCATGAATCAATAGTTATTATTGTATTTTACCCCCTACTCTGACCAAATTTTCCTTCATTTTCGTTTTCTTGTGGTAACTCGTCTGATTTTCCTTTATGACATCCATTTTTCCCACAGATTGTTGCACCATTCTGAGGTTTCTTTTCCTATCTGTTGTCTTCTAAGCCAAACAAATGAGAGAGATTCTTTTCCATGCTATTGAAGGAATATTTTTGTTTTCACCTCTTGTTGTGTCCAACTTTTCCAATAACTTGTTTGATATTTCCTTTACATGAAAAATGGAGCAATATTTTTACTTCCATGCTATTACATTCCTAATCTGAAGTCATGTACAGGGCAGTGGTAATATCAGAGGGGCAACCTCCAGACGTTCTAACGCAGTTGAATTCAGTCATCAGACGGATTGACTTGATCTGCAAGCTGGGTGCACCTGTGGTGACTGGCTTCATCATTAGCTTCGTATCGCTAAAAGCATCGGCGTTGACTTTGTCACTCTGGAATATTCTCTCTGTTTTCTTGCAATATTGGCTTTTAATGTCTGTTTTCAACGGAATACCATCGTTGGGAGAAAGGAATCAAAAGAGGGCTGCCTTGAGACTTTCACCAGTGCCAGAAGAGAGTCCATCCACATCTCAGGAGCAAACGAGCTTGCTTCCACTTGATGTGAATTATTCGGAGTCGTCCAATAGCAGCTGGACAAGGAAAATAATCGAGCGTGTTTCCAAGAGTCCTTATATTGTTGCATGGAGAGTTTATTTACAGCAAGATGTTGTACTCCCGGGAATAGCTCTTGCTTTGCTGTATTTTACAGTTCTCAGGTTAACCTCTTATGGCATTGATTCTTTGGAAATAGTTGCACGTATTGTGTATAATATTGGATTTGGAAACAACTTAAAGATGGAGAGACTTCCAGATTTCCACCCATAGTTGATTCACTACTTTCACTTTTGCTGTTGTGAGAAAATCAAGTTTGCTGCTTTATATCTTCGAATTATTTTGAGTTCTCCAATAATTGTTTTTGGATTAGCATGGGGCTGTGAATTAGAATCCGACTCAATTTGCTATTGCAGCTTTGGAACCCTTATGACTGCGACGTTAGAATGGGAAGGAATCCCGGCATATGTCATTGGAATTGCTCGTGGAGTAAGTGCTACCATAGGAATAGGTTCAACATATCTCTACCCTATCTTACAGTCCCGGATTTCAA
The DNA here is from genome assembly GCA_014282245.1 of Rhododendron simsii. NCBI lineage: Eukaryota > Viridiplantae > Streptophyta > Magnoliopsida > Ericales > Ericaceae > Rhododendron > Rhododendron simsii. Next base: position 38,157,445 of record CM024957.1, on the reverse strand, counting down.
CACTTCGAACAGGAATCTGGTCCATCTGGTCACAGGTTTTAACTTCATTCAAACTACCTTTTGAAATTTTCAATTTCTGCAATGGGTCTTTGCGGTGAGTCACTTCTTGTTGAACTTCGATGAAATTTCGGTTTCCTTATTTAGCTATTTTTTGATGCAGTGGGTCTTCCTTTTAGTATGTGTAGCTTCAATATGGGTGAAAAACAACATCACGTCAGCATATTTGCTGATGGCTGGAGTGGCTGCATCACGGCTTGGACTATGGATGTTTGATTTATCCGTCATTCAGCAAATGCAGGTAAGGTGGAAAAGGCTAGTCGGTTACAAGTTCCTAATACATAGTCCTCTGGCTGTTCTTCTGCGGTTTATTTTCTTGAATTATGTTTTGTAGGATCAAGTTCCTGAATCTGATCGGATGGTAGTAGGCGGTGTACAAAATTCACTTCAGTCTGTTCTGGACTTGTTGACCTATGTTATGGGTGTAGTCATATCCAATCCCCAGGTGATTATGCTTGTCATTGTTCGTTTTGTATAGCAAATGGTGCCCTGATCTATGGCGCATCACATGCATATTACTTGTTTCGGAATTCGGACTGTGTGAAGGCTGATGCTACTATATACTGAATGTCATTCTGTTTGTGTGCGCGCACATGCGCTCACCTTTGTTCGATAGTTGCATCAACAGGTATACCTATACATGGTGTTAAATTATATTCAAAGTCTCGGAATGTACGTAGGGCCCAACAAAAATCAATCTTGGGAGATAAATTCTTCAACCCATTTGCAAGATGTATAGAGCTGTTATCTGCAGGAAGAAATGCCCGAATCTGTCAAAAAAAAATAAAAAATTACATGAATCTTCATATAGGTAAAACTAAAAGCCACTGGAAAACAGATATAAGAATGCTAAATTGCTAATAAGAAATTACGTTTCTTTGGGTATAGCTGATAAAGAGTGTCCGGTAAAGATCAATTTTTTTGTAGCCGATTATGACAGGCTTCCCTTAGGTGATTCCTACCTGTTTTACTATGTCTATGTTAAGTGGAGACGGAAACTGAAAGCATGTTTGAGCAGAATCATCTTAGAGGATCGATATATCTTGTAGCTCTTTGTTTGGGACGTTCATTCTTGAGGTTTTATTCCAACTGACACCCCTCGACGTTGCATTTGCTGTGTCAGGATTTCTGGGAGTTGATTTTGATATCTTTCCTGTTGGTGAGCTTGGCCGCGGGGCTTTACAGTCTTCACATTTACCGTGTGCGGAAGCACCTTATTCACTTTGAGAAGTTGCTTCTGTTGGTCCCGTGGGTTAATCCGTCATAAACTCGTATTCGGATAGGAGATCAGAATGCTTTCTTTTTTCTGTAATAATTAAGTACCTGAAAATGCGAGCAAGAATTGTTGTCACTCTTAGGACTCTTTCGCTATCAGGACGTTGTTTTAGCGTAGGATGTGTTTGTACTTTGTATCATGAATTTTGGAGAAATTTTTGAAGATGGAGGAAAAGATAATTAAGATCAAAGATAACAAAGTCAAGAAACTTGGGCTCTGGTTGGAAAGATGTGGATTATAAGGAAAGTATCTATCGTTATTATCCAACAAGAACCTTGTGAAGTTAACGACTGGACAAACCCTCCAGTGACCTCAAGCTTTGGAATGTCGCAAACGAAGGTTGATAGTTTATTTTGAGCAAGGACTGTACTAAAAGTTGGCTATATAGGGGCCATGGCATTTCAGAAACCAACTATTTCGCTTGTTAAAAATAATGTGCGATGCAATAAACTTACGTGAAAATGGTTTCTTATGCACGGATTCAATCATAGATACTTTTTCGAAAGTTAAAAGAACTTTGAACTCCATTTGGACCATAGTTAGCGATACCGTTCCGTACCGACCGGTACTTACCGTTTTTTCAAGTATACGGTACCCTAACCCCTATACCGTTCCGGACCTAATAGTACCGGCCATCTCGGTAAATACCGGCCGAGACATGGTTA